>CM052252.1:1381561-1792440 GCA_028455795.1 Lasioglossum marginatum
TCTTAATGGAAGACCCTGTACTTTCATTTAATATAGGATTTATTGTGTAGATATTTTTAATAAACATCATGCATATATTATGATACACGGGGCAGTGAACGTGTTAATTACTCTGCTCGGAAAATTGCTATATTAACTCTAGGGCGGCGGACATCTTTCAGAACTATGTGATTGACTATGTTTAGGACTAGCCACAGCTTTATTTATTTAAATCTTTTTAACATATTTTTGGAAGCGTTTCTTGTAGACGCATGAGACTTTCTGTTGTTCCGGATGTAACAGTTACCCATCATTTAATTTGAATTGAATAATTAAGTAACCATTTTAATACTTTGGGTCAAAATAAACCTGGACACTGCTGTGACAGACATATGTGAAATTAATACATATGTTGGTGAGTTCATTTCTTTTGTAGTTTCTTATATTTTCGAATTAGTTTGATTTCACTTGCCGTTAATGTTCATGGATTATGTTAATCCATTTTCATTTAAAGAAACTAGAATCGTTTATTATTTACTGTAATTCAGTATGATCAAAAATAGAGACTTCAAGCTGTAAAATTCTTATGGTAGTGTAGTTCACATTGTTGTAATTGACATTAACCTGATTTAAATAAATTTGTAAACAGAATAATTACAACAAGGACTATTTCAATCAAAATTGTAACTTCATAAATACGAATTATAACGAAAGAAGGAAAAAGCAAGAATCTATTAATTATAAAGCTGGAACAAAACATAAAATTCATGTATTCTACGAAATATAATTATCTATATCCATCAACAATCCATTCAAAGCTGACAATTTAACACTAAACCTACCGAGCCTTAAAAGTAACTGGTACATGTTCCCTTATAAAAACAACAAGATAAACAGACAAGATTGATTTTATTTAGACTTTGTGTAGCTGTTGTAATGTGTGCTCTATTGAAGATACAGTAAACGCCCCTTAACTGTCCGGGTTCGTGAGCACGATCACTGTTCAGTGCCTACCCACTCCACTGCTCTTCTGCCCTTCTCTATGTTCGGCTCTCTATTGAAGTCTCGCTCGGCGCGGTCGATGCGGTAGACGCAATCATAAATCAAAAATAGTGTCCGGGTACGATCACTGTCCGTGCAAAACACGTTGGACAGTAAAGGGGCGTTTACTGTATCTATATAATCATTTCTTATGAAATTATTTTTATTATATCAATAATCGTAAAATAAAAACTCTGGAACCGGTCATTTCGACCGGTGATGGTAGGTTTAGTGTTAAGGATCGTGGCCTGCAGGGTTTGTTGACTAACCGTTCACATTCGAATAACTCGAACAAGGTCCAAACAAGCTGGCGCAGCTCGTTGACGAGAGTGCGATGGTTATGAATGGCATAAGATGTATCAAGCGGGGAAATGAGGATGAAGGGGATCACTTGTATCGGCTCTTTGGACGTGCGCAGGTTACACGTGTCTACACACGCGTGATTTACGTGTGAGCAACGCGGCGTGAACTGTCGGACGACCTCGGGGCCTGTGCATGTAACGCCCGGATCACCTGTGCTGCAGGGAGCCGCTTATTACCGATGCGGAATCAATTTCAATTTCGCGCAGCTTCACCACCTGCGATGCCGTTCGCAGAGCCAGCGCAGCGTCTCCCTCTAGAGATTACCTGGCAACTGGCTCGCTCGCTTACTTGCGTGCATTCGTGCGTGCGTGCATGCGTTCGTGCGTGCGTGCATGCGTGCGTGCGTGCGTGCGTGCATGCACTCGTGCGTGTACCTGCCTGATCCGCCAATAAGTGCATTAACCTTTCGGTATTGGGATACCGTGTTTAGGACGAGAGATTCAAGGTCAGTCGGTGAAACTCTTACACCTCATTCTGCAAGCTGACCCATGAACGCGGGCGATTTTGATTTTCTCAGGACAAAAATATATGAGTCCATTCAAATCCTTGCATGTTGACTTTGTTTCGTTCCCTTGGCACTTCTATTAGGACCTAATAGAGACAGTTAATAGACACATTACCGACCGATGATTATTGCATAATTTTGAAAAATCTATGGTTCATGGCTAAACACTTTTTAATTGAATCTTCAACAGTAACAGCAATTTTCATTGTGAACTAATAGGTCACCCTCAATAACGTTATCTAATACTTTCATTTAAGATTATAATGTAAAAGAAAATTGCTTTCTTTTGGTACAGCATAATTATTGAAAATCCGTAAATAATGATTTCAGAATGAATGCAATTGTTTTTAAATATTGTAACCCATTGTATACAGTTTCACATATGGTAGCAAAATTTTTAAGTGATCTTAATGCCAATAGCATGATTTCAGAATTAATGCAAATGCTTCTAAATATTGCAAAATGTAGCAAAATATATTGTGTAAGATTTATTAATCGCTAACGCGAGAAACCTAAAGGTTGAAAAAAGTACTATGAAACTTTGTTTAATCGCCTGCAAGTGCTCGAGTTTCGATTTATCGTTCAACTTTAGCGATATTAGTGGAGGTATTACAGGTCTTATATCGTAGGCTTGATAGTCTAGAATCTCATCACGCCCTGTCATTTCGAGTTAATCAAGAACTCGTCACATGATCCGAGCGTGCGAAATAGTGTCATGGTGGGCCACGGTGGCGACACGTTTTCGCGGTAATGGTTCCAGTCGGGATCGGCCGTGTTGTTTTTAAGTGTAGACATCGATAGCAGAGTAATGACGATAATGATAATGATGCTCCAGATAATGATCGGCGAAAACAGAAATAAAACGGCATGGAGTATCGACGTACATATAATAAGGGAAGTGTGTTTGCTTGTTTTTCGGTGCGCCGCGAGTGTATTTATAGTAGAGGCTCCTATCTACTTCGTGTTACCCGGTGCCTGATGAGTTTTCTACCAAAGAAAACTGTCATTTGCAACGTTAAAGTTTCGAGAACGTGATATCGGTAGTAACAGGAAAGCGAGTAGACGTTTCAGATCCTGTAATCCAATACTGCCGTTTTCTGAAACCTTCAATCACGTTCCTGATTCCTGTAAGATGAGTAGATCAAGTGTTTTTATACTGCTCATATAAGGTTGATGAAAGGTTCAGGATTCTTACTTAACGGAGAAATTTCAATCTACCGATTTTTCGAAATTCAAGATCGATCTCGGGGAAAATTAATTAAATGTGTTTATTTAATGGGAAATTAATGTCGAGACTCTTATTTTCCTGTCGTTAAGCTATTTTAATTATTGTTCCAGCACGATAGAGATCGGGCACGCAACGATTTTTACGAAAGCGTTAGAATTCCGGTTTTTCTTGTTCAAAGATGATTCGAAGATTAATTTCTGTTAGCTAATCAGCGAAAAACGTATCATCAATCTTCGGTGGTTACTTATTTAACAAGTCATCAATTTGCGATTAAATCTAGATTTATGAAGCTTCCTCGAGTTGAATTGTTCAAATTTTGTGCGAAAGAATGTTTGCTATTTTCCACGAGCGTGTTTCTTATCGATTGCTTAAATATT
Organism: Lasioglossum marginatum; assembly: GCA_028455795.1. NCBI lineage: Eukaryota > Metazoa > Arthropoda > Insecta > Hymenoptera > Halictidae > Lasioglossum > Lasioglossum marginatum. The sequence goes on from CM052252.1 coordinate 1,385,055, forward strand.
GCGAAATGTACATTGTAATCGTGAAACACAGGCTGGCATGTCTGTGCACCCGCAGTGAACGTCATCAATGATGAAAGGTTCGCGAAACTTTTGATACTTTCACCGTTCTCGTACGAGAAGAGCATTGACATGCATAGAATTCCTTTGTGTGTATGCAAGTACGCCTGCGCGTTTATGAAATACACCGAAGGAATGCTCGACTTTGTTTAAACGTTCCACTCGCGTAAAATCGACAAACGTTTCCCGGTGAATGTACGGCGGCGGCCAGTTGCAAGAAACAAATTAATTAGCGGTTTTCAGGCTCATTTTCGAGTTTACGCAACGGAGCTAGAGCATACGAGCATATTTCAAAGAAATGATATTTCGAACAACAGAAGGAATTCATTTTACAGCATATTTAAGCAGTTATAAACGTTTAACGGCAAAAGACTTGGCATTTTCGATATGTTTAATTCACGGTTCTTCTAGGATCTCAAAAACTGTGAACTCAAAAACGGTGTTAGTAATACAGTAAATCCTCTATCGACGCAAAAAGGTGTTATACGATGGACGCAAGAAAAATATCTCCTCCACTGTAGTAATCTGATCTCGGCTCGGGTATATCGGCGTGAACCACTACTAATGTCGGCACAGTTCAAAGGCGCCCTCACAATGTAATAGCAAAATAAAGTCTCTTTTATTATCACGTATTTTTTATGAAACTTTCACGAATATATTTGTGGCATTTTCCTGATTAAAATAAGACCAAACACGACATAATTTCAACTGTATTTAGTGGTTCAATTGGCGGTGAACGTTTCGGGCGCAAGGAAGGACAGCGTATGGGAAAGAAAGAGACGCGGAGAGTCGCAGTCGCTTCGGCCTCGCACGGTCTCTCTTTACACGCGCTGTCCTTCTCTACGTTCGGCTCGGTCTTTGAAGCTCAAAAAAATAGTGTCCGTCTAGGACAAATGCAAACGAATCCCCCCGAGGCTTTTGCGTCGATAGAGGATTTACTGTAGTTCTCCGGGGATTTAGAGGTCAGTCGATGACCTCTGCGAGTGCCTAGAGACTTACGGATTTCGCTGGAAGTCATTTTAGATTTCTGGGAATCCTTAGGTTGACATTAAAGCTTCCTTTTTCCTGATAATGCCTGAAATCTGCAAAAACAGAAACTGTCGAGTTGCGAGTTGATTAATTGACTCCGAGTTTATTAACCTGTTAAGTGACTAACCTGTAACAGTCATGGGTAGAGTCGCCAATTGAGGGGAAAAAGTTACCCTCTCTCTCTCTCTGCCAGTACCGGACACATGCACGACAGAGACAAAACGGGTCACGTGACCGGGCTGCGGCGGATATGAATGGTGTCGTAGAACGGGAAAGTAGAGTGGCGACACAAGTTTTGAATACCTAAAAATGTAATAAATGACATTCATATATCTTTTACGCCATTTTTTACCTTTTTAAAATAAGAAGTTATTATTTACGAATGATGTAAAATTTTCTGACCACTTTCTTGATTGTCGGGGATCACTTAAGGGGTTCAGTAAATTATAGTTAATGGCGATTAAAAATAATTTATGATTGACGGAATGCCTAACAACCTGTAATTTGTGATTATCAAAAATGTAATCTTGCCAACAGGTTATCAAAAGTGATATCGTAAGGTGAGCGAATGCTTACGTAAAGCACAGGTCGATACGATTATAGGTAATTTATGATTGGCTCAGGCTGTAGACCGTTTTCGCGCGGTTCATTAAATACTAAATGTTTATACAAGACTTGTAATATCCAGGAATTGGATCTTGTCATGCCAGACGTAGAGCTTACAGTTCGCCGAAAGCAGTGAATGAACGATGAGTTACGATTCGATGTCGTACAATAATTAAGTAACAACCTATATCGTTCCGATCGACGCGTTTATTAGAACGCTTTCCCCTGTTTTATCGATTGACACTGGTGAACGCTGCCGGAGAGTTCGCCGCGGCAAAATAACTTGATTTATGTGATCGTTCAACCTGATAAAACGCTCTTACACACAATGCAACAATTACAGCCGGGTATTTTATTTATTGTGTTTCTTCGAACGAATACTATTAATCTTTTTATTGGCGTTATTATCGGTTATTATTACAAGCAATACTGTCAATACAAAACGTTTCTTATGTGCGACGGGGACTTACGACCAAGGGACAATTAATATCTTCATTTAGATGTAACTTTCATACGTCACAGTATAAAAATGTCCCGCATGCACAATTATACCGGTGCACATGCAGCTACTGCAGCTAATGCATCTACTTGCACCATTTCGTCTTTTTAGATGACATCATGGAAACAGTATATTTTCCCTAAGATCAAGGGAAAATGCAATTCCCATATTAAAGAGCTTGGTCAAAAAAAATTAAAATAAAATTCATGTCATGTGTGCATAATAGAATCTTCTATTAAGAAGTGTTATTTTAAATTATAAAAAAGAAACGTTTTTTTTTGTACAATTGCTGTTTTTTCATTACTTTAGAATTTGATTTTTGCCATATCTTCTTATTTTATCTATAATAATCTTTACCTAGAATCGTATTTTACCTACTTACGCGTATCGAATAGGTGAAGCTCGATTCTCATCGTAGTTGCGATTCACACCGCAGTATTAGGGACATTCCTAGTGATTTTTGTGCCGCAGTAATGAGATTCTCCTTTACTTTAATCTACGTAATGCTGAGGGCTTAATTTTATTATTGAAAAGGAAGGAGAAGTTGCTTTTTATATTTTTATTGTATCCAAGTGGGTGTATAAATAATAATAAAACTTTCTCCTATGCAATTTAAAGCAATATAAAGAATGTATAGCCATGTGAACAACAATCCTTTGGTGATCGATATAGAATAGGTCTTATTTTTACCATTTCTGAAGAGAATACACTCTCATTGAATTGTAAAAATTTTTGTACATGAATACAATAAGAGTGTATTCTCTTCAGAAAAGGTAAAACTAACACCATTTTTCTTCTATCTCGATCGCCAAAGGGTTGTTGTTCACATGACTGTACATTCGTGAATAAATATTAATACACTCTTAAATAAATAATATTTGAATAAATATTCAGAGCAAAATACTTATGTTTACATATTTTAATCTCATTGAGAAAAAATACCGTAGTAAAACGTTCACTCGCAGTAATACGTACATTTACCCTAACAGTTTCATTCGACCTCAGGTTTGGAAAGTTACCTCCCCTGGTCAGCGAACAGCAAATATTTGCGCAATTCGTGGAGCGACGGGGACAGTGTGCAATTCCCCACCCCCCAATTTGAAAATCGCACCGCCTCCGAAGCCTTCACACGCGCTGCAACCGTTCCGTGCCAGAATGTGGACGCAGCCACCGTCCCGGCCACGAACGGTAGCCCAGAATTGCATGTTGCGCTCGCGATTGGTCGATGCCGGCGAAACGGCGGAACATTAATAATTACCCGCCACTTTCCCCTGGAAAACCAGGAAAGCCTGAGGGACGGACGGTTGGTTGGTTGGTTGGTTGGTTGTCCAGACAACCAGCGTGTGGTCCCGATTGCCGCGATAACGGGCAACGTTCGAATTACCATTCGTCCTTTCACGTGTTGGCAGCTCCGGTACCGCGAAACGTTTAATTTATCACATCGTATTGTGCCGCGGCGGGGTAGTAATTACGAGATATAAATCGTTCCTGGTTCTGTGCTCGCGCGCGCCCGTGCGCGCACACAACCGGACCGATCTTGTCCGCGCAACTTTCGAGCCATCGCGGAAACCGCTTCCGGTCCGCAGATTCCCCCCCCCCCTCTCCCCCCGCAATTAAGGCGCCGATATTTTTTGGCAACGACGTTGTAATTAATAATATTAGTTATAGGTGTGAAGAAAAGTTATCCATGGTTTTTACACTTTTTTCAAACCTTTATTTAACACTAGGTTTACGGGACCCGTCAAAATGACAGGTTCTAATATTTTTAATTTGCAATTATTAAGATTGTAAAGATGCTTCCCTGAGGAATTATTTACCAACTCTATTTCTTTGGGTATATATTATTGGAAAAATGGCCAAAAATTTGGATAGACACATATCTGTTATGTTTATAAAATAATGTGAAATAATTATTTCTAGAGCTCCGTAAACCTAGTGTTAATATAGTTACAGTTATCAGATTTAGGTCAAATATGCGCCATTTTGTTCGCGTATTTGTTGTCATCTCGAAGGTAATTTCATTAATCCTCTTTTATAGAAGTCCTTGTCTCTATTGACAAGAAACTGGGATAGATGGTTCTCACAGGCCTCTCTTGAAGCCAGTTTTACACCCATAAGGGAATTTTGCAAAGACCTGAACAGATGATAATCACTTGGTGTTATGTCCGGTTTTAATTATATCAGTATTTATATTATTATTTATATTAGTATTACTATTTGTTGCTATTAATACTATATATATATATTTATATTTATATTAGTATTACCATGCTAATTGTGTTAAAAATCGTGGAGTACGAAAGTCAATGAGAAATGGTACTTCCTGTGGAAACGAAACTGATGCGCCAAGTATCATTGAACTATAGTTCATGATTATATTCAAACAAACCACTTATACAAACCAAGTATTATGTCTGAACACTGTTTTAGTTTTCTGTTTATTGCAACAGCATCGGATCAAAATGATCCATTTCCGTTGTTCAACGGTTGTCATTAATGCAATTATTTCTAGGTACTTAAACGTGTCGATTTAATCTGGTTCTCTACATTTCACGAGGTTTCGCGATTTCCAATAACCAACAGCGCACTTTTACGGTCCATTACATTCAAAGTAAGAGAAAAGAGAATAAAATTGTCTTTACATCCTACAGAGTAATTAATAGTTACTTATCTTCGGGTAGTTTTCACAGTTTTCGCGATCTTGTAATGAGTTTAGCAATTAAGTGTGCGTTTTTTTTTTCAGTTCCGACCATGCCACATTTTGCTTTCTACATCGTTAATACCTATATCCGTTGCAAGCCTCTACAAAGTGAACGTTTCTGAGGAATGAACGACCGACTGTAGGTTCATTTAAACCTGTACTTATCAATTTTCCTAGGTATACAGGATATTTAGGTACATTCCAAACATGATAGCTATCTTAAACGATTTTAGTTTGATCTCTTAATAGGCTTACGTAATCCGATGCAACAATACTCTAATTACATGGAAATTACTTATCTATAGACTGCGGATTTTTATGCATTTATGAAGATATTGGCTGGGTGAAATATAAAACAATGAAAAATCAGAAAAATCTAAGAATATTGTTATAATCTTTTCAATGTGTGAAATCAATTTTTATTTTATTCCAGCTTCCCGCAATCAATGCAGAATATTTTTATTTTGCATAAAGATATTTTCTTTGCTACGATATTTTCTTTCTATCCGTACTTACACATACTTTTGGCAGAATCTCCTCGCAGATCTAACACAAACGAAAGCTATCTTACTTACAAGTAGAAAAACTTATGTAAATATAAAAAATTAAATTATTAATTGCTATCACCTGGCAAGAGCCTTACCAGAGTATAGATATATGGGGTTGTGTGTGTGATTGGTGTGTCGTAAGCAACGTAGAAATAATTTTTCATTAAAATTATGTTTGCACAACATTTCCGAATTTAAGGACATAGTATATTTCAGGGACATAGTATAATATAATCAGCAACAATCCTATGGTTTCCAAAACATAAGGTGACCTTCGCTTTTTTACATGAAAAGCAGTTTAACCCCTTGCCGTATTTGTCAGTCTCGTTATGAAGATTTTAACCAAATCTAACAAACATGAATGTTATGTGTTTCTTTTTAGATCAAATAAAATCTGATTCGTTGGTAATCAATATTTGAACATTAAAATAGATGTAGCCTTACAAAAGATATAAATTTTTTTTTCCCTTCTACGACAGTTTTGGGGATAAAGACGTCTTAATCGCTGTAACTGTAAAGGAATTGGTACAGCAAGGAGTTAAACAAAACGTGTTCTTCAATTACAAGACTACAAATTGAACACTTTAATTGAACGACCAGCAACTTTGATTTATTGTGAGCTCGACGATGATTTAGACCCTATCTAGAACCGCAGCGATAACTTCTAGAGCCCTGACTTCCTGAAGTTAATGAAATGATAATAGAAATTGCTACCTTTAATTAAAATGCAGTTGTACGTCCAACCGATTCGAGTGTATTCCCAGCGAGCGGTGTCAGGATCTCTCGACTTCTGCCAGCTCGTTGATTTTACGGTTGATTCGGGCCTGATCGGGCTTCTCGGTGAGAGAAAGGAGCACACAGGAGGCAGTTAAAACGCCTTTAAAGAGAAAAGTCTTTATTATTCGCGTCCCTGGGCTAGAGTCGCTTAACGGACACGATGATTCACGTTGGATCGGCTAATTTATTAATCGCTCGCGGCATTCCCGAAAGAAATTGGCCGAGGCCGGCGCGAAAACGTTGATACACTTGGTGATGCTCGGAATTACGAATGCAATCAACGCCGTGATTCGTTCTATCAACCGCATCGCTGGACACGCGAGTGATCCCGACGATTGCGTCACGTGGAAGCCGCGTCCATTTTGCTCGGATCGTTCTCTATGCTCTGTTTTCACCACCTGCCTCTTCTTGGTAATCGTCGAACCGACAGATTTGAAGGAAATCATTTATTACACCGCACCATCGTGCTTCGGGATACGATAAGCGTTGCGTCACCGGCGCGGCGGTCTCTTGGCACGCGTGCTCGGTTCTTACGCGGTTTTCGGTTTCGTGGAACTATTCCACTGTGTACCGATCGGTGTAAATATCTTCCTACGGCGAGCGTTGTTTGAACGGTGAAAGCGTTTTAAGATCCTCGCGCTCGGGGTTTGTTTGGAAAATCAGTGTTTTAGGAGTTTCGACACTGCCGCGGGTTGTATTTGTACGCGCGGGTGTACGCTGGACGTAGAGAGTGTCAATATTGCTGAATTAACGTGAATATGACTGCGTAGTTCGAGATTAAAAAAAGATTTTGCAGATACGTTTGAAAGTCAGCACACGGGCTGTTTGAACAGTCGACACTTAATTCGTAGTGTTTTACAGTAAACTGAGGTCTTTTGAAGTAGCTGCGATTTCAATCACTTAGAATCCTTGTTAGAAACCCATGATCTTTGTAGTATCTATGATCTCTAAAGGACTTGAGAGATATCGCTCATGCACAAGAAAAACGTTACAGCTCAAAATTTTTCGTTTGATTATGTTAATACATTTTTATGTTAATACATATTTATAAAACTATTCCCATATATAGTTCTATTAGATTTTATTTGTTTTTACTTGCAGCCATAGATTGAGAGATTCGCCTATGTCTATGCTCCAGTGATCCGCAAACACCAATATTTCTTGTAAATAAACGGCACGCAAAAAGCGTCAAGATAAAATGTTTATATTCATTATACAATCAGGAAGAATATAAAAAAATAAGTAGAAAATCTAGAATGATATTTTTTTAGATGTAGCTCCCTTTTGGAGAAAAGCTACTGTGAATGGGTACCGTGTCTGGTCATACCATTTCTACTTCGTCTGTAGAATGCGCGCGAGCTCGAATTTTTAAAACTTGCTTTTCTTGAAAGCGGGACCTTATCGCAAAGCATTGTATTTTAGATCCGTATCAAAGATCCGCAGTCTAAAAATGAGTAAAATCAGGAAACATATTCTATTAATTTTCTCTTTTTTGCGATTTTGGTGCAGACAATTTTTATCAAAATAAAGTAAATCAAGTAAATTAGTAAAAACAAATCCGATGAGCATTCTATCACGCACTTTCTGACGTAAGGACGTAAAAGTCAATATAAATGAACACGGGTCCTCTCATTTTTAGTGAAAATTTCCACTTCCAGCACTTACATTTAAATTTGTTAGCGGTAAGATAACTAATTAATAGCACGGTTTCAGCCCGCATGCGATTCTAAATGAGGATATTCGAGACTAAACAGAATCGTTAACCGAAGTGGGTTATCCAGCTATGGTATAGGGATACTCCCGAAATAGTGATGAGTACATAGCGGATCTGCAATCTACATGCAGAATAAAAATAATCTGCATCAATAACTACTAAAGGGGGTCACGTAAAAATTAATTTCTTCTCTTAATAATTTGTATAGGTTGTAAGTAATGTATTGTTGAAATATTAATCTATTATTCCCCACACGGAACGATCGATTCAATATCAGTTTGTTTATGAAACCGTTGGTTGTTTGTTCGTAGTATCGTTCAATTTTCTAACCCTAATGATCCTCACTTGACGTGTTACATTCAAATCGTAAAGACATGGTTTGCTTGTGCATTTCTCGTTATTGAATAAAATCCGTTGAGTCAATTTATACAAGGTGTGGGGATTATTTAATTACATAATCAAATATGTACCAATACTAATAAAATCTCAGGCTAGCAGCACCATAGTCGAGACAATCGACCCATCGCAAGCGTGAGTCAACGTGATCTATGATTCAGCAGTCGCGTCCTTGCGGGCGCGCATCCAGCCTTCCGGTTCGGCGAGCATTCGACTGAAACAGCGCCGATCGACGATCCATCGCGCATGTGCCGGTGCGAGTAGGCGGTAGCGATCGCGCATGCGCCGTCCCGTTAATGTGTATCGCCTATGCGCAGTGGCGTTAGCGGCGGCGCGTTGCAGGCCGTGCGTATCGTGGCACGTCCTTGTAAGGCCACTTGCCTCCCGTCTAGTGGTGCGCACGCGTGCAGGCGAGCGTGTACGAGCCGTGTCTAGAATCACGGTTGTGCACGCACGCCTGTGTGCGTGCGCACACGTGCCGGTCCCGAGGTTTCGCGAGATCGCTGGTGAACACTGGTGGTGGTTGTGCGCTGCTGTTGGTCGCTGTTCCGCGGGACTGACGCAACGGCGTGCACGCGTTTGCTCGTAAATCGATTCTGTTGGAACGGACGAGAAGGGGTCGAGCAAGAAACTGCGAGAGAGCTTTGCCTTAAGCAAAAGACCTCTCTGCTGGACCGGCTCGGGCTCGGACTCGGCCCGTAACGACTGGTATTGTCGTAATGCGGGCTGTTATCGTACCGATCGTTACTCCTTCGCTATGCGCCCCGGCTCCTATCGGAAACCGAGTTTTTCTGGCCGAGCTTCCAGCTCGGTTCCAGCCCAGCCGAGACGCGGACCGGATAATGATTTTCGACAGGTTGCCACCGACTTACCACGGGCTTGTTCCGTAATCTGGCAACGGCAGATAGTAATAAAGACTCCGCTACAAACGAAACAGAAATTACTTCTTTACTGCTCGGAGTCCTAACCGGCAGGTGACTGTCGGCTAAGTATAGGTAAAGAGTTCGTAGAACGGGAGTACCACGGAATCATTGAGTGTCTGAAGTCACTGTAGGCTGCAACTAGATCGTCGGGATTGCCAACTGTTCCTCTATGGTTATCTTATTGAAATAGCAAACACGCTGATTTCATAGTGACCGCTGGTCATACAGATAAAAACGAATTAAAAGTTGAGATTGAAATCGCTTGGTACGAAGCGTCGTTTCGAGGAAAACGATCGCTCGCGAGCAGCCTGACTCGCGTATTCTAGTTTCACTTATTGTTACCTCTGTCTGTGCATTGCTGGTCGTTTCTACTTGTACTATCTTGGTCGATCAGCGACGAAGAGATAGGATGCATTTTTCAATAACTCGCATCGCCAGAGAATTACTGGAGCAATGACTCCAACAACTTCTTCTTCAAGGATCAGGAGTTGTTACGGGAAGTCCTTTTATTCTTACATTCTTTGGCCAGCGTAGCTATTCCTTTGTGATCACCAGGAGAGAAAGGCTTCTGATAGCAGTTTCGCAGTATAGTTTCGTGGAATTATTTAAATGCGAGAGCACCGGAGGCTATTGACGATCAGTTTCCGGAAGACGACTCTTTCCACTACCACCACAATTCTGCAGGATGGTTTCGCTTGAATCGCTTCCTCGGCTGCAGCGATTTCGCTGTTCAGAAGGTGAAACGGACGTTGATTAAACCACGGATGTAGACCGTTATCAGATGTCGAATCGCTGTTTAAAGCTCTCGAACCCATTAAGAGAGCACTACCGTAGACGCGTATGCAAATTTCCGCGCGGTCCAGCGGCTGGATTCGTTTCCCTTTCGGCGATCGAGCGGATCATTCGAGTTATAATGAGATAATTTAACGAGCACGACGAATCGGGACTCTTTGGTGTTTGCCGGTCACGCACGGAACGGAAACGGCGAATTGAATTCGAACCGAGACGAATCTCACGGGTCGTCACGTGGTGCGTCTGCCAGTCAAAAGTTGGTCGTGTTCTTCTCTCGAGAACGATCGATCGGCGTTCGGTAAATTCACCTGAAATTTCTCTCCCGCGGCTCGCTTCCCCCTTTCCCGATCGGTTTCTATCCTCGTGCACGCATCTCGCGACCAGAACCCGTCTTCCTTCCATTATTTGTGTACGAAATGAATTGTCCGGGGAATCACCAGGTTCGGAGTCACGCAACTGGCCACCGCCTCAGCTTTGGGAATCGATACCCCATAATTATTCCCCTTTCTCTGGTAGCCAATGCGCTTTTTGCAATACCTCCGATACCAAACCGTCCGTCCCTCGCACAATTTTCAGAGAGCCCGGTTCGCTCGCGTCTCTTCCTCCTGTGAACCCCATATCTTGGTTTAACTTGATTCTATTGAATATTTATACAATATTGTTTGATATTTAAATGTGAGTTTCATCCAGCTTTTCTCTTAGTACAGTAGGACCCCGATTATCCGCACCCCTGATGTCTGAAGTCTTTAGTGGTCCGACATGCTTCACGTGTATGTAGCTCAATCTAAGGCTTATTGTACAAATCAATAAAGATTGAATCCAGTATTGTAATTAAGTAATTGTTCTATTATACCATGTTATAAAATTATTAACACCGTATAAAGTGGTATAATGTGTTAAAAGTGTAGTTGAAGTTCAAAATAGATATAAAATTACATGTTAACTATTATGGAGGTTTAAAAATCAGTTTAGTAGTGGAAGATGACAATACATATTTTTCAAATAGCATTTGAAAGCTATAATACAGGACCATAAGAGTAAACGAAGTAAACTACATTTTTAGATACTATTAATATATTATTATAGATTACATTTTACAATAATTTTTATATTTCCTAGCTAAATGGACATTCTACTATCGAGTTCTAATGTGATTTCATACATCTGGATCATTATCAAAATTGAATTTTGTTTAGCTAGATCGTGGAAATAGCCCACTATATACCGTTCAGAAAAGATCCTAGGATAACAAATCATTAAGGAAGCAAATCATGGTCCATTTATAATACTACATTTGAATATCTGACTGGAACTGTTTCTCCATTCGTCTTTCTATTCTTCGCAGTGTTGCTGAACGTCGTAGAAAGTTTTAGGTATTGACACAAGGGTCAATGTACATTGCATTTGTCAGGTTGCTCAAAAGATTCGTTTCGTTCTCGACTACAGCAGAAAATGCAAATGCGGTGTAGTTTTTTAAGCAATTGATCCTCGGACAACGGACGGTGTTTATGGCTATATAATTGGCAATGCTTAGGACCGTTCACAGCTCTAATTAATAATTTTTAAAAATTTATTTTTGATGATATCTCGTGTAGACGCATTAGTCTTTCAAACAGCTATTCAGTTAGTTTAATTGCCACAAATTGAATACTTAAATGACAATTTGGATGTTCCCGGTCAAAAATGACGCCGGCACAGCACTTGAAAGGTTAAATGACACGATTATAGGAGTAACAGCCTAGGAAATGATAAAAAAGCAGACCAATACACTGTGCGCATAAGACCGCACGAGCGAAACTTCTATGTCGATTGCACACCTGTCTGTTTCTTGCTCGCGCGGCTAAACTCGCCTTCCCCAAGTATACCCGAATAGTGTTTCACCTCAGGTTGTGACGGATCAGCCTTACTCACTGCCCAGCAATTGTATACGCAGTGCGCCTAAAGAAGGTTTAACTTCAAACAAATTAACACAGAAACAATCGTGTCGTTTACACACGCGCGTGTTGCGATCAGAACTGTTGGGACAACCTAACCTAAAATATTCAGAAAAATCTCTGAATGGCCTCCACCTCGAAAAATCTCGTTGATCCCATCTTCCGACCGCCACGTAACCACGCCACTTTCATCCGCTTCCCCGCAGACAATAATATTGACGTAGATCAGGCCGATAACTTTGGTCGACCCTGCGCGTCCAATCCTCAGCATCTCAGTCGCTCTCATCCGCCCTCGTCGGTCTCGGGATTCTCGTCCGCGGGCACGGGAATCGAACACTGTCGAAAGTGAAAGGAGCCGAAGAAATCAAGATGGATCGTGCGTTCGTTATTAACGCTGGTTTTCTCGCTGCGTGCTGCACGCACCTCCTTCATCCTTCCACGTTCTCTTCCTCCACTGGTTCAAGGACTCGCGGCGAGCGTGGCAGGCGATACCGGCGTAGATAGCATCTCTAGCGTCTCGCTGAATGACGAGGAGGATGAGGAAAAAACGAGCAGGAAAAAAGAGAGGAGGGCCGGTTGTCCCGATCAAGTGAACCGTGTTAACGTCAGGCCTGTTAACGGGGAGTCGAATTAGTATCGACGAGGGTGAATCGATCGGTCCCGTTCCTCTTTTTGCTCCTCCGCTGTTTCTCCTTCCTCTCCTCTCTCTTTCTCTCTCTGTTTGCCCTTTTTCCCTGTTTCCGGCGACGAGAGAGAGAGATTCGCGTTCGGGGGGACCGCCGAGAGCGGTTAGGCGTGTACACTTGTTGCGAACGATGCCGTTAGAGGATACTGCATCATTCCGCGTGGCGCTCGCGCGTTACTTTCGGCACTCGGGGCCACGTTCCAACGGATTCCGTTATGTTTCCCTCCATAAACCCTAAACGACGGCCTTTACAATCCGGCGAGCATGGCTTAACGTCTCTCCTTAGTCTCTCCCTGCGCTCGTCTCGGCTTGTTATTAGGCTCTCCCGCGAACCACCGGCGAGCCAACCCGCTCGGTTAGGTTGGCCCGCTGCCGAGTATGCGAATACGGTCGTTAAGAGGAAAGTACGTAGGTGTACTTGTCCGGAATCGTCGGATCTTTATGACGCGGGTACCCGGAGGAAGAAATTCCGGAGAAGTTCCAGGTGGCTCAAGGAAAAGCACGGGGGTGGCAGTGGGAATTTCAACTTTTCTGTTGTCTCCTCCTTTGTGTCTATGCTTTTCTGCACGTTCCTCTTTAACTGCTGGGAAACGCCGGCGTCGGAGCACGTAATTACAAGTCGCAATCCTGTATTGTAAATATTATAACTCAAGGTTCGAGCTGTCTAGTATGTTCAGCTATTGGTCCTTTCATTAGCTCTCACGAGTCCCTTGTTCGTGCCGCTCAGTCTGTCTGTGGGAGGCAAGTTGTCACAACAATGATAGTAACCCGATGCGATGGGAAGATAAGATGCTGAGACAAATTGTTTTATTGAAATTTCAATGTTCTCTTTCTTTGCACGAGCGCACCTCTGATTTACATCGAGTTGATCTGAAGAAATGATGCATTGAACAAATGAATACGAGGTGAAAATGTTTTTATTGGAATTGTACAAGATCTAATTATTCTCAAATTTTCAATATTTCTAACAGTTACATTAGTAACACGATTCTTTTTTTATCTGACATGCCAAAGAATAATTAATGTGATAAAAGCATGAAATTACAACTCTTCAATTTTGGTATCAGAAGTTTTGTTTTTCGTTGATTAAAGGGCTTCAATCTTGTGGAATGTTTACTCAGTATTTCACAAATATCATTCAGAATAATATCTTTATTCTTAATATCGCCTATCCTACATTTATTTCATAATTGCATCACTTTTGTCGTTGCCCAAGTTCCCAGATGTTATCACTGCAATAAAAGCACACAGTACTCTCAAACGCTATAAACAATTATATTATTAATTACCGCACAGTTTGGTTGAACGTTGGCAAACACTTGTAATTATGTTAATCGTTATGTAACAGCCACATACAGCAGCAATGTCTTCGAGAAGATAATTCCAATCGTTCTAACGCGCGGTCAATTAACAACTCATTGAAACGCCCCAAAGATAGAGACTGGTAGTTGCGACAAATCCATTTTGCATCTCGTCACTACAATTAAGCATGCGTGTGTATCCAGCGAGGAAGTTAACGTCAGCATTAAGACCGTGCCTAACATAATTAGAAGGTAATCGACGTTGGCAATTGTAATTAATAAACCGCTTACATTCTGAACGGCATTCCAGCCGGGGACCTGCGTAAGAAGAATGAATGCGGTGCCTACGCGGTACCCGCACATGCGACCCGATTCGCGTCGACCCAGAATGCCCGGCGCGATTATATTTTTTGCGAAGATCGATTGTATCGCAGGTTACATTGGCCGCATGCAGAAAAATAAGTAAATGCTCCTGAGTATCAAATATGAGTAAAGATAAATTTTCGATTGCCCATGAATAATCTTTTACTAATACCAGCTTGTAAATATTGGAAAATCTTGAGTAAATGCTACCAGTATTTACTTGGTGGTTCAAGTATTTACTACTCCTTCTGCCCCATAATGATAGAATGCACCTGTAAGTTATGTTGCAGCGCAAAATTGCGAAGCCTTCAATCAAAATCAATGTTTCACGACATCTGTCATTTGTTTTGACACATCTTTCAATTTTTAGGTTAATCATTATAATTATTACGAATTATAACTATTCTTCTAATTTCATTCGCTGATTGAAATCAATTGTTTTATTTCAGTTGAATATCAACCCATTGTAAAAGTAAGATGAAAAAAACAGGTTATGCTGGAAGCAATGAAGAACGATGGCTCCAATTTTAAGCTCACGCATATAGAAATTATTGAAAAATCCAGAAACTATCTGAACACTCAAAATAAAAATTAGGAGTAATATTTTTAATTAATGTTTAATGTAATCTAGTTTTTTGATAATAAATATTGCGTTCTATATTTACTTTCTTTTGCTACTATGGGACAAATTAAATTCATCAAGTACTACTATTATTATGGGTCTGAGGTCACTAACGTCATGATTTTATTTAAATTTATATTAAATTTTTCTATCTATTCCGACACTAATTTTACAACAGAAGAAATTTTAAACCGATTACAAGATTTGACGCATACAACAACACGGCAAGTTAATATAAGCGTGGTAAAAAATTCTGTTTTGAATGAAATATCGGGTTCGGTGCGAGTATTAGGTCCCGATTGGGTCTCGGATCCCAAAATCCTCGGGTTCCCGAAGATTTATGGGTCGGACGAACTTCCGGGATCCCGCACACCTTCCTTGATTACTCCTAACAAATCCAATGTATTTGTCAGAGTCCAATTGGATTGACGCAATTTATTATTACTAAATATATAAAACATATATAAAATTCCCTCGCGCATACAACCCATTTACTTGTACGTAACGCGGAGGTCGGTGGCCGGCTAGGGAACAACGCGTAACAGCCGAATTATTCGGGCCGTTATTACGCGTTATTAACTGCCCTCGCAGGCGGCGTGACAAATTTGACAACCGCGGGGCCCTTATTTATCCGGTCAAGGTTCATTATGCTCTCGACAGAGCCGCTCATTATGCGTACGCGAACCCGTTAGGCTCACGGGAACGGGTGCTGGACGTATCGCGGTCGCGCGAGACGAAACTTTAACGACCCTCTCGTTACGTCAGCCTCGACTGATTGTCCTGCGGAGATAAAAGGATCACCGGTGATGAAGTCGTCCGTCAAAAGTAATCGGGCAATAAGGACCCGTCGGTACCGTACGATTCGTGTTGTACGCGCGGCCATTCGAGCCGGCGTAATTCACGTTTCCTCCGCGCGCCGGGGCTCAATAGCCGACGGTAAAAACTACCGGGGACTTCAATTACCAAAGGCGATAATCAATTACCGTATCCATCAATTAGAGGAGATGTAATTATAGAGGATACTCCGCTAATCGTTGTATTAGAAGAAAAGCTTGACAAGCTACAATAGATTCGTAAATGCGGTTATTATTAATTCACCGCGCCGGGTTTCTCGACTCGTTCACGCGGAGAAAGTGTCAGCGATCAATCCGATGTTTGAGCGCTTTATCAATAGTGAAAGCAATGGAAGCGTGTCTCTTGTTGATTTTGGTATGTCAAAAATTCATAGAACATCCAATGGTTTCTACCGTCGACGAAATGCGTTTTCTGTGCATTAGAAGTATTGACATTTTTAATTCGTGGATCACCTATCCAAAAGTAAGTAGGTGAAATTTAAAATAGTAGAGTGATTAAAAGAGGTTTAGAAACATCGATGGATTATGTTTCAACTAATAAGTTATTATAGAAAGTTGGAAATGTGTATCACACCCAATTTAATTAAAGAGTTGATGTGATGAAAATAATTAACTTGATGAATTTCTACTTTGAAGATTTGAGTATTTATTCAGAATCAGAGTAAAATGGTGATCTAGTTACCTGTAATTTAATTGTTCGTGCTGCAGAAGAGGTCTTGTCCCTATTCAAATTTGGATAAAATAATTTGTGAAAAAAGTTCGCACAAAAAAATCTACATTTTATTTACACGATTTTTAGAAATTCAGCGTAGATCAAGTATTATAAATATTAATGAGCCTCCGAATTTACTTGGATCTTAATAGTCCTTGTGATACGGTACATAAATTCAGTCTTCGAATTCAATATTTGCAAATTCACACATTCGCTACCACCGTCACAGGTCTGTGACGTTCGCAGTCTTGCAATTTACTGAAATATATTCGCAATAATTTTACACGGATGGTATTTAGAATCATAGCACACCGCTTAGTATTCGGAGACTTTGTGACTTCTGTAAAGAAGTTGCATTTAATAAAACCTTTAAACAATCACCAGAGAGCTTCGCAGTCGAAGGATTAATATTTCATAAAAGTGGTGCGTTGCATACAATAAAACATTTTAACTACGAAGCAAAAGTCCTCATTATCAAACGACAACATCATACATTTTTACTAACAAGTCTTACACAATTTCGCTCTCTCCCACTGAACCTCAAATTGGATCTCGTCAGATAAATTTCCAGAGAAGCGATTGAAGTCGGTGCGCGATCCAAGCCATTTTCTGTAACTGTCCGAGATAGGTCCACGGACGCAAAGTTTACCAAACAGAGAAAACTAGTTAGCCGAACGGTGTCGGGCATCTCAAAGGGCAGTCCCGAAATCGGAACGAAGATAATTCGATGTTTATGGTAATCTGTGCCTGCCACGAACAGAAGATTTCATTTTTCTACAATGTCGTCCCATTACGCAATCCATGAATATCATTATTTTCGGATTTCACCGTTTCCCACAGTTCCGTCGCGTGGATTATCGGCCGATGTCATCTCGGAGGACTTTCGAGCGGCTTGCCTGCCCCCACGTCTTTCACAAAGATCACGAGTGTGTCTTGTCGTCCAGAAGCGTCGTTCGTTACACGCGGCGAGGAAGAAGGGACGAGAAGAGAAGAGAAGAAGAAGAGGAATAAAAGCTACGGGGCCATTTCCCGATTGGATTTCTGCCTTTCCATTTTTTCTCTGGCCGGTCGGTTTTTCGTTTTGTTTTAATTATTTCTCCCGGCACGAACCGCGCGGCACGGCGCGCGCACGGCAAAAGTATTGTCGGCCGATGTTTGTACCCGGGACTGATCTTTCGGAGCAGCATCCCGGTCCAGACTTTCGCGGTGCTCGGTCTCCGTGTGCTATTGACCCTTTTTCACTACAGGTGAGCTGGGAGGGGCCTTGAACAGGTAGATACACCTAACCCGCGTACCGTAAGAATTGAGAACTCCGTCTAACGGGTGTTCGTGTGCGAACATCGTGTCCGTGTTCCCCACTGGTTTCACTGTATGGATCTCCTACAGTGACCAGATAATCGATTGTGCTCCAGAGGGAATGATCGAAGTCGTCGGGCGTTTCGTCGTTTTCAGAACCCACGGCAAGCGGGCTGGTATTTTTATAGCGTCACGGGACAAATGTTTAGAGTCCCCGGGTAAACGGTCCGCAATTAATCTAAATGAAACTGGATGGGAACGTGCGTCGGAGAGCAGAAGCAATTAGAGACAGGCTATCGGCGGTCGGCATCTCCGGTGTGTGAAAGAAAGAGAGAGAGAGAAGGAAAAAGTCACCCGGTATGTGGCACGGAACGATGCTGTGTAGATAGCGAGCCGAGAGCGAGCATAAGGTGCACAAACTACCATACATGCCCTTGCACGGTGCTCGCGTTACGACACGATCATGGGGCACGCGTGTGCTTGCTCTCCCGGCATCGTTGTATCGTTATGGCCATTAACTACATTGTGCTCGAAAGTGTTTCCTATAATGGATTCCTGTTGTTTATTAACGACACGGTTTATTAACGCCAGGCCGCAACCTTCGGGAACCTTCGGCGCGGCGGTGCGGCGGAGGCGGCACGCTCTTTATCGGCGCGTATCCAGCTTGAATTACATCCGCTGTTTGATTTCCTTCGATCGACGGATCCCTCGTTGATCGAACCCGCCACGGAACAAGGCAAGAAGATCGACGCGTCGATTCATACATGGCGGCCGGAGAGCGCCGCTGGTAATCGCTATAGCGAAACAAGATTGAAGAGAACGAGAATAATGGGATGCAGAAAAAGCCGGCGCGCAGATTTTTTCGGTGCTTGTTTAGAGATTGGCATTGCGAGGAATGATAGGGCACGCGGGGTTTTTAGAGTGCTCCCTGTGGGAATAGAATCATTATCCTTTTACGGCGTAATGAAACATTGGATGGGGAATCGAGGGAGCGGAATTGCGATCATTCTAATGTCCAATGTTGCAAACGAAGCTGTCTTCCTTTTCGCGTATCGGAACATCTCTGTTGATGTATCTTCTGTGCCAATCACTGCTATTGGTACATTCGTTACCAAGCTTTTGATTGGAGGGAATTAATACAAGAATCAGACACTGAAAGAACGAGGTTGTATTGCCTTTTAAAAATAACAAGATCAATGACGAAGAAGGAAGTTTATGTTTATCCTCTGCCTATGCAGTCTACAACAAAATAATAAATAGACTGCGGATCTTTATGCAAAATAAAAATATTCTTCGTCGATTGTGGGAAGCAGCAGTTAAATAAAAATTCATTTTATTCCTTAATAGCTTTTTCACGTTGAAAACAACATGACAGTATTCTTAGATTTTCTATATCTTTCACTGTTTTACATTTCACCCAGTTAAGTTCTTCATAAATGCAGTCTAGTAATAACAAATTAATAATAATAATATTTAGTAAATTCTGTTCGAGATCTGCATGACGAGCCTGACTCGATGTTATAGTACAAGGGGTTAAGGAGAATATTCTTAGTATTTGAACATAACCTCGTCCTCAAAGGGCTAACTAGTATAATTCTGTTTTATCTACAAAATGGCGAGCACATTCAGGAAAGTAATAGCGTTCTTGTTAATTCAATTTGCAGTTGATAAATATCAAGATTTGTCCAGCTAGATTCTACCTGTCGGAACACTGCGTTGATCTAAATCAGGCATTATAATAAAAATACAATTACGGGAAGTAGTAAGAGACTCATCTTATTTCTCTCACCACTTCGTGGAAGTGCAGACATTCTTTTGTCACGGTATTACAAATTACTCGGTCCCTGACCATCGAAGGCACGCGTAATTACACGAGGAAGGAAGCGAGCAATTCGATCCGATAGGTGAATCCAATTCCTGAGCGTCTCGGGACTTTATTATCGCGACAATTGCGGAGATCCGCGACCACGGTCTTACGCAAATATCTCCCGCGGCAATAAACAATCTCACTGTCCAGGGGCAGTAAAAACCATCGCGATGGTGTATCAACGTGGAAAAAAGGAGGAAGGTAAGAAACCGGGAAAAATAGCAACGCGGAGGTATTAGAATCGGCGAAATATCGGTCTGCGCGGAAACCGCAATGTTCCTTGGAAGGGGGGTGGGGGGATGGGAGGGCGACAAAAACCGCGATTGCCTGAGGAGGGATCGCGCGATCGGCGATCGGGAGCTGAGCGTAAAATGATGAAAACGCGAGAGGATCGAGAGGATCGAGCGCAGGGCGAGCATAACCGGAACGGGCAGCCGCCGTCCGAACCGAGATCAGGATCGGATCGGATCGCGGCTCGCGAAAAAATTGGTTCGCGTCGAGGACCGCTTCTGCATAATAAACGTAAAAGGGAAGAAACGCCGACAAAGTGGCGATCGGTAAAAACGTACGCGCGCGGAAAAAGGAACGTGGCGATCCTTAACGAACCGTCCGGTCCCGCTGAATAGACCGATCAAATTAGCGTATCGCTCGATGCTCGATCTTTCGCCCCGTGGAGCGCGTACCCGGGTCTCGGGGCCGCGTAATTACGAAATGGAAATTTACTGCGACTCATCGCCTCGATATTTACCGGCTTGCATGAAACACGCAGCGGCTGGCCCGTCGAACAGCCGCTCACGCTGTGACGGACTGCTCTCGCTCACGAGCAACAAAAAAACGGCCCGTGTGCTTACGCTCTTATTGATTTTTTCAATGTTTCCCGCTTTCAGCACGTTAAACATGTAAGGAACGACGGAATTTCAAAAATTTTTGTTGGTGCGATAGCAAGATGTATGCTGGGGATCCTCCCAAAATTTGAAGTCAATTGGTCAACTAAAACTTGAGATACAGTGGCAACACTTTCAACACGTGTGGTCTCGAGAACTACATACATACACGGTCTGTCCAAGGCCCGGTGCGACTAGTACCGAAAAAAAGTGAGAATACAATTATTTGATGCTTTTATACTTTTTTATTCAAAGTATACTCCTTCTGAATCAATACATTGGAAGCGATTTAAAAATTTTTGGACGCAGTTATTATAGTCCTTTTCGCCTGTAAAACCGCGGTCCAAGCTCTTTGTATGTCCTGAATATTGTCGTAACGGTTTCGTTTCATTGCCGATTTTAATTTTCGGAATAGCCAAAAATCGCACGAAGCTAAATCAGGTGAATACGAGGGACCTTTCTTGGCCAAAAAATTGCGTATAATCTTGGATTTGTGCGCTGGTGCATTATCGTGCAGAAGGGACCAAGACCCTTGCTCTCGGTATTGAGGCCGAACTCGAAGAATCCTGTTCCATAAACAATTTAGAACACCGACATAATATTCAGCGTGAATCTGATTGGAGGATAAAAACAATCGTATCGTTGAAAACGTGCAAAAGGTGGTTGAATTTTGCACGTTTTCAGGAATACGACTCGTTTTTGACGGCGGTGCTCGAGGAGTACCATTTAAAAACGTTGGCACGATCCATGCAATCACTACCGTACACGCTTTTCATCATTCTGTACGTTTCGCTTGGTATTTTACCTAACTTAAAGCAAAATTTACTTTGGTCCATATTGTTTTTTCGACGAGCGCTAAGAAAGCTTGTCATACATAATCTCAAAAGCTAATGACGTAGAGGTGCTAGCGCCTTGAAATTGTGCGTGGTCTTTGTTGAAATGTCAAAATTCATAATGCATTAAGTTTTAACGAGATGACGTTACAGAAAAAAAAATTTACTCTAATTAATCTATTAATCTATTCTCCAACGAGAATGTTAACGTATTTTTCGAGAATTTCATAAAAAGGTTGGAAGACGGGAGAAGTCATAGAAAACAATGGCTAACACTTTGACGGTTAAAAATAAACATAAGTACATTCTTGTTGAAAAAATGGATTAGAAGATAACATTAATTAAGACTAGACTGCGGATTTTATGCAATTATGGCAAAAATGGGTAGGTGCAATTTCAAATAGAATAAAGATTAAGAGAATTTAGAAACATGAACTTACTATTTTCAACGTATTAAAATGATTAAAGGATGAAATATTTTTTACGTGGCCCTCCCTTCTTAAAATTAATGCACAAAACATTTATTTTGCATAAAGATCCGCAGTCTAATTATGACCTAACACTTTTGTAGATATTTCGCTGTTTGCTTATTTCTACTATATATCCTTCCACCATTATTTCACCATGATAAGCTTCAACTTAAATACCGACATAAGTATACACGGATCCCGACATCAGTGTGAAGAGCATGTACCAGCGTGGCGAACAGACGTACCTGCTCAGGTTACGCGAGATAATCGGGATATTTGCGAGACACGATTATCAATCAGCCTCGCAGACTATGCTTTCCCGTATCAGAGAGGCCCGCGACGCCTAAACGCTTTCTAGAAATACAAACGTGTGGTTACTGATAACAGCGGATAATTGCCTGTCTTCCTGATACGACATTGCACATGGACGCGATGATCGTTTTCTTGGAAATCGTCGCTCGAGCAGGTCTACTCGGAAAAAGGAGAAATCGCGAACACTAAAATCGAACGACCATGCCCGTCGCGATCTGATCACTGTATTTATGCGACAGGATTATCGAGCGGTTCGTATCTATTATCGTTGGCGCCTGCTTATTCCCCGCCCTTTGCGAAATCGTAAAAAGTGAGGATTGTCGCGAAACCTCTTCATTTCGACGGACTCTTGCCACGCAATAAGCAGTTATCAGGAGAACGCAGATTGAGGGGACAATGCGCTAATTAAGCATCTTCTGTGTTTGTTTTTGCCGTAAACATACACTATGTCCTTACGCTGGATAACAAGACGGTAGAAATGTAATTGGGTTTGATAGGTTGATAAACAGAATAATCAATGTATCGCTTCATTTCAGCTAGCAAGTAGCTGTCATCACTAGACTGCGGATCTTTATGCATTTATAGCAAAATTGAGTAGATATAGAATATAGAATATGTAGAATATAGAATATGTAGAATATAGAATATGTAGAATATAGAATATAGAATATAGAATATAGAATATAAAGTTGTTGGAAAATTTAAAAAATTGAAGATGTCAATATATGATTTCTCCTTTATTAAAATGATTAAGGAAAGACATAACATCCAATTTAGTTTCTGTTTCTTGTAATCGATGCAAACAATTTTTATTTTACATAAGATCCGCAGTTTATTAATCAATGCAGACGAACCTTCTGTATCGTCTCCAAGGTCTGAGCGTGTCTTCCGATCTACTTCGCAGAGGGAGAAGTATATTAACGTACCCAATACTCCGGAGCAGGGAACGAGTAGCTACCGTTAGATGATTCAGGGAACGGCCGCCCGGTTACGATCGAAGCGGTACCCGCGGGGCAGCAACGCGATAATCACGATACTTCGACGACCATTATCAGTAGGACATCCACGATTTCCTCGAGCATTGCCGCCTCGTGTTTCGATTTATCTGTCAGCAGAATACCGGTTCGCGGGACGTATAAAACAGTCGATTATTTCGCGCGTAATCGCGTGTACGGCTTGCCAACCCGGTTCCGTGTCCCGGTACCTGTCTTCGGTTACTATGCCGGTCCTGGAGACTGGAAAAATGTTTTAAAACACAGTTTTTGCTGTTCGGGCTTTCGGGTGCGAGCCATTTCCTTTTGAAACCACGTTCTTAAGGTTTCGCAAGCGGTGCAGCTCTATTAACCATCACTCGATATCAGTGGCGACGATCAGGCCACCTGTAGTGCTTGCGAAAACGTTCACCCTTCAGGGATGACGATTTTCAGTTTCTTTCTGTACAATCGATGTTACGGAGTTAGATAGATCTTATAGTATGTTGATTAATCGGACTTTTCTATATCTCAAACGTTAAGGCGAATTTACACTTCTCCACTGTGAGTGTAAAGTTTACATTGTGAACATGACATCATGCACGTAAAATTGTACATATTGTATATCATATAATCAATACAATATATGAATTTTATATTGCACATTCCACATGTGAGCCGTTGTTTTTGAATGTGGTGTAAGTCCATTTTTGGAGAAAATTAGTTACTGGTAGTTTTGGTCAAATATAGATATAAAAAATTAATAAATATATGAACTTATACAATTTTCAAAAACAATGGCTCACACGTAGAATGAGCAATATAAAATTCACATATTGTATTGCATGTATTGCAACGCATATGTTTTTAATTAAGTTCATTTTTGGAAAAAATTAGCTGCTGGTAGTTTTATAGTCAGATATAGACTAAAAAAAAATAACTAAAAGGATTCATACCACTTACGAAAACAATGTCTCATGTAAGCAAACTAAACCTCTATTGAGGTTTCAAATATAATAATAAAAATGCATTGCATGTCGCTGCAACAATATTATTGTAGTGTTGCCTCTTAAAGAGGAAGTTAAACTGCAAAAATGCTTTCGACCCCAGCCAGATAAGTCAGCAAACAATGGCTTAAAAAATGTTCGGCTTCGACTATCGTTTCGAATATTGTGCCCCGTGAATCTGTTCTCTCAGTAGTTCTTTCTATCCGGCTTCGTTAAATTCGTTATTTCGTAATACGCACGCGCCTTTCCCGCGGCGCCGAGTCGAGCTACGCAGCGCGAACGCACGTGCGTCGATGCTGCAACGCGCACGACGACCATACGAACAAGAGGGGCCCGATCCGGCCCGTGCTGACCTGGGCCCGGGCCCGACTTGTCCCGAGCCCGGGCCCGACTTGTCCCGAGCCTCTACGCAACGCCGCGCGCCTCGCGGATAATCAGCAACAGGATACGAATACCTTGAAACGGGAAAAAACCCACCGATAGCTATCTCGCGACTAAATTGAGGCAATTTTCTGCAGACCGGGCGCCCAGACGCTTTATCGGGATTAATATTTCAGGCAACGCTGTTTTCCCCCTTTTTTCCCGCCTGTTACAACCTGCCTTGTAGTTACACCGAGATTGCCACCTGCACAGCAGGGATTAACTGCTGTGATTCGAGGGTGTTCGATGATTCCTCGAAG
This sequence comes from Lasioglossum marginatum, assembly GCA_028455795.1. Taxonomy (NCBI): domain Eukaryota; kingdom Metazoa; phylum Arthropoda; class Insecta; order Hymenoptera; family Halictidae; genus Lasioglossum; species Lasioglossum marginatum. The sequence goes on from CM052252.1 coordinate 1,409,888, forward strand.
CAAATCCATCGTAATTGTTTCGTCGGCTGCGTGACTTGACTGCTGGCGAAAATGTTGATTGAAAATGGTCGAGACAGTTCAAATTTCTCCTCTGTCGAACGTGTTTCGAGTGGTATCTGAAACTAAATGAATTCTTGTTAAATTCTAGTTGGAATAATGTTCTGATTTTTATGCAAATGTAACTTTCTGAAATTATTAAAAAGACATTTGGGTGAACCGGTCAGTGGATAACCGAAGTATTGAATTTAGGGATTTCGGATTAATATTTAAATACATATATTTAAGACAAGAACACAATTTAACAAAATAATTGCTAATTCTTATCGTATATAGAAAAATTAGAAACCTAGGACCCTAGGAAATTACCTATTACCTAAGATATGCTTGATAAAAACTATACTCATTAATGTTTGTTTAATAAGCTAGATTAAAAGTATGAAGTACTAAAAGTACAATTGCACATCATCTGTAAATATTTAATAATTTACAAATTTATAATACAGATTTCTCAATTATTGATTGGTCTTGTTTCATAAACTTTCATATGCTGAGAATAAAACAATTGTGAGAATAAGACATTCTGAATATTGAACCCTTACAAAAACCAAAAACCATTACACATGTGTAAATCTTCGTATGACTAGCAATAGACAATAGCAAATATGAGCGTATACACAGTGTTTACAAAACTGGCCATCTTTTCAAAAAACATTATACCAATAAAATCATATACACGTTTCAAAAACAGAATTTTAGCAGTCTCTCGAGATATCAAATGATTTTTCTCTAGTAATAAGTAATTAAGTACTTTAATTAACAGGTACGTTAAGAAACGTTTTCGAATCCCAGTATTTTAAGAAATTCCGAACACTTTTCGGAAATATTCAAACGGTTCAAAATCGTTCCCGTTCCCGTCCCGTTCCGGTCCCGCACACCTCTAGTAAATGGGTCTCTATCGCGATCGCCGTGGTCAAGCATAGACGAAGCATCGGTGCATCGTTGCATCGGGTGCATCGAGTGCATCGAGTCACGTTGCAAACGTTAGCTGGCCGACCGGAGTTATTATCGCGGCGTTAACTCGTCTATTCGTGGCGAGCTAGTCGTCTTATGCGAAATTAATTCGCGTAAAATGGGGTGACGAGGGAAACGTCCTATAAAATAGTTTCGAATTACAGTGACGAGCCAGTTGCATTCGTGATTTATAGCGCCGCCTCCAACGGGATGTTCCGGAATACATTGGAGTAATTCAATTACCCGTGACTCGGAGCGTCAATTTCGTACACGCGTCGAAATTAGATCGATCGAGTACTCTTGTACTTATTACCGGGATCGTGTTGGTTTAATCGTTTCGCGTTTATCGCGCGAATCTCGACTGCGCGCGGTGACCGCCTTTAATTAAATTTCGTGATTATCCTATTAAAAGCTCGTTCGCTCGAGCCGTGTTCGAATTTAATCGTATCGCGATTAACTCTGCGTGGAAAAGTATGATCTCCCGGGAGCCTCTCGGCGGCGTCTCGATAGAAGGCGTATAACAGACGTATGCTGAATTTCGGAAAGCGGTAAGTGCGACAGGTGCGGTCAATCAATACGGTGAAAGGGATTGGTGGTCGTTGCGGCGGCTCCGCAAAAACGTTCGTACGCGTTAATCCGAGCCGCAGCCTGGATATAATAGGCGCTCCCGGTAAGAAAGATGCGTACTATCTCCTCGTTGGCTATTAATTAATCGCTCGAGAAAATCTGTCGGCCGTCACGCACGTACGCGCTTTACGACGAATCCTAATTCATTTCTTCCCGCTGGTGACACGACCGCTGCAAACACTCGTCGTCTACTTCGCTTCTGCCATTTTCTGGGCCCGCATTAACTCGTCCAGCACCTTGAAAATCGGTTCGAATTGCAGTCACTCACAATTTGGTAATCGTACTTCTTTTTTTGTTCTTTAAAGATGGAAGTGATTCTACTAATTTGGTCGGCCACTGTATCACAGAAACAACTAGTCGACTCTTCCATGGATATCCTCCAGAAACTCTGAACGTTTCAAGAAACCCGGAACGTTCGGGTTACCGAACTTTCCTCGTGAGATGCTGGTAGTCTCAGCGGGCTGTTCTGGCTGCAAGGAATTCCGGTGCCGGGCATTCTCTCTGCTGATATGTATTATAGAAACCATACAATGGGACTCGTCTGAAATTCGCGTATACAGCGAGCGTCCGCTTGACTGGGTACAGGATAAACCTCCGAGGTCCGTCGCGTCGTTCGCACGTGACGGTGGGTGGGCCTTGCGCGAAATCCAGCCTCCGTTGGACACCTTCCGACCGTTAGAATACATTAATAAAAACGAGCGTATTATACGGAGTTACGTCACGGCACGGTTTCGAAAGTTTCCTTAGGAAACGGTCTCGGATCCCGCGGGGACCGCGTTTCGAGCACCTGCCGACTTTATCCGGCGTACTTGGATTTGTCATCAAGGTCTCGCGACGTTGAACGCGACTGGGGATCGTGCTAGAAAAAGAGAGTAGAACAAGGTATATAGATACAGAGAGGAAAAGAGAGAGGGACGTAGGAAGAGAGCAGTCGGGGGGCAAGAGAGGCGGTAAGTAATAGGAACAAGGAAGATAGTAGGAGACAGAATGTGAAAGAAATGGGATGCGAGGGAAAAGGTGACACCCGAAGGAGGATTAGTTTATACGCAGACTCTACGGAGATCCCACGGTGCTTAATATCTCATGGTGAACCATAAATAATCGGTTGGTTGGTCGGTTTCGTGGCGTACGCTACCCGAAATCCTGCTCTCGCAGCTTCGAGAACTGGTATGGGGCGCTGCGCGAGATAGCACCGGCGTTCGCAATTAAAAAACGATTTAAATGCTAATGGTCATGAGTAATTAACGCGAGTCACACGCGAACGCATCTCCCTCCCACCCCCTCCTCTCTTTCTTCTACCCCACCTGGCGGTCCGTCGATTATTATTTCACCGGCCGAGACGGGGTTGAAACCCGCGTCGAACGGGATATCGATTTCACGAGGCACCCGTCGAAACCGTCGATGGATTCGTAATGAATCACTCCGCGGGTACGAAATCCGCCGCGTGGATCCTCCGGATCGTTAATAAAAGTCGTCGAGTTAATGCACCGCCGGTTTCTTCGTTGTTTATTACTGCCGTTTCAGCGGGTTGTAATGTGTTCATCAAATTATTATTCATACAATAGCCCCTCTCGAGATTTTATTAGGGTAACGTCGCTGCGGACCACGATGAAAACTTGACGGCCTTATGCTCCTCGCAGATTGCAGTTCTTGGGAATGCGCAGACCGAAATTGATTATTTATTTATTCAGTCACTTAAACTATACAGCACCGAAAGCGGCTGGTACCGTAATTCTTTTGTAAAAGTAACGATGAAATATGACTGCTATTATAATGTAACTAATAATTTATAAATAACGAGTTTATCAGAATAGCGTTTCTCCTCCGAGCGTGACAGATGAGACTCATTCACTGCCCAGCAATTGTGTACGCGTGCGTCTAAAGAAGTTTTCACTACAAAAATTTTAACAATAATTGTGAAATAATTAACAAATTGGAAAGATAAATTTTTATGATTTCTCTTTTTACGATTATTATAATTTTTAAGACATTACAAACGACTGGTTGCTTCTAATGTTAAAAATTAAATGGAACAGTATTTTTTAAAGAATAATGTTCCAATCAGAGGTTATAAGTATCGTGAATTACAAACGAATCGAAGGACTATGAAAGTGCCATTCAGTTGTGCAAGGTCCAAGACAGAGTAGCTCATGTCCAGGTGAGAAATGGTTACAAGAATTATCCTCAACATGTCTCTGAAAAAATAAAACAGTCGTCCCAATTGACGTTCCTGTTCTACTAGTAATAGGTTTTCTTTAATGTTTGTAGATGCTTGATTAATTATAAAAATTTCAGTATCTTGAGATACTAATTATATTTCTAGTTGGTAAAAGATTCAAGGTCAACGTTCGAATTTCGTTCGGGCCCTTTCCATTTTCATGGCGTGAAGGTCTGGACAGTGACGATGACGCGAGCAATCTATTACTTCTAAACTCCATAAAGCCGCATTCCACGGGAACTTACTTATATTGGAGTCGTTTCACGTCGACGGAGCTAATTGAAACATCCCGTAAAGATAACGAGCGAAGTCGCAGAGGCGAAAGAACGCGCCATTAAGCGGTCCTACGGCCGCCTTTCACCGAGCTGACACTCCTCACCGATTAGTTGGGGGCCCTATCCGAAAACGTTTCGTCGCGAGCCACGCAATATGTCGTCGGTGGGTGGAGGAAATCACTGGAAAAATGAATTCGGGGGACCGTTGCGTTGGATCGCCGAGATCCGAGGACGGTGTTCTCTGCTCGGGGCCCTCTAAGTGGTCCCACGATTCCATTTGTGCGGGGCCGTGAGTTATCGCGGGATATCGCGGCGACACGTAGTCCCTGGCACCCGTGCGTGTAAAAATCGTAATAACAGTTATCGCCGCGTGTCAATCGGCGCCGATTGAGTATTCATTAATTAAATAATACGAGCCGGTGCGGCGCGATAAGTGGTCCAGAGTGGGCCCACGCTTATCCAACGACGAAAATATACGACCGTGAGTCCGACGCGCTGGGCCCGCGCGACTTCCTTGCTCCGCGACCCAACAAGACCGAACACGAGGCACCTTCTACCTGGCGATCACAGCCCCCGGACAAAAAAACCTTATCGAGCACGCAATCGCGCGGATAATCCACGATAAACCCGAAATGGGTCCATGCTCTGCTGTCCTCCCTGCATGCTCTATTTAAACGAGTCTTCTTCAACGCGATGGGAAGTTCTACTTGTCGATTAACTCTCGGACAATGGATGTTAGTGACAATGACCCGTCAAAATGACAGGTTCTAATATTCTTAATTTGCGATTACAGTAAAGTCGCGTTTACTGTCCGCGATCGGGTACGCGATCACTGTCCTACCCACTCCACTGTTATGCTGTTCTTCTCTACGTTCGGCTTTCTTTTGATGCAGTAGATGCAGTCATAAAAAAATAATGTCCGTATGCGATCACTGTCCGTGCATAACACAGGCTGTTGGACAGTAAACACGATTTTACTATATTAAGATTGTAAAGATGCTTCCCTGAGGAATTATTTACCAAATTCTAAAAATTTGCTAGAAAAATGCCGAAAAATTTGGATAGACATATTCTTATTATGTTTATAAAATAATGTGAAATAGTTAATTCTAGACCTCCGTAAACCTAGTGTTAAGAGTATAATAATGTAGGTCGTTGGATTCGTCTTGACATTAGCTACAATATTATGAAGTAAACAATATATATTGATCTTTAAAAATTGAAGGTGGCCTTGACCTTTTGTAGAATAAATTTTAATAGAATTGTATTGAAATTTGTAGACTGTTAAATGTTGATTAACTTTTGTTTAAAACATTTTTTTGTCTCATTATCGGAACTGCCTGAAAAAATCATGTTCATAAAATGTTAACTTTTGTATATAATATCTTACTATCTATGATATACAATAATAATCCTTGGATGGCGGGCCATTCTTACAACTTTTTAATCGATGTTTAGAACTATTCACTATTTTATTTATCAATTTGTTTAAACATATTTTTGGTGGTATTTCTGGTGGACACGTTCGTCTTTCTACTGTTCCTAATGCAGCAGCTGTTCATTTCATTAATTCGTCAGAAACTGAGTAATTGAATAACGATTTCCTATAACTTTGGGTCAAAATAGACCCAAACTCCGCCGTCGGAGAGTTAACGAAGGCTATTAACCCCAATGGATCAATTTTTTGACACACTTTTAACGTCGTGTCACTCAACGAACTATTTCTAATTGTAAAAGATTAAACATCCACGTACGTTGATATTGCTATTGCACGATGAACACGATACATTCGGTAAAAATAATGAAGGAAGTCATATATTTCTTGAGTTGTAGCATTCTCTTATGCAGCTTACTCAGACCTAGTTACCTGAAATTATCATCTGTTTCGTTGCCGTTAACACCACCTGATTGATATACACTTCAAAAGACTGGATAAGATAAAACATCGTTGATGGGTCGTTGCATCTTCTTTTCAAGAGCGGATGCATTAGTCATCTATAACATGGAATAAACACTTGGAAAGTGATGGAGGTTATTTTCGAGACTGTAATATATATTTGTAATATATATATATTGGCTGTTTGTAAATAAACAACAAATTAATTAAACTATGACAACGAATAAAGAATCTTTTCATCAACGAAAGAAATTTTGCCAGGAAAGCAAATTTTGTAAAATAATCTCTGAAAATTGGTATTTGTATAAACAGTTCGTTGAAAATAATGCTATTCAAATAAAATACTTCTTATAGCAGTATAATAATTGGACTGCGGATTTTATGCATTTATGGCAAAAATGGGTGGGTGTAATTTCAAACAATAAAAAGATTACCAGTATCAATACATTTCTCATAACTTAATAAAACCACTGAAGAGAGAAATAAATGTTTATTTGGTACCAATGCCTTGCAATTATAATAATACATACAATTTTTACTTTGCATAAAGATCCGCAGTCTGACAATAATATATCGTTACTAGACTGCGGATCTTTATGCATTTATAGAAAAATTGAATAGATGAAATTCAAAATTGTTAAAACATTTTCAGAATTGAAGATGTCAATTATATATGTACATATATAATTTCTCCTCCGTTAAATCAATTTAGTTTCTATTTCTTGCAATCGATGCAGACCATTTTTATATTGTTTATATTGTTACATTTAAAATGTCAGTCATCAAACAGAAATTCAATCGAAAGATTTGAAAGTCTCCATTACGAAAATATGCAGTGACTCACAGTAATTGAAGGCTCAAAAACCTGAAAAAATTCATGGTCTTTTCAAACGTGTCGAGGCATTACCGCGAGTCATGGTATATATACAATGTATAATTTCCTGTGCAAAAGCGTGCATTCACGGTATAAAGAATTTGTTGTCAACGTCGGGGCGTGTTTAGCGAGTAAAATTTACAGAATGATTTTTCCACCGGTCGGTGCAACAGGTAGTTATTAAATTATGCCGGTCACGCTCTTGTTAAAATGTATATGGTTTGATGAAAACGGTGAATGGGTTACTCGATTGCAGCCTATCGGTTAATTGACGCCGCCGAGAGAATACGATTCGTCCCGCTAATCTCCCATCTGCCAGTCGCTGGGATGCCTTCGATAGTCTGTTCCGGCGTTCACTGACTCGACGCTTTTTCATCGTTGTAAAATCTCGCCTCGTTTACGGGACGAGATGCTTGGCATCTTTGTCCTTAAATAAGAGGCCCGTTAACGCGCGTGTCCCCGCTCGCGAACCGAAAAATCTCTGCCGTGACATTTAGAACACTTCAGAGAAGAATTGTCTCTTTCGATCAAGATCTCTGGAACACTTCCAGAGGCGATTGTCAACGGTCAACCCTTCCTTACAAGTCCACACACCTGTCTCGACGCGTCTGGCTCTCTGCCTTAAGATGTTCCTAAGGGTACATTTTCGAGTGAGCTCTCGAGTTGCGATTAAAAACGAGGTAAAAGTACCACTGGAAGAAGTAGAATAACTGGTTCCAAGGGTGGCTCAAGCTAATATCAGGTTGCTACATAAATCCTGTCTATCTGTTTTCCATTGGATAAAGAGAAAGAATCCTATTCAGCCTGCAGCGGAACTGTTCTCACTAATACCACTCGGCAAGTATAATATTAAGCCAATAAGTATAGACCGCGATTCTAATGGATGTTTATCAAGGATCTTATATGTCGGAGCAACTTAATATGCTGTACGGTATCGCTGGAAATAAAAAGGAGCACAGATATCCTCGAGGTGATGTCTGAAGCGGCGTGCTCCTTTTTCGGAAAGATTCACTTCGCTCTCGCTACTGTTTTCATAATTCTAATGGTAGTCCCAACGGTATGCATTCAGTTTTACGCGATCGTAATTGTTGATTTTTTGAAATATACTCGCCACCAAGAATTGACATTATGGGGCTATACTTAACTATTGTTACCAACAAGCAGAAAATCATTCTAATGATGGTCCCAACGTTATGCATTCAGTTTTATGCGATCGTAACTGTTGATTTTTTGAAATAGACCCGCCACCAAGATTTGTCATTATGGGATTATACTTAACCATTGTTACCAGCAAGCAGAAAATCTACAGCCCGTTTTTATAGATCGTTCTACGAGGATAGAAACAAAGGTAATTCCTCCGAACAAAAATGGAAATATCCTGATATTTTATGAAGATTGTCCGCCATGAATACAGAAAGAGTTGCACATCAACTATCAAGGAAAAATGTTATATCTAAAGACTCTGCAGCACATTCGCCTGCTGCCCCCAGGATACTCGCAAGCGATTCATCGATTGTTGGCCGTCACGGACGACTTTTCCCTTCGAAACTAATAAGCAGCCTCGTCGATTAGAGAACTGGTCTGATCGAAGGCACACAGGTGGTCGTCGTATATCCGCCGCTGCTGATGGCCGATCCATGTAGAACAGCGTCCAGGCGAGCGCCTTTGCCCTTCGACCTTGCCGAGGGTTTCGGTCATGGCCGCGTTCCCGACCGTTTCTTAAATACCTTTCGCTCTCTCGTTTTGTTCATTCCACGAGTGCCACGAGCGGCGGGCATCGTTCGGTTCGACGAACGATTCGGTTACGTCGATACTCGACCCCCAACCGCGGCTGTCAGAGAGCCCTGCGTCGATTAAGACGTGACCGATGAACGGAAGGCTTATTGAGAGAGCTCTCCAAGGCAATTCCGTGAGCTCGCGGGGATTGTGTGCGAGACGCGTGGGCGTAGGCAGATCGCTGGTTCCTCTATTTCTCTGGCTTCCCCCTCCACTTTTTCTCTTTTGCCCCCTTTTCCATTTGCTCTTTCGCTGTCTTGCTCTTCTGGTCTTTTCCTCCTTTGCTCTCATCTTCCCCCTTGGTCTTTTGCACTTTTGGTACCATTTACCCCCCTGCTCTCTTTTGCCCCCTTGCTTTCTTGCTCCTTTACACCTTTTCTTTCTTGCTCTGTTGTGCCTTTGCTCTGTTGCTCGTTTGCTCTCTTCTTCCTTGGTCTCTTAGTCCTTTACTATCTTTTACCGCCTTGCTCTCTTGTCCTCTTGCTTTCTTGCTCCTTTGCTATGTTGCTACCTTTTTCCTTTGCTCGCTTGCTCTTTTGCTCTGTCGCCGCTTTGCTCCCCTGCTCTCTTTCCATTTTGCTCTTGCCGTCCCGCTCGAGGATACGATCTACGAGGTAGCCACGGTCGAGAGGTGATGCTGTCTTCGAAAATGAATTTATTCCACCGTCCCTCTTTCCTGATACTCTGTTCACCGATGCATGACGTTCACCGGTGAGCATCGAACCGGCGAACTTCCTTAGACCAGCTGTATCGATTAACTCCGTGGAAAATCGTTCCACGTGCAGTTCGCGGGTAATTAAGGAATCAATTTACACGCTATCAAGATTTCGTCACGCCACGCGTTCTATCAATCTCCCGGGACCGCTGAGACTTGCGAGCCTGGTCGCGCAGAACTGTCCCCTGACGATACGCTCTTGGATGATCACATTTTGCTACTTGATCTCCTTAATTCCTCTACGATTTCTTTCGAATCTGTGATGACTGGATCATGTTTGATAAAATTCATGTTTGAATTGCTTCCAGGCCAATAAATCAATCAGTGCAAGACTCCGGCATGAAAGCCTAGTGTGCGCCGACCTTAAAAGCGTTTGACCTCGACTGTCAAGATAAAAGTTAATTCTGCGGAACAAACGCGCACATTCCGGAAGAGAAGAGTTTTCTGGCCGGTGCTGTCGAGATCGTTCCTCGTGCCGAGGCAGAGCGTTACCAAAGTTCGTCCAACCATTTCAGCGTGAACCCGTGTAACTCAGCTGGGTATTTATCACACGTGGAAATGTCACACCGTCGCGTCGTCGGTACGAGCGTGAGAAAAGGTCGAATTTCTAACAGATTTTCATGGCGACGGTAATCGTCGTTGACGGTCGCGGATGCAGAGGGGCACGAGTGTTCCCAGAATCTGATACGACGATCCGGAATGGGATCATGAATCCGGTTGGTCGTTGAACTTACTCACGGCCCTTTGCACTCCCATAACGAGGATTTTAACACCCTCGCCGCGCCGGTCCTGGTCGGCCCCTTTGCTCCACGCCGAAGGGTATCACTTCCACGGAGCGTATTCCGACGCGGACCTCATCATCGGCCTGTTCTTAATTCTTCAGATAAGAAAAATCAGGTGTTATGGCTGGGGCCACTACGCTTCTTGAAACCTGGCGTACGAAGATCATCGCGGGATAAGAGACGGTTGTTGTTCCCCGAGGTACCCGAGAAGATCTTGAAGTTTCTCGGCCGTGATGTGATTCATGGTTCTAGGTCATGGTGCTCTTCGTGGTACTCGATCCACCGCCTTCGAGCGTGGGCCTCAAACGCTCCCGCTAGGACGTTGTACCCGGGCTTCTAAGAACTCTTCCATTCGCTCCCCTCGAATCCTGATACCTCCGTGCTGCTCCAGGCTGCAAGATATTGTACGAAATTATTTATGACATCCAACAAATTATTTTCTGATGGTCCCCTGCAACCTGATGTTTCCATCGGGACCTCCGGTATACAGGTTTCTCTTGTTAGCTGATGCAAGATGAAGCTGTCCAGAGTGTCAATATCTTTATTTTCCTCGCGTGTTACTCGCCGAGTACCAGTGATATGTGCGAAACGATTGTTCAATGAGCGTGTGTCTATATTACACGCGGCCAGTGTTCAAGGTGCAAATTATCAAGTTGTAAATGCACGGTCTTTAAATGGGCCGTTGTCTCGAGCACGCGCTGCTAAGAGCACAATCAGCCCGTGGAATTTCGTAGCATGTGCAATTTGCGATTGCTAGAAAACTTTATCTTCTTTCAATTTCTCCGGATTTGTAATGCAGTTACAACAGTCTAAAATTTATTTAATTGAAATGTGAAAGGCCAACTTACATTTGCGATTCATTTCTTTTCACCCTTAAATGTTCTTCAAAAATGAATACAACCCTTGAATAACACTGTGCTTAAACACGAAAATTCGTATAACACAGTCAGAAATTGCACTGGCTCTTGAATTCAACAATTCTGAGAAGTATTATATGCATTTGTCTAAAATTTTGTATAAGATGAATGAACCTGTTAAAGCACTGAATCAATTAATTACCTTATTCGAAGATTTTGATCATAACTACACTACGGATTTGCATCTACGGCAGAAGTGAATCGGTCAAACAGAAAATTGTGAAAGCCTTAGAAGAATTTGAAGACATTGTCGCATTATTAAACTTGATTGAAAGAGCAAATGAATTGTCATTAGACTATCTTTAAACGTTTAGAACGAACACAAGCGATGAAATTTTACTAGGAAGGAAATAATAAATATCAAGAACATTGTCGCATTATTAAACTTGATTGAAAGAAGAAATGAATTGTCATTTAATTTACAAGATCTGCAGTCTATTTTTAAACATGTAGAACGAACACAACCGATGAAATTTAACTAGGAAGGAAATAATGAATATCAAGAAGTGGGTGAATTTTCGAAAAGCGAATTAGCGAGTTCAGTGACCATGGCGAATATTTTTTCCGCTTTCCCACATAAAGTGGCGGTGGTACTCGTTGAGCAAGCTCGACAATTCGTTTGCGAGGGGACGTTTACGAGAGCAACGTTTCCACGAATCTTCGCCGGGCAGTGCAGCGTCTCCGAAGATTCTCCGACCACATGCCAGCTATAGATAAGAGTTACCATAATATCCGTGTAACACGTTGCCACGTGTAAATGCGCACTCGTAACCAGTCGCTGTTACCTGGTCACGCTTCGTTAATGAGACGTCTGCCTACGTGCATTTCCGAGGCCTGTTCCCGCGTCGTGGAAGCCCTATCTGTCGCCTTTCATCTGACCCGCTGCAGCCTCACCGGGAATTAAACAATTACGACATAACCGGACGTAAGAATCTCAGGAAAGTTGGCCCTGGAGGTCTCTCTCTCTCTGCATCTCTCTCGGGTTTATTTCTCGAAATCGTATCGCGCTTGCACGCTCGTCGACGCGCTCGTCAGAATTCCTTTAGAAATTTATCACCGAGTCGAGCGAGTCTCGATTTCTCTCGCGTTCTACTCCCCTGCAGTGGATCGGGTCGACCTAGTCACTGGATTGTGGAATCTGGGTCTATTTGGACCCAGATAAAAATTTTTGTACCTCTGCGTTCCATAGGAAGATATTTTTGTTCAACTTTTTGAAGTGAAACTTCTTTGCTGAGAGGGACTACAATTTTCGAGCGTTACGAAAATTCCGATCGCATGAGGGGAATAGTTAGGTAGGTGGTGGGGGAACCTGTAGAGGAGTAGAGGGCGTAAGCGGCGACGCTTACAAACAGCTATTCAGTTAGTTTAATTGCCACAAATTGAGTACTTAAATGACAATTTGGATGTTCCCGGTCAAAAATGACTCCGGCACAGCAGTCGGAGAGTTAATCGCTCCCTGTTGCATTACAAATTAACAAAGCTTCCTCAACTTTCGAAATGCATTTTTGACAAGAACAGGTTCGATTTCACATAATAGTATTATTACTATTAACTCTCAGACGGCGGATCTCTCTCACAATTATAATGTTGATGTTGCTTGAGATCGTGTTCACAGCTTCATTTATTAATTTTTAAAACATATTTCTTGAAGATCCATTGGTTTTTCAATGGATCATTCATTCAATTCAATGATCTCCAAAGAATATATGGAGAAGGATTGACCATGAAATTTTCAATTACTTACATTTAGAATATTGTATCTTAGTGTTACGAAAGACACTTTCTACAGATTTACAGGTGTTTCTTACAAAGATTTACAGCATTTCTCACAAAGTCTGCATTCTTTTTACGAACGAAATTTAAATTTTACCTTCACCTTCGGAATTCAAGGTCATTCGAAGGTCATGTCATAGTGCATATGACCTTGAAAACTACGAGAAAAAACAACCCCTGCGGGATACTGACTACTTGATACCATTCAAATTACACATGAACAATTTTTTACTCTGTCAAAATTAAAGAAGATATTCTGGGGGTCACACTCTTGAGTGACATATATCCAACCAGATCTAATAAATAAAAACTTCCAGCTAAATTTTTTCCCAATAAATTCTACGCAAATGATCGTCTTCCACGATTTCCTCTTCAACCTCGGTAGAATTTTAAAGAAGAGTATGCATTCAACCATTGTACGAGCAGAATACGAGTGCTAATTAAATAGAAAATCTGTTCTACACTTCGTTTCGCAATAAGAACTATAGTAATAGAACGATCTTCGATCGAGGATTATCATTCCCCTTTACAAGCTCCCTTTCATTATCATTACCGTTAGTTTTTGCCAGAATGAACGCATAAAGGGTCGAAATTAGCCAGGAGTCGTTCGGATAAGGCTCGGACCATCTACGATTGCTCCGGTCGCGTTTTATGCAATCGGTGCTGAGTCGAAGATGAATACTTGCTTCGGATCTGATTGCACAGAACTTATGATAATTGCAATTCTTTTTTGTCGCTTCATCCTTGATATGGTTGTATTGGGATAATTCGTTCGCGCTGAAGGCAATAGGTGTCTGCAAAAAGCCAGCCACTCCGGCGGAAATAAGGAGACTCATCCCCCAGTGCGGGCCGGATATTTCTATCGCTTTTGCGGTAATTACAACATGATTGCAAGGTTCGATCGCGCGATCGCCAGAGTCAACCAGCAGGCCTTAATTACCGTGTCACGGAGAACTGTCAACCTGTTGCTTTCCACTGCCGGCAACGAATGCCACCGTACAAAGGGTCCGTTCACGGTAACGCACCATTCCGCCGGGAGTTCGTTCTTGATGGAATTAACATTCTTCCGTTAATAGTCCGTCTCATTATCGACAGCCGATTGATGCCCCATCGCGATTTTTCCGGCGAAAAATATTGGACACGTGTGCGTCCATGAAAGCCGCGATTCAAATCAGCTAGAATGCTATTCGACTCTTGAAGTTCTCTCTTTTAACGAACCTCCTCCGATCATCGTGCGTGTGACGTAACGTAATTGTTGCACAAGACTGTGAATTAGCTCAATATCTTGCCTGTATACGCTTACGTTCGACGTGATATATTCAGCAAGGATACAGTTATATAAAACCTGCTTGCCACTCTCAAGCTATACTTACAAGGGGAGGACACGGCTGACTAGTCAGTGATTTCGATAGGCTCTCGCGTGGCGAATCTACAACAAACGCAACCAACTTGTTTCCAGCCGTCTTTTTCCTCTCACAAATGGACCGTAACAATCGAATTTCAATGTAGTTCTATCTTATTTTTCTGTCGACCAATTTATCGGCAAAGAAAATTATACTGAAATTTCTATACTACGTATCGATAGCGTACTTCAGTGTCGAGTGCTTAAAGTGAGTGGTAAGTGTTGGCTTGTGACACGACTATACTCAATTTAGATTTTACGGCCCGGTCATGTGTTCTGTCTCTATCATGCATGTGTCACACCGTCACGTGACTAATCTCTTTCCCCTCAATTCCCCTCTGAATGTACTCGATCATCAAGAATACTCGTATCAGCCTCAAGAACTGGAATAACTAGACGTACGTACAATTTAGAACAGTGGAGGTATTAAAAAGATTTAAGGCCGCCAGTTTATTATTTTCACCTTAATAAGATAATTAAAAGAAGAATGAAATTTTTAGTTAGCTCCTGTGTCTTGCAATCAATGCAAACATTTTTTATTTTGCATAAAGATCCGCAGTCTAGAAATAACCAGGAAGAAGCATCCATTCAATTTCCTGATTCCCATCCGCCTCCTCTCGATCGTGCGAGCGATTGGCAAGGAGATCCCCGGTCCAAAAGAAGAATTTCGCAAAATGAAAAAGAGAGAAAAAAGGAAGAAGCGTGGAAGGACCGTGGCCGGTTGTCGTGTGTCGGAAGGGCGGTGTTCTCCTTAGGGCTGTGGCCCGTGTCCTCGGTGTAGGGTGCTATAGATGCGCTCGCGACGCAACTGGAGATACGCGGTCCCGGTAAAAGGTGGTACTTGCTCACCGCGTACGAGCGGTGCTGCGCTGTCGTCGGCGAGGATATACGAGCGATCGGTTGCTGATGAATCGCTCGAAACTCGGGGACGCCCTGGGACGGTCCCGGTATCGGCGCTGGTGTAAACGGAACCGTAAATCCTGAGGACGATAAATGACAATTGCGGCTGACACGATCGGCTGCCGTCCGGCGTGTCGGGTGACCGCTTGGCCAGCGCGAGCTGGCCACGGCACGGGGTTGCTAGTCGCAGAGCTCTCTTGCAGAGGTAGCCGAACGCGTGGGCGGACGCGAGATAACGCGTCGCATTACGTGGGACGTTAATAAATTATTATTGCGCCCCGCGAGATCCCCTGCCGCGGAATGATATCTCCATTGTCCTTCGACGAATTAATAGCACCGTGTTCCGCTTCTCTCCAAGGGAAGGCTCCTCTCGTGGAATATTGCTCCGATAGATAGCGCCAACTCGCGTCAATGCTTCGGACAAGATACTTTATTGCCGCGAAAGCGTCCGGTACAGCGGAATAAGTTCAAATACGTGTCAATGTCTCATGCTTCATCTACGAAAAGCAGGCACACAATTTCACAGCGGAGCAACGGCGGACCTCTGAGGCCCTACTCTTAACGCTACCGTAATAGGCATTATAATAGATTGTGAAAGAACATCGTCACCGTATCTCTCTGTTCCAATCATACTCTAGAGATTCATTTGGTTCCTTCGTTAAGCGATTCGGACTATTGCGAAATAGAAGCACAAAGTAAGGACATCATCTGGTGAGACATAGGACGTAGCCACCAACTTACCAATAGCAGAAGTATTTAGTAGCGGCACGATCCGTACCGTAAGATCGTGATAGGATCCCTACTCTCAGCATGAATCGCGACGTCACTACCTGGGACTATCTGGGTTAGACCACACTATAGCTTCGTGAAGTCACTCAGGTTCTGATTATAGCATTTTCCCCACTATTTATCCCAGAAATTTCTCGATCTCGTAACGTTGCATAAAAGGTTCTCTGTGCCTTCTCGTAGATTCTACAGTATAATGTCTAAATCTGAATGTTACGAGTTAGTCACAAAACAGGCATGTGGGTGGCGACTTCGTTGTCCAATTAGAATTTTCTGTACTTTGAGGGCTATGTCTCTCGCAAGTACACCGTCCATGACGCAACAGATGGTGGAAAGCATCCTGCATCATGGTGACTGACGATGGACAGGAGGTACCCTAAGGTGGAGGACCCAAGTGTCCTCTATTGTTTCTGGAAGCTAGCCAAATTATTTTGGGGATAAACGGTGGTCGTTGCGGTTCAATAGAAACATTTTAAAAGCACCGTCTACAGGATAAAATTCCAATTCTTTTGGCTACGTAATATCGGGTTGCTTCACTTTCTCATGAACATCTCTATGTCAACCGATAACTGGATGACCCAGTTCATCCGCCACTACCCGACAACAGTTCTATTAAATCCGAGACATCGCCATTCAAAATCTCGAATGGACCTTGTCATAAATCCTTCAAAGGCTAAGAATCGCCTCGGCATCAACCCTCGGTTTTTCTTAAAACACGTTAGCGCTAACATGTCATAAAAGGCCGGGCTTCGGTACCTCGGTGACTCCAACGCTCTGCTGCTCGTGGAATCTCGTGGCCGCTCCTCTAGCCGGGATCGAGGAGATCGAGAGGGACGATGATCGACCACGGGCCCCTGTCGTCCATGGGAGATTTGCGAGCGGCTACGGTGACGCGATGTCGCGCGATAAGTCGACGTTCCCGTTCGATCTCTCGAACGCGGCGATCCGGGTACCGTTCGTATAAATTGTCGCCGTTCAGCGGCTGAGCGTTTTACAAGGCGTTTATGGGGTATCAGTGTCGATGTCGTTATACTATCGCGACAACCGTCACACTGCCAGAACCCGAAGATCGAAGAGGATCTCGCCGAAGAGAGCGGCGCTCTCTGATCAATTTCTCCACGGTCGACGTCTTCATTGTGGTCGGTTTTAATCGGCCGACAACAGGTCGATCGCGAAGTGGGAAAGCCGGCGACGATTATCTGTTATCTAATGAGAAACGGGTTTACCGGCTTCTTGTGCGCCGGAGACAGTCAGCCCGATGGCATTCCTATCGCCCGAACAACCATGAAACATATTTCATCGTACGGCGGAGGGGACTGCAGTGTTCTCCTCGGGCAATCCATCATCGTAACAATTAGCCAGAGCCGCGTTTCTTTATCGACTTTGACGTGGGAGGCGTAGGTGGAGAGACTATCTTCGCTGCTCGAGGATGATTCAACCGCGCGATTGTGCTCACCCTCGCACGACTGTCTTGGCAACTGTATTGTGGACAGTCGGGGCCAAATTTGAATTTCGTTGGCTTGTATTCTGTCTCAAGGTTTTGGTCAAATTTTAGTCTTTCTGATCCTGGATTCTTTATTCGTTTTATTATTGTTGCTGTCTTTTGATTTTCGGACTAAATAAAACATGTGCTCCAATTTGATCTAGTGGAAAGTGGTATACATAAAGTTAAAGTTAAGAGACACTTCAATTTATACTGTTGTACGTTTTGTCTCAAAGGAAAGAAACGCTATGTACTAACTTAATTTCTTGAAAAGTTACATACGTAAAATTGGAGCTAATAGACATGCCGATTTGTAAGATTTCTATTTGAAGTTGCATTAACTCCTATGCGTCCCTCATGATACATGAAAGATCTTGGGGTGAATCATTTTTCATCTATTTAATAGATTTTGAACGTTTACGATTCACAGATCATTCTTTCTTGAAGAACCATTCAACAGCAATGGCGATTTTATCCAATTGTTTCTTCCAGTAACAGACGACAGTTTTTACTGTTTTGTTTTACCCACTCGTATTTATCGTCGAAAGCTTCCGTCCAGTAATTAATTGGTAACAGCATCCGTGTTGTTATGCGGGGCAATAGTTATTGTACACAGCATGGGTTGATGGGCACGGAGGCTGCAAGTGTCCCGATTTGGTAGCGGGAGCTATGGTTTATGACTCATTGTCTCTTTCGTTTTCGATCAATTGTCCGCTCGCGCAATCGAGAAGCCCGCTAGGCTTTCACTGATTATCCACGCGTCCTTTCTTGAGGTGACGCGTTTGACGAATCTACGAGGAGATAGTGTTCACAGGAAATATGCGACGCACACTACCCTATGCAGGGTATTTCGCCTAACTTGTCTTGAAAAAGATCAGAAGACAAGAGTATTGTAAATTTTCTCGCTGTCACTTTTTTCGAGTTTTCAAGGTCATCGAAGTTTTTTTTAAATAAGACTGCATATTTTAATTAGAGCAGTCTCTTATAGCTCATAAAAAGAAACAAATTCAATGATGTGCGATATGTTGAACTTCATGTGACCTTCAACAAGAAAATCATGTTTGTATGGGGAGAAGGTGAAGGTAAAACTTATTGTGTTTCAATGCAAAATCAGGTTAGGTGAAATACGTTACAGGTTAGGTGTGTTACGTCGATAAATCTGTTTCTGTCGTTTTTATGTTGTCTCCCGGTTCTCTCGCACGACTCCTTCATCGCTGAAAAGCATCCGGCGGGGAAGCTCGACGAATGATGCTGACGTCCATCTGGCAGCGTGACAACAATTAACGACTGTATCGCTAATATTGTCCGCAATGCATCACTCGTTGATTAGTATCTCGTACAGAGAGTTCTCCCTCACCATTCACTCGAGTATAACATGGGCGACGACCGCCTGCAATGTTCTCTGAACAGAAAGAGACTTAATCATTATCATTAGACTGCCAGTATTACACGCTCTTGATGGAAACGGGTAGATATCAAACTGTAAAAATAGAAGAATTTAAAAATATTGTTACATCCTCTCTTCAAGTCAGTAAAATTATTGTAATACGTTTTTATGCAATTCCTGTTTATAAAATTTTTGCATAATCCGCAGTGGAATCGTTATCCTTTCAATAATCTCTTCATCATAAATTACACTATCTAGTTTTGTATTTCCGTGTCGACTCTGTTGCATTATCTTTACCACAATTTGTGCAAACGTATATTTTACCACGTTTTTTAATACAATTTCGCTTGCACCGTTTGTTGGCTTCGTCGTTATCTTTGATACGTTCTATGCCTGATGATATATACTGTTACATGTATAGTGGTACATAATCTAAGAATCAGCCAAGGATGCTATCTCTAACACAAAATAAGAAAGAATAGCTAGGAAAGATGCCAGAATAATAAAAGAGAAAGAAAGATTCGAACCGTCCTGGGAAGTAATGGCTGTTGCATGCATACGGCTACAACACAGATGCATATGAATTGAAATGAAATGGTTTGATGGCTCGACGACCGACTATTTTTGTCTAGATTACATCGCGATGGAACATGTCGCCTGAATACGGTATCGAAGCGGACCAATGGAATCCTGTCGCTGGAAATGGGCGTACCACATTGTCGCAGCCGACCATTAAGCTAATGAGTAGCTATAACGTCAGCAGTAGTCTCGATTTCGCAATTAGCGCCGTTTTTTATTCCGAACGGTGAAATTATCGATGCTCGGTTAATTTATGGGTAATGAAGCCCCTTAGGTGTTAATAAAATTGTTGACCGACCGCGGCAAAGTTAACTGAAACCGCGGTTTTGCGGGAATAAAGTTGAACAAGTCCGACGGGTTATCCCGCCATAATAATTTTAAGCACGAACGATTAGGTATTAAATATCCTCGTCTTCGAGGCGACGTTCACCTAATAAGCTTGTTAATTGCGGTGGGCACATTCTAATATTTTAATATCTGGTTACCTAATCACCTCTCGAACTGTTGCTTTCACTATTGGGGTGAGTTACCCTAACACGAAACACGCATTTTGCGCAGATAATTTATCTATTTGCAATGTTTCTATAAAAACTTGAATGTTACAGCTTTTTCAATTTGTTGTTCAATTTGTTTTCCTCTTCCAATTGATCAGCAAAATGAATTTGTTAAACAGCGTCCTGTATCAGGGCAGCTCACCCCAGTTTTCAGTAATTGTCATTTCAGAAATTCGATCGTACGATTGTCACACGCGCGCCTCAGCTGCCGCGAGGCAGTGTGTAATTAATAATTAATAATTATTCGTACAAACGGTGCACCATCCGTGTCGAAGTACCCCGGCGTTCGACCGATCGATCCTCACGCAAAGTGGCGCGTATTTCATATCCGCGGACTGATTTATGGTTTCTTAACAAGTGTCCATACATTAAGCCGCACATATTTTCAAATTAGCGGGATTACGGGCCGTATGAATTAGCACCCTTATTCGTTCCCGTTCAAGGACACGCGTAATTACGCGCACTACATCAAAATCGGGCTCGCGTTTCGCCGAGTTCCGCGAATTTCCCTGTGTCCGGTAATAAATTCGTTCGACGTCCGAGACAGAGATCATTCTTGCGGTCTCATCTCTCTCGGCTCACCTGCGGGCGACGCAACATGGTAGCACCTGCCGAACCGAATCGGCTGGCTACGCGAACAAAATAGCGGTATTGAAACGTTGTTCCTCAAGCTAATTAGGGAACCAGCCCGAACGGTCGATTTCGATTATAATAAACTTTTGAACGGGATGCCAGTGTATGTACTTCCCCCTCCGATGATATATGGAAATTATTAGGTGTGGTTACCCAGTCATTTTAATAACATAAGTGATTAAAGTTACATACTTTCGATATATGTACGCGTACTGTAAACACAAGGTAGCGTTATCGAACCGACATTGCCGCGACGTTGGTATGTAACTTAAATTACCTTGTGCCTCGAAAATTATCGTGCAACTACGCACACCTAATATTTTACATACATGATCAGCAACCTGTACGCTTCTAGTCCGCGAGAACACATTTATGATCGAACTCGGGCAAATGGGGTCTTTCCTTTCCAAGTTAAACATCCTTTTATGGGTAATTTGTAACTATTTTTTGCTTGCGCGTTTACTAGCTGAACGTATTCATCGTCACTGTAATTGATATTGGTATCGTTACTTTCACGACCTGTTACGAAGATGGATAGAATGTTTAGATAGAAGTTTCAAATAGAATCGTCGATGTTTTTTTACTTTTATTAATGCAGTCTTTAAAATAAATCGTTTTCCAATTTTTCACTGTTCGTAGATTTTCTAGTTTATTTTTATATTTATTTCTAAATTAATGTTATATTCATGTTATATTTCTAAATTCAGAAGTTTAGATTTTAATTCAGGACCAGTGTATGTTCCGAGTAGATACAGTAGATACAGTTTAAACAATCATAATGTATTAGTATTTGATATCACTGGATTCGGGAAAGTCTACAGAATCTTTTGCTGCAGAGAACAATTGAATATCTTTTATAATAACATCACAATACTTGTTTAAAGTTGAAAAATACGTTTTTTTTTTCAAAGTTATATTTCTCAAAAACTGTGCGTGTAGGAGAAAAATTAAGGGCAGATTTGGAATCAGCGCAAAAAACTATAAAAACCACCCAACAGTAAATGGGAAACGTAAAAAAAGTTGAAATTTGTTGGACAGTGTTTTCGGATAATACCATACCTTTTCTACCATGAGCTTTAGTGCATGTCCCTTCTTTGTTATTTTACGTAAAGTCTTTTTTCTATTGTGTAAACATTTATGTAAGAGGGCTTCGGTCCGTTTATAATAATAACAAGAATGCGGATCTTTATGCAAAATAAAAAATGTTTGCATTGGTTGCAAGACACAGGTGTCAAATAAAAATGTCTTTCTTCTTGTAATTATCTTACTAAGTTGAAACTAATACACTGATGTTCTTAAATCTTTCTAATATGTCTACTGCTTTAATTTGTCGCCATTTTCGTCGTAAATGCATAAAATCCGCAGTCTAATAATAACAAAATAAAAATAAAATAAAATATTACTGAAATCGATTCTGAATCGTTGCCATATCGTTTGGTTTCACTGTGCAACGATGGTTTGGCCAGTGTTCCGAGAGAGCCGCAGAGAACCGCAAACCTGTCGGCGATCGGTAGCCGGACGTGGAACGCACGGTGCAGAAGGTGCAAGCACGCGAAAATCCCACTTCCATCGTCGTCAACTAGCCGCGCCAGGGGAAAGCTTCCGGCCTGTCCACCAAGAGGAAACGCCACCTGGCGCTCGTGTGTCTCTCGACGATTTTGTCCTTCGCCTCTCGGACGCTCGTGTTCTGTCCGTGGAGATAACTGATCGCCACGAGAATGGTGTATGCCCGATGTTTGCGTGGGAGCACGAAACCTGCCACGGTGGAAAAAGGAAAGAACGTTTCTGTCAGTCGGGGATCAGATATTCCGTACACGCGTCTGTGTTTCAAGTGTCGGATTAAGGTGACGCTCCTTTTTTCTTGCCAGTGTTCCTGATTACTAGATTGATAACGATTATTCAACCCTTTGCGCGCGACCGACACCGTACCGACCTCATTATGCGGTTCGAACGATGTCTCAGAGACACCAGAATTTATTTCAGTTCGACGAACTGTTCAATTTTAGATTGGTTTATATACAGGGTGAATCACGAACCGTGATCAGTAGAGATTATTATTAGCTGTCCGATCGAAAATGTTTTTATCACATATACATGGTTTCAAAAGAACTTTTACGTGATTAAATATAATATTACGAAACTTTGAAAATCCGCGTATTAAGATTATCAAGACTTTTAAAGTTCTCAAGGCTTTAAGACTTTCAAGAGTGTCAAGAATTTCTCATTTCGAATGAATATCGAATTGATTCGAAACTCTGTAGTGATTGATTTGTTCGAAAACTTGCAAGACAGAGTATTGTATGTCCATCACTAACTATATGTACACTAATTTGATAGAAATACATCTATCAAATTCATCTAAAAATTATTTCAACATTAAACATATCATCACCAGCAAAATGACCGGTTTCGTATGTATAGAAATTACAGAGATGCTTCCAGCGGAAATAATTTCATAAATTTCTTCATTCGAGCGTCCATTATTATAAAAATTGCGAAAAATCTAAATAAATTTGTAATGTCTATAAAACGACGCATGCCACCGACTCTCGTTGCTCGGTACGTCTAATGTTAATCTTATTAATACGAGTACGACGAATAACGCAGCAGAATTCGCCAACGACCTAATAGAAAGACCGAAAGAATGTGAACCACGTCCCCCGAATAGTCGTCGCAGCGGAATCAAGGATGCCACTCGGCCGTAATGCCCGCCGCGAAAGTCATAATTGAAACAGCTGTCCCCCGTCGGAGATACATAATGCTAATTAAACAACAGATAATTTGTCCATTAGGATTCGCGCGGCCGGTGACGCGCTACCGAAACGACAGTCCCCTGGTGTCTATAAATACCGTTTTCGTTAGCGGTTTCCATGAATCAGCGTCGCAGACCGCGGCGATCTCATTGAAACCGCTCGAAAACGGCTGAATGAATTTCGCGGAAGCGTGTAATGGAAGCGTAACCACCTTCACGTATGGCGTTCTCCGTCGTCGTCGCGACAGGGTGCTGATCCGTCTGTTCGTCGCGGTATCAGTATCATATGCCTATTTCATTACATCAAATAGTATCGGACACTTGCTTCAGATACAGTGAGCCACGAAAGTATTTGGACGCACTCTAAAACAGTATAACTTTTTTATAATTGTACCAAACGACCTGATGTTTTGTAAGCAATTAGAAGCTTTGGTTTACTAAATGATCCGCAAAAAAGATTTTCCGCAAATTACAATTTACAAGGTTGCATGCAAAAATAAAAAAATAATTTTCTAAAACAATTTTATTTGCGCCCTTAATGAAAATTTAAAATATATGTTTTGTAGATCTATGTTAGTTATACACATGCCGAAAATTTCATCAAAATCGATTAACATACTCAAGAGCTACAAGTGGTTAAATGTGGTGAAAATCATTGTTTTTCGCGACTTTTGGTCAGTTTCTGCTTAAAATCCGCAGATTCTTACATCTTTCGATGCGTGTCGTTATTTTCTGCGTCAACCGATTTCGATGAAATATTCTCGTATATTATATACATCTCGTATATATATTCTCGTATATTCTGGTATATTCTGGTATATTTTACCATACTCTGGAATATTTTGGTATATCTTGGGATATTCTGCTATATTCTGGTATATTATGGCATATTCTGCTATATCCTGATATATTCCGGTATATTCTGGTATAATAATATCAAAAGAAATACGGATTTAGTTAATAGATTAATTTTAACTTCGTCTCCTTATTTGAGTTTATTTAAATACAAATAAATGAAACAGAGGAAAGTGAATGATTTAGATGAACCAAATAATAGCATTAGTGATCTTTTTATTATATGATAATTCTAATAAGTTCATTTTTTAAAACAGTTCTTTATTCATTAAAAATGTGTCCATTTAAAACTTGTTTTCATAGCGTGAAACATCCCCTACCAGTACACATAGTATTGTATTAAGGCTAGTTTCTCATCTGAACCAAAAAAAAAAAATGGTACCAGTATCGTAATCCATGATCCCAGGAAACTCTAAAAATTATCCTGTTTGTACGTAGGTTTGTAAACGTGTAATTAAGAGATTTATGAATTCAGTCCGGATTTCTACGATTTTGGACCACTGTGCGCCTCCGTCGCGGAACAGTAGCCGACGTTGTTCGGTTAATGGGCTGCGCGTTTCTCCGTCTGTTTCCACAGCCAGCTGATTATGACACGTCTGTCCTGTCTGCGAGCAAGAGAGAAAGACCGGAATACCCCATACCACGTGCTACAGCTACCGTGACGCCATTTGCCCGGCTAATGACTCGCGGACACTTAGCGACAGACTCCTGGCCGCATCTTCGTTATGTTTGGCGCTATCGAGATGACTGTTCGTGAGTGGCTGGACTGGTGATGGATCTCCAGGGAATAGTGTTACTCCTTACTTCATCCTATCAGTGACATTGTACGTAATTTAGTTAGAGGGTAGCAATCCGGGATCAATGACTGGGATTCTTCATTTGTGTTCGCGTTGATCAATATTGGCATCTTCTAGTACATTAGAGAACATATTTTAATAACAATTCATTAGATAACTCAACAATAATAATTATATTCTTTCTCCTTTCCATTGACTAGTTGAGGCGTCTTGGGTATTAATTTTTTCGCTACATCAATCTAAATGTTTATATTAATCTTGTGGAGAGAAAGAAGAAAGTCTTACAAACCGCCTATCAGAATATAACCCAGTATTAGACCTGCTGGATAAACTTTCATTCATACTATTACAATAAATTGCATATGTACTTACAACAGTTTAACCCCTATGTAGCCAGCCAAAGTACAAGACAAAGTAAGACCTTTAGTGTTTAACATTTTTCGCACACTCAGAGCAGTTTTGTGATATTTGTAGAGGAACGTTAAAAGATTGTTGAAAGAAATGCAGTGAACGGGTACCCGGGTACTCTGTTGGCTATACGCGGGTTACTAATACCAAAATAAAATTGAGACGAAGTTCATGAAAATGATAAGCGTCTGCATAGTTCGCAGTGGGGGTGTACGTGAGTAGCGAGGTTGTCAAGGGAAGCAATGAATATAATTTTAGTTTGAAGTTCGCACCCCTGTGTACGTTTTGCCAGGGGTAACAGAAGCCACTGTTACTGGTATCGTACACCCAATGCGACGCAGCCCGAGCGTGCATAATGCGTTAGTGCTAAATTTACGTTCTGGTGACGCGCATCTAGACGTACGTGGGAGGAGCCCGCCTCGTCCTCTCCCTGTTCTCCTCGCGACCTTTCCGTCTTTGTCCCTCAAACGTGCCCCCCTCCTCCCCTTAGCGTCTCGTCAGTTTCCCGATCTTGTCATCCCGGACCGCTTGCGCAAGCTGCCGACGGTGTTGCCACTTGACTGGCGATTTGTTACTCGCAACCATACGCGATGAATAATTGGCGACGTCACGCCGCCTAGGTGTAAGACGACGTTTCCACGTTTCAGCGACGGAACGGAATCGTTTCCTGCACGCGGACGGGGGCGTCCCTCGTCCGAGAAAGTCCTCCTCGTCGTTTTGCTCGACCGCCGTTGATTAATAGAGCCGAGATCTTCGAATCTTATCGCGGTGGTGCTTCCTCGTTTTTCCGTGCACGCGCGCGCGCACACGCTGCGATTCCAGTGAAATATTGTTTTATCGGCGCGTTCACGTTCAGTCGCGTTAACGTCATCCTCCACAACCTTGGAACGATATTCTTACCGGTTCCTAAGCGATTACTAATGTCATTAAACCCGACTGGGCGGCAGATAAGCAACCGCGTTTCCGAGTCGTCTTATTTATTGCCGATTATCTACTGCGGATTTCTAACTACCGGCAGAACGCGTTCAACGTGAACCGTATTTTCCCATTCGCGAATGAAGTTGTCACCTGTTCAATGGTTCAGGCCGATCACCCTTGGGCCAACTGCGGAAAGTCTTTTAATTGCCGCTATCGCCTATCCGAGATCTGTTGCGCCGGACCGAGAGAGCCAGCTGGAAAAATCCTCGAACCAGAATCGGTCCGTTTGTGGATCGGCTTTTCCTTCCTCTTCGTTCCGCGGATCGACGACGCGGTATTCCGGCGGGGATCGAGGATCGAGCAACACGAGATAAATCTCGGATCGTGGCGCTTGTGTCGAGCCGGAGATTAATGCTCCCGAGTAGTACATGGCGCGCTGACGAGCCTGCGATTCCAATGTTGCGATTCCAATGATTCTTTTGAAAAATTCATACGCAAGCTTGCTTTAGATCGGTCGTGGAAGTGAGCACAGTAGAACCTCGTTTATACGAACCAATTAATGCTAAACATATATACGAGCTCTTAACTGATCCTCTACTATACAAAATGTTAGGATTTTAGGTTTTTAATAAAGTTTTGTTTTATTTTAATACAGTAAATTCTCTATAGACGCGACAGCCTCGGGGTCGCATCTCTAAAGTTTTGCTTCCACTTCTTTACCAGTTAGTTCCCTTATCAGAGATTTCAGATACATTATTTCTTTCTTTGTATTTCTTTCTTTCTTGACAAGGTAACTAGAGTTTGTTCCTTGCTGCACCAACTTACAAGTCCACTAGCAAACATTATAACCAACACAAACTACAGTTCCTATTATTTGGTAAGACTTTTGAATTGCTCTTCCAAGGTTTTCACACCTGTTACACGTCATTCTACTCGTTTTAATGTGCTGAATACGAACATAACTTTCGTTTTTCGCGGAAACACAAGACAGACTACTTTGAAGTTTTCAAAGAAAATTTTACTTTGCACGAAGACATCATACTTCGATCGTATTTTATTGTAATATTATTCCTAATTTATCATGAAATAATAAAATGTGTAAGCATTTTATGGAAGAATGATGTTTTTTGAATACAAACAATATTGGTGGCCCAAAAAAATTATTGCATCAAAGTAGGTGTCTAAATAATAATAAAACTTTCCCCTATGCAATTTAAAGCAATATGAAGAATGTACAATCATGTGAACAACAGTCCTTTGGTGATCGAGATAGAAAAAAAATGTTCATATTTTTACCTTTTGTGAAGAATGATTTTTCAGATCCTGAGATTATAAAAATATGAGAATGATTGACAATTTTGTTTGCCTCGCCAACAAGAATACATTCTACTTGAATTGTACCAATTTATTTAGGTCAAAATATTGGGTTGGCAAGAAAGTAATTTCGGTATTTTAAGGTGAAGTAAAAACCAAATTTTTTAATCAACCAATGAATTTTTTGGCAAAAGATCATCGAACAAAATGGAAAATATCTTATTCATTAAAGTTTACTGCTTGAATAAAAAAATTGAGCTCTATTTCACCTTAAAATACCCCGAAATTACTTTCTTGCCAACCCGATATTTATTTTTATGTATTTTAATCTCCTTGGGAGAAAATACATATACCCGTAAAACGTACACCCGCAGTTATAGGTACAGTTACCCTACATGTTATTAACAAGCAAGAAAATGATTTCTTCACCGATTCCATGCACGATTTCAATCGGAAAGTTTTTGTTAGTAGCGAGCACGAATTATCTGGAAACATTCGACCGTCACTTAGGATGGAGCAGGGGAGCACCTGGATTCGGCCGCTCTCACCTGGAGGAACGGGGGACACGGAAGTTGTTATCGTCGCAGCTCGTAAAAACGAGTCGAAGTGTAAGTTAAAGGGACGGATGATTACGGGGTGGCGGAATGATTAACGCGTCGCAATTCGATACGAGGGCCGAGTGACACGGCGTAAAATCCGATACGAGTGCGAGCGCCGTGCCACTTGCCGGTCGGAGCAAAACGAATCGGAGAGCGGGTCTCGCCGGACAGAGGAGAACAAGAGGCAGAACAGAGAGAGAGAAAGGAAGAGAGAGGAAGAGAGAGGAAAGGGTGAAAATAATAGAGCGGCCCATTGAAAATAATCGTAAATCAACACTAAATAACGAGCGCAAGGTCGCCTTTCTCAGTTTTTAGCTACCGCTGTTCAGCCAGAAATCTTAATTAGTCCTTTGTGTCCCCTCGACAACGCTGGCTCGCGATGCGTTTGATTAATACGCGTTTCAGCGTGACTCCCTTTGTGAGGAACGTTAACACGCTTAAGAAAACACAATCTACACGGGGCAGCGGTCGGCGATGTCTGTTTTGCGTGTCGCATGCGTCCGTGGGCTTCCAGACGGCATTGAAATCGTTTAGCGTTACGAAAACTTGCGTTCTACCGACAATGGGTTGCTCGACAGAACTTCTTACCTACCCGTCGGATTATTAGAAATATTTCGACAGAAGACTAGCTGAAGATTTCGATTATTTAGTGGCATCGCTGTCTGGAGAAAATGATAAACAATTTAGTATTTTTTCCGCGATTTCAACCGATTGTAATTTTTTCAGAATTTCTTCTACGCGCTATTTATTAAACTAATCTTTTTAATTTCACAAATAAAAATTGAGTCCTTCAACTGAATTTTAAAAAAGTCTTTTGGAGAGTGTACGTGTCTATTAAAAATTTTGATACATTTCGATGTGTTATTTTCTAATGTTATTCTGGAAAGAGTCTGACTTCAACAATTTTCTGACATCGTTTCTTTCTTGATACAATTTCTAATTTAATGTTTACTATTTTTAGGTAAAAAAGATGTCTTCATTAATTTAGAGGAACGAAAAGCAAAGAGACATATTTCTTTCCGTGGGAATTTTGAGAAATTGAGAATAATGTGACGGTATCCTTAAATTCTTCTGACGTGTTTAAGGTTATGTGTTTCTTCTATTCGTTTTTGCTATAAATTCGTAAAATCCACTATGCAGTTGTAACATATTTAAAGGGAAATTTATTCATAACATTTTATTAATACATTTTAAGACAAAAGTGTGAAGAATCATAAAACTAATACGTCATCCGGAGCGAATGTTTTAAATCTACACATTCTTACAAGAATATAAATTTCAATCAGAAGCCAGCGGATCTGTATTTCAGACAGACAGCGGATCTGTATGCAAAATAACAATTTTCTATTGCAACAAACTGGAGTGAAATAGAAGTTTATATTCTTTTTTGGTATGTTTGAAAGGTTTGAAGTAATATAACAGTATTTCCAGTATTTCCTAATGTTTTTATTATTTTAAATTACACCCGTAAAATCCCATAAAATCGGATAAAATCCGTTGTCTAATAATCACACGTCAACTGGCTAAAGTTTAGCGAGTTCGATGTGCGAAGAGGGCAGCCAGAGAGATCGGGCGACGGGTACGTAGAAATAGCAGTCGAAGCTGGATATGAAGTCGAATAAAATTGCGGTCTCGTTATTTTTTAGCGGACGGTGCTGCCCTGTCGCACGCAAAATTTCAGGGGGGCATCGATCTCTCGCGAATCTAATTTACCCGGTTCCCGGCCAAGTCCAACGTATTTTCATCTGTTATATTCCATCCGCTCACTCCGCGCAACCGGAGTACTGCGGTCCCACAATAGTAACACGAAGACAAATGTTAGCGATAAAGTCACGGGAATTGATGTGCGATGTAAGTACAATTGCCATCTCCCCGGTTTAGCGATAATTCGTCGTATGCTCGGGACGTTATAGTCATTTCACGCGTTCGAAGCCCGCCGCTGCTCGATATGCGGCAATCGTACTTTCTCTGACTGCGAGCTTCTATTTCCATTTTGTTAATTGCTGATTAATAGAGAACAATCGGGCAAAAACTAAACAAAAATGTATCTGAATTTTTTTCGTACAGAGCGATATCATCCAACATTTTAGAGGAAATTATCCTAACCAAACTAAAGGAAATAATCGCTAGTAAACAATTAACTGCAGGCTGTCATATTGGCTTTACATACAAGCCTGCTACAGTAGAGCAAATCCGTACAATTTATTTATTATTATTGTTCTTCCTATTCGACTTCCGGTGACATTCATTTTACAATACATTGTGACCTTATCTTTGGTTATAATTATTTATACTGTTCTTGCACATCATTTTGGTTTTATGGTTCATAGAATACTGAATAAATTCATAAATGCCTTAGAAGATAAGAAATACTGATCAGCTTTATTCCTAAAAGCTGAAAAGATATTTGATAATATTCAGAACAATTGCTAATGATCACAAAAATATACTATACAAATTTGTTAATTCGTCAGGTATAAACAATACTATAAAAGTAGTTCCCAGTCCTTAACTGTATTTATAATGAAACTATCATAAAATTCTGATTAAATTAATTCCAGATCTATGTTGGTTACATTCTATTTGAATACATACAACGCTCTATCACAAAAGAAAAAATTCATGTTCAGACATAAAATTCTGATTAAATTAATTCCAGATCTAAGTAGATTACATTCTATTTTAATACATACAACGCTCTATTACAAAAGAAGAAATTCATGTTCAAACATAAAATTCTGATTGAATTAATCCCAGATTTATTTAAATCAACCAATTTTGGTTAAATCCTATTTGAAAAGAACGCTCTATCACAAAACAAAGGATTCATATTCAGACATAAAATTCATTAATGAAACAGACATAATCACTCACTCGTTTGCGGAAACACAAAGCATATAATGCGGCTGCTGAAAGAGGACTCGAAGGTGTCTACTCATCATTGCATCGACCTGGCAAATTGAACTAACAGCAAAGAAAATAAATGACCAAAGTTGAGAGGAATGTATAAGGAGATTCTAATGTTGCAGAAATGGAACGAGGAAGGCGGAGCCAAGCAGCGTGGGAGGGAGAGATCGAGAGGAATCGGCGGGAAAGGGCGGACAGATTCGAAGCTAGACAAAGCTTCGCTTTCACTCGATCCATTTCTCCGGAGGCCTCATTTACTTTTTCGAGTTCTGATTGGCGGCAGGCCGCGTGCGTCCGATGACGCGATTGTAGTTGCAGTTGCCGGCGCATGTTCGGGCTGTCATTAGACCGCAGATAATCTGTCGGCGTGCAACTCTCTCCGCGAGATCAAGCATCGGATCAAGGCATCGGTTTTCTGGGAAAACGGGTGTCCGAGGTGGGAAACCGTCTTGCGGCGGGTTTTGAACGGTATACTGAGCGCCTCATTAAACCAGATTCGGAAAAGAATAATCGCCGCTGGCACTTGGACGCGCGGCCCCGTGCCAAGATAATTAAATAGGCGCCACGAGGCTCCCGACACGTATTTAACGATAATCGGCACTTTCACCGATAATCCGGCGTGGCGCATTAAAAGGGGGAACGCTTATTATCTACGTTCTAAGCGTACTCGAGCGGATTCCGCGCTTATCGACAGCATTTCGCGAGCGTAAAGCGAAAAAATTCGGCGGGGCTAGGCGAAAAAGGGATTAGATTAGATTGCGGCATCTTATAGACATTTTTCTAGCCTTCTGGAAATCGTGAAATTGAAAAACACGTTAAAGGTTAATGAATTTAGTCTGCGTGACGCTGAATCGTCGTGGTGGTCGTGTTCGCAAAAGAGTTCGTAGGAATAGTCTGTTTTAAAGTAAAGTTCGAAGATGATTAGGTGATGGTTTGGATGATTAGGTTTCAATACTGTTTCTGATAGCATTTTCAATAAAAAATTGAATAGCCACGTCTTGTTCAGCTCGGTAATCACAAAATGAACTGTAAATGATAAATAATCCAAGTTTTAAAAGGATTAATTTAATAAAATTTCTAATATTAGTTGTTGTAAAGAGGAAGCTTTCATCTTGTAACCTGTAATAGATTCAGCCGCAAAAAAATTTTCCAATGTTTTTGGAGACGTTTCAATACTGTTTCTGGTACCATTTTCAATAAAAAATTGAATAACCACGTCTTGTTCAGCTGTCATCACAAAATGAACTGTAAATGATAAAAGAAGAGGCTTCAAGCTTTAAAAGGGTTAATTTAATAAGAATTCTAATATGAGTTGTTGTAAAGAGGAAGCTTTCATCTTGTAACCTGTAATAGATTCAGGCACGAAAAAAATTTTTCAACGTTTCTGGAGGCGTTTCAATACTGTTTCTGGTAGCATTTTCAATAAAAAATTGAGTAGCCAGGTCTTGTACAGCTATGCCATCAAAAAATGAACTGTGAATGATAAGAGAAGAGGCTTCAAGCTTGAAAAAGATTAATTTAAAAAATTCTAACATGTTTATAATTTCAATACTTCCAGAAGAAGAAACCAGGTAGAAATCATTTTGTCCTAGCTGATAGTACCAGTGTTAAATGACTTTTCGAAAATTGGAAGTGTTGAAATACTTTCTGAAGCCACTATACGATCTTCCAGAGCAATTTTTCTTCGCCATGCCTATGTCTTGTGCTCGGGAAGGAGAATCGGTTGAAAAATCGGCAAACATGCGGATCCGTGTTGCGGGCTCGCGAGATATGCGCGGTTAGAATCGATGGTCGATCGAGATCCATGGATGAGCATCCAACCGCGCGCTCGATGAGCCATGAGCCATGAGCCATGAGCTCGTGGTTACACCGAGCAGTGAGCATCAGTTATAGAATCGCAGAGAACAGAAGCACGTTGCACGCATCCGTGTGGATCGCGCTCACCGATCTCGCGCCTACTTGGGATAATTGCGTCGAAGACGGGGTGATTAACTGACCAGTGTGACTGCATGGATTGTGGGTCGGCGATCTATTTCGATCTGGCCACCATCTTCCCTCGCAAGGGAGATCTACGGGCCACGTTACATTGTTCCATCAGGTTTCCGGTAAAACTGCCGCACAGTGGTCCGAAATCACGAAAACCTCCACTGAATTCTTAAATATCTGAATTATATATTATATTTCTACTTACAAACAGAACGATTTTTCAGAGTTTTCGGGATCATAGATTGCGGTTCTGGTACTTACCATCTTTTTATTAGGATGAAAACTACCCTTAAAAACTATCCTTTTAGAGGCTGTTCCACGCTATAAAAATAAGGTTTTGCCAGTTGATTTACAATGCAATTTGAAAGCAAATAATCTCATATAAACATGGCCTTCAACTTTAATTGTTACCTTCTTGTTATAAACTAAAGTTAAGTTAACTTCTAAAAAAGTTATTCAGTATTAACCCTTGGACAACGGACGATTTTTATAGCTATATAATTCGCAATGCTTAGGATCGTTCACAGCTCTAATTAATAATTTTCAAACATTTACTTCTGATGATATGTCTTGTAGACACATTAGTCTTTCCGATATCCTCAATGAAACAACTATTCAGTTAGTTTAATTGCCACAAATTGAGTACTGAAATGACAATTTGGATGTTCCCGGTCAAAAATGACTGCGGCACAGCACTCAAAGGGTTAAAGTATGTTTGTTCCATTATGGGATTCAGTGTACACATGCAAATATAGACTGTTGCCGTCTGATTTAAAAACGCTGGAATGAAACATGAATTTATTCACGCTAATTCTGGACTTTGGGAACTCGTGTTCACTACGAATATATAAAGTCTACGACCTCTAGTAGGAAAGAATCCTTAAATATCTATAAAGTGGAAAATCTCACCAGAAGTAATGGAGGAATATGAATGTTAACGCAACTGTTTAAGACCGTTATATTACATAATAGTGATGTAATCGATTATACATATTTCAGCACTATTATTAGCGGTATATTATTAGAGGTAGGTCATTCTAATGACTACTACATATTTCGAGTCGCTATGGTGATATTTTGTCTCTGATGATACATATTTCGATTTCGATATCCTATGTTCGGTATTCTATGTTCTCAACTATACAATGGATAACGGAAGTATTCGAGCGATGCTTACGTACAAAAATTGTACAAATAGTGAATGTACAATTCTAGTTACACACGTACAATATTAGAAAAATGGAAAACATATTCGATCATGTTTAATCAAGTAACTATTTTTCATCATACAAATATGGACAATACATTACGCAGTTCGTATACTTTTTAAAGTTATACATGCACGTGATCTAGCTTCTTGCATTCCATTATTTGCAATGTTTTGACGCCATGTGAGAAATACATTTATGTAAAAAATGAGCTAAATAATTTTCGTTTAAATAATAGGCTTAATAGATATTATATATTATAAGATCGTGTTACTTAATATCATTATTTGATACAGGACTTAAATTAAATCTTTCAGAGGACTATTAAATCATATAAAGACATCTTGAATCTAAATTAAATTACCTGAAGTGCAATGATGATCAATTCGATTAAAATTGAAAAATTGATTAAAATGCCACATTGAACAAGGCAAAGTTAATTGCAAATATTTGTTTCCTGCGGATAATTCGACCGGTGTCAATCTCAGGACGAAATTTGTTCCGAGTACAAGATAAGTATAATGCGAGTGAACACGCATCGTTTGTTTATAGCCTAATAACACCGTGCTCGTGCACGAGTGCACACCTGTTGTTACGAAGGCTAGCGATTGGGCAGCGCGATTGCATTCGATCAACATTGCGCTCAGTTACGTGACGATTCCGTCGGATCCAACGATGAAAGTTTATTGTTTTCGTGCTGGGCGGTCTTTTTGCGGAACATGCACTGGTACTCTAATTAACATGTTCGCTAAGAATCGATCCCAAAATCAAATTACTTTATTCGCATTATTATTAAAAAGTAATCATTCGGTCTGGATTTTCTTTACTTTAATTTCGTTCATATTTCATAAGAGATTGACGATTAACTTCATCAATCGATTGAATCAATCGTCCATTTTTCAAAGATTACTTTTTCAATCGTACATATTAATCAATCAATCTTGGTTAAAATTTTAATCGATTAATGCCCAACTCTGGAATGAAATTAATGATTGTATTCTTTATTTCACTCGTGCTCAAGATTTATGAAATTTACAGAGAAACGTGAATTTTTATTTGTAATTGTGTAAGTTGAAAAACATTGAATGTTTTATAAATTTTGTAAGAGGTTGATGTAAATCAGCAGTCCGCCATGTTGAAAAATATTTCGCCTTCTTAAAATGCGGTATGCGCGTGCATTTTGTAAAAGGTAAATAGTACCGCGTGTGTCAATTAGCATTTTAATATTCCGCTTCTAATGTAGATTGATACACATGAGCGGAAATTTTCTATCGGCATTTTTTCCAGACTTTATTGCTGCTTTGGTATATCGCTGCTCTGTCATTCTACACAATTTGCATCTTATTTCGAATTCTCATGGACGCAGCGTATTTTTCATGTAATTTATATACCGTCCTCGTACGAGCGTCGACAGTATTAATTATGAATCTTAAAGAATTCTATTACAATTCGTGTCTACATCAGAAGAGCGGAACTTTTACTAATGAAGGAATATCGAACAAAAATGCGAGATTACTGTCGAATACAGTCAACAGCGAGAGCATTCTTTACAGACTCTCCTCGGACATCTATTTATATTTAAAATAGCCATTGATTGATGTAACTAACACCTGCTGCTATGAATATTCAAACCTAAATTGATAGGAATTGGAAAATTGTGAAGATGGTGATAGCATGTCAGGGAACATAGTTTTACCTTCGTAACAGCCACACTATGTTAGGCAATAGTGGCGACACTTTTATTCATTATATTACAAATTTCTGCAAATGTACGCCCAACATCTACGTGATAAAAATTGTCTACATTACTTGCAAGATCTTTTTTCAACAGCTTTTATGAGCTGAAAGTGATACAGTAATTTTTAGATTCTTTGAATATGTTTACTGATTTATATCTAATCTAAGGGGTCTTCCATTAAGAGTATTTTTTATTTGTGAACATTAGAGTTGTCACTCTTCGACACGTGGTTATTAAAATTGTATAAAATTATAAAAAACAGCGTTTGAGACCCTATACTTGCTTTTGTCAAAAATGTATAAAGTAAAGATAAAAAACACTTCCATTATAAAATAATAGTATACATATTACCTACTCCTATATATAATTGCCTCCCTTAAGGGGACTATTCACCATCAATCATGTTGTGCAACAATTATTGTGCAGCATGATGTTGCGCAAATCCAAATTGTATTCACGTTGACACATAATTTTAGCAATCAGACACACAAGAAGACAGCGAGGCAGCACATGCACATACACAGCAACAGTGATGAGACTCGTCTGACAAAATTTGTGCCATTTACAGTACACATCGTTGCGCAACCCGTTTGTTGTGCAACAAATATCAGGAAATTCTGATTTTACAGAACAGGTTGCGCAATTCGTCAATCTTTATCATTCACGGTCAATCATGTTGCACAACAGTGCCTATTAATTGTAGGAATAGATCCCTTTATTCTATTTTTGGAAGATAAAGTACAAAAACACAATCATAACAGCTAGCATGTGTATGGTTTTCTTCATTATCTGCAACCAGAGTTGGGCAAAAATTTAATCAACGATTGACGATTAACTTCATTAATCGATTGCCTCAATCGTCGATTTTTTGATAATTTCTTCTTTTAATCAACGATTGACGATTAACTTCATCAATCGATTGAATTAATCGCCGATTTTTCAATCGATTAATCAATCAATCTCGATTAAAATTTTAATCGATTAATGCCCAACTCTGTCTGCAACCTATACAACATATAGAAGACTGATTGTTTCTTCGTATTCCACCCTTGAATGGTACGAAAGGAAATTCACATTACTTACGCTATACCCATAATTTCTGCTGATGATCGTTTACGTAGCCGCAACGTAAACGCGTGCCCTAAAGAGAAAAGCCGGATTGCAAGGCCCGTGGGCATCGGAATATTCAACGAAAATCGGTGTAAAGAAAATGTTTTCCTTCTCCCTTTCAGCACCTGGTGCAGCAGGTATAGCGCGTGCAGTAGCAGACGTAAGAGTATCAATTTTCATACCTCTCCGCGTATGACCGGAGGGGTTTGCGCGGCGTGGCGTTCCAACGGACCGCGCCGGTGTTCAGTATAATCGTAACCCCGGTAATCGGTTAATTGGTTAACGAATACTCGGTAATCCGGTTCCCGAGACCGCCGACGTCCATTGTCGAGCTCGGTAGCTCGTAATCTCGCCGAATTATCGAGCAAGATCGGCGCACGCGATAGTCGTGGCCGGTCTTTTTCTTTTTTCGTTGGCCGCGCGTGGCAAAGGTCGCGGCTGAACACGGCTCTCCCGGCTTCCCAGCGGCGAACTGAACAAGCAAACCAAACGAAAAGGGGCGCGTGGCACGCGACTGTTTCGCGCACTATTATTTGCCCGTAATTTATACACCGGCTCGGGATATACAGTGAGTTATCTCTCGGGAGCAGCCGAACCGACGAACAACCGAGGCCAGCGAGAGCATCAAGCGACCCGCGAAACGAGAATGTGGTTCTCGCGCGAGCATTACCATGATCTCCGCTCTTTCTTATTAAGTGGAAGTACTCGTGTAATATTGGTCCTAAAACATCAATTTCTTTTTTCTTTGTGTCTTGTAAAAGCCCGACCCCTAAAAATGCTTTCCCAAAATTGTATACTGAAATTCATTGAAATAGCAGTCATGTCCATTATAGGAGAACTTTTTAAATTGGCGTGCAGGGTAACTCAATAATTAATTGACTAATCACTAGACTGCGGATCTTTATGCAAAATAAGAATGTTCTACACCGATTGCAAGAAATAGAAACTAAATTGAATGTTACTTCTTCCCGTAATGATCTTAATAGAGGAGAATTATATATTGACATCTTCAATTTAAAAAATTTTTCAACAACTTCGATTTTCATATACTCAATTTTGCTGTAAATGCATAAAGATCCGCAGTCTACTAATCACGTTCAATTAATGCTTATTTTGATCCTTATACATTTCTCTGGGGATCACGCTACGGATTTCAACTTAATTTTTCATTTGTAATGTTTTTTCGATTCATATGAACCCAATCTTTCAATTAAGAAAAGTTAATGTTTATATCAAAAGTGTGAAACTTGTCTGACTCTCGCAATTTTTGTCAAATTTTTAGCACAATCTATCTTCAAAAAATTTTTTTACCATTTAGGATCTAATGATTAATGTAAGTGCTACATACAAGCCATAACAATTGTATGCCACTTGATGTAAAAAAGATAAACAGATGAATACAATATTTTTTTTCCAGTTCTTGATTGTGTCTTGGTTAAAGTATTATAAAGTAGTAAGTTTTTATAGCGACGTCCCTATAATGTGTAACATTATATTGGTATAGTTTAAACATGCTTACGGCACTTTAAATATCGCTAATCCTTCGAAAATCGAAAAGTTCGTATCCATTTCGTTTTCGATGGAAATCCCGAATAACTTTTCAAGGAAATAAATAGCGTGGAGACTTAGAAAATAATTAAACATTAGCGAACGGGCATTGTTTGTACATGCTCGTGTTATTTAATATTAAACACTTCAAATGAAACTTCTGGAACAAGCTAACAATGCGCCACAGTATTTAGCTAATAGTTCAATGTAACGGTAAAATTGTTATTCTATCGAGCTTACAATAGACGACTAAAGAGGCCCGATATCAACCCATTCGACAAATTATTTATACAGCGAGGAATTTGCACCTAGATGGAGCATTTCGACTAGCTCGGGGCGTGCTTTCGTTCACCATAGGCACGCGCGAACGTGAGATCGGAGGAGCTGACCTCCATCCCCTAACAAAAGCGAAGTCGACACCTCTGCCGTGCTTTTTCTCGTTCCTTGATAGGATAAGAAGAAGAAGAAGAAGAAGACAACGACGACGAAGAAGAAAAAGAGGAGGAGTAGACAGTGGAGGGGTTCAGTCACCGTAAATCCTTTCTGCTCGCGGCGCAGGCCTGGTTCGACGCCTATCAGAGCCACCGGCCGGTTGGGACGTCTATTTTCCTCCGATCGTCAAGGAACCGTGCTATTTTCGATTTGTTCGAGGCGCGCGGGGCTCTATTCAACGAGCAGAGGTGCCGTGTCGCACAAACCGGGCAGGCTTCTTCCTGCTCTGGCCTCTTCCATGTCCCCTGACGCGAGAGAGGAGGCTAATGCATTCTCGACTGAATGGAGAGCGTGGAAGCGATTTTCCTCGGCTGCTCAATAGCGTCCGCTCGTTTTGCTCGTGGTCCCGTTGGTGCATCTCGCGGTACGCTGCTCCGAAGAGAACGACGAAGAACCCGAAGCCATCGGGGGAGGGTATGGGAGGGTCAGGAGAGGGCTAAGAGGAAAGAGGGCGGCCGGCGACGACGTAACATACGCGTTGCTCTCCCTACGCCGCCAACTCGAATAATTCACATTGTCCGTCGGGAATGGTGGGCAGTCCAGGCTTTTCTTTTGCCAATTATTTCGGGACACGTTGGTGCGAAGAAAGAAAGAGCCGCGGGGCAGAATAGATCGCGCGATTTTCTGCGGACTAATTTAGCTGGGCGCGTTCAGCCCGCCACCGTTCAGGCTCGCTCTTGCTCGTCCTCTCTTTTTCTCTTTCGTCGTCTGTCTGTGCGACTGTCTCTATCTCGAACCAGTGCGACCGTTCTTGGTGTCCCCCCTCTCCTTCTCTGTCTCTTATCTCTTTTTCGTTTTTTCTTTCCCGTGTTTTCTTTGCTCCTGTCGTGCGGCGTCCACCTCTTCCTTTTTTCATGGTGCTGCACGCGCTGACGGATCGTCCTGCTCCTTTTCTCTCTCTCTCTTTCTCTTTCTCCGACGGTGGAAGCCAGCTCGATTATTCCCCTCATTAACGCCATCCATATCGGTATTTCTCCTTTCTCATCCGACCACACCCTTGCCAACCGGAGCGATATGTTTGGTCCTCGTGTTCCGAAGAGCATCGTCCCGTCCGGACCCGGCAACACGCGCCGGGAGAAAGCGCCGCGCGCGGTTTCGTATCCGCGATCGGTATCGGGCAATAAACGATAAAAGGGTCGATATGATGTATGGCTGTTTGCGCTCGTGGTCTTTTAATTACGACCGGCCCCGCTCGATCCCTCCGTCCCCGACCGTAGCTAACTTTAGAGGAGTCAATTTATCCAAGGCCTAGACCGGCGAGACCGCGAACCACGGAAATTTCTATCGAACTCGATGAATCTACCGGATAACGGCAGATTAATGACACCCGGATCGCTCTGGGCCCGATGCACGCCGATCTTCAAGCCTTCCTTTTTCACATTTCTATATTTCCAATCTGCCCCGCTGCTCCATACTTGCCTCGGACCGACTGAGATACTCATTTCCTCGGATTCAGGCTTTCATCGCGGACCCG
The DNA here is from genome assembly GCA_028455795.1 of Lasioglossum marginatum. NCBI lineage: Eukaryota > Metazoa > Arthropoda > Insecta > Hymenoptera > Halictidae > Lasioglossum > Lasioglossum marginatum. The sequence continues at coordinate 1,450,583 of CM052252.1, forward strand.
AGAGCCTCGCCCACGAGGCAACTCGCGATCGGCCATTTCGATTCGATGATTTGATCCCGCGGGATGAGTAACTGCTTCCCCTGTACCATGCCTGCGAGACTTATTTATAACGATCATTTTCTTGTTACGCCAATCGCCGTTTTCGCCTCTACCACGCTCTCGACGATTTGCTCGCCACGCGTCGTTTGTCATCTCGCGGATCCTCTATCGCGATGGCCCAAAGACTAAACGTTCGCAGAAACTGTTGAAAGCTGCTGTTGATCGTGGATGTTGGATCTTCAGCGAAACTGAAAATCCTATGGGTTCTTTGAAGACTTTGTCTGAAGTCAACTCGCTGATTTCAGGATTGTTGACTGCTGGTGGCCGACAGAAATGATGATTTATTTAACATGCTGACTGCCAAACGATTGCTTTGAAAGGACCCACACGTGCCAAATAAAAAATTTTGTCATCATTTAATCATCTTATTTAAATGTAACTAATGCACTGATGTCCTTAAATCTTTCTAATACGACTACTGCTTTAAATTGCGCGTAGCCATTTTTACCATAAAAGTGCACAAAATCCGCAGTCTAGTAATTACATGTAATTTTGCGTGTTCGAGTCGAAATAAATGTCTCAACTAGAAGCTGTACTTCTAAATAACAGAGTATTATTCGTTTCATCGCCATTGGAATCAACTATGTACTGTAGCGAGCTGGAAAGATTTCATTGACAACGGCATCGGCATATCCTCACCGTCGACGCTTCCGTAGTTCCCTAGACTTTGACATCACACGCTAGCTAAGTATTTGTGACCGCCTCAGCCAATGTTTCGCTAGCGCCGAAAATACGTGTGACTGGAGGCGTATCCATTCCAGTCCGGCCTTTTAGACCCGCATTCAATAAATAAGCGGAAGCTCTTGATCGATTCGCTTGCAAGGAACTTCGCTTTGGGTAATTTCCTGAACTGTGCAATCGGATCATCGAAATCTGTCCACTCCATATTCCACAGAATAAGGCATTCTTACCGGTCCACAGGATTTCGAAGATCACCGGAAGACTGGGCCCTCCGGTCGCCGTCGCCGGCGAGGATCGGCCGCAATTTTCGATCTGCTTTCGGCCGGGCGAATTAATGCTCGCGGTGTTCCAGGGATCGCGCACGCCATTCATAACGCGAATGTTATTAGTGCAGATCGCAGTCAGATATACCGCCTGGTCGGTCGTGTGGTTAAAATAAAGATGATGAATGCCTGGCCGTCCCTCGCCGCGGCGCTGGATGTAGATTAATATCGACCCTCGCTCACTCGCTGCACCGCGAGTCCTTCCTTCCACTAATATCTCCTGGCTGTACGTACCTTGTCCGCATAATACCGAGTATCCTGCAACCTATCGGCGACGTTCGCTCCCGCTAGATTAGCTCTCGTGTCCTGACAGTGCTCCACGGTGCCGGGAGTAAACTGGTCGAGGACGTAGCAAGGTGCACTGGTATCCAACCTTGGTCCTTTTTGCAACATCACAGTCGATCGTGCCGATCGAATAATCCCGGCGCAGGCTGCTGCGTTGCCGAGCATTGTCGCTTCAGAATTCGAAGCTGAAAAATCCCCTGGGGAAACTGGTCTGGGATGTGTCTCTCGTTAACAACTTTCTCGCAGCTCTGACCACGCCGGTACAGGCTCGTCGGAGCGGTAATAGCGCGTTACGGAAGCGGAATTAGAATAATTTTCCGATTGTCCGAGAGCCATAAACTTTCCAGTCGTTTCATTATCTAGTTTTCCGATGCAGGAAGCCATGGCTGGCGCCACGTTCAACGCTGCTGCACACGCGAAATTATTGTGGGTTCTGTTTACGGTTGTCGCGAGGCTCCCTCCTCTTGAAACAGTCGGATCGACAGCAGTTTCGCGCGATAGATGCCGATAATATGGCCGCGGAAACGCGACTGGACGTCCAGGATCGGTTCGCCGATCCAGGATTGGCCGGTTTTGATCAGCCGAACTGTGGAAAGGTGTCGCATACCTACGGCGAATTTGCATAGTCGCGGCAAATCGTCCAGCAATTTAATTCGAGTCCGGATCAGGGCGCCTGATCGACGGCGCAAACTATCCACGGGTTCTTGAATCACGCCGCTATCTCTCTTTCTCCCTCCGGTTCTCCCGTTCGAGAACGGTTCGATGCATCTGACGAAGGTGCTCGCGTCTCCCGACGGCTGCCTGCATTACTATATTACTAGCCTGGTGCACCGGTTGCATGTGCAACCACATATACGACCCGGTCTAGCGCGCGACATCATTTTAACATACGCGGCTCGTTAGAACATTAAGGACGACAGGAACTTGCGTTTCTGTCCTTCGCTCGCTTCTTTGGACACCAGTGATTCTCATCTACCCCCAAGGACACGTAAGCTACCTGCTCTTTTAACGCCGAACCTATCACTTTACAGTCTCTATTAAAATTTATTAATTCCTCGATAAAAAGTATTGAAGATTGGTCAATTAATGTGCACTCGTTCTTAAAAGTTCTCTCGATTGTTATCATTCGGCAGTGATAAGCTTAGCTAGTTGGCTGCCACCTGAACAAATCTCAGAAAATGCACAGTCAAAGATTGTCACGAGGATTACTCCTTGAATTCTTTTAGATTGTACAAGTCCAGCGCAGTTCAAATTTTTGGAGACAGGCGAAGAAACATCTGTTCTGTCTAAAAAATGTAAGAAAACATGCAAGAAATAATATTAACATACAGTTTCAAGTTTTATCATCGTCAAAAGAATATATATATAGTCATGTACAAATTTCAAAATTTTATTCAAAACACTGAATAAAATGAGAAGTAATTGAGAAGTTAATAAACTTCGAGTGAAATTGCGCTCCTTTTTTATCCATGATGATGTAAGAAACTTTTCTTCATTTTCGTAAACTCTTCTTATTAAATGAAAGTGGTAAACCAAAATAAATGAACAAGAATCGCAGAACATTTTCTACAACCACTTCCCGGGAACGTACGGGGGCTAAACCTTGCATTTCACAGATTCCCGGCAGTTTTTACACGCCATTTGCATAAGGTTTCGCAGGCTAATCACGGAACACGAAATCGGATAAGCAAATAAGACGTTCGAAGAGGCTAGAAAAACCCGGGGCAGTTAGAGATGCATAAGAAATGAACGTAAAGGACCTGGGACAGAGTGGACTTTCGCTAATCCGCGATGGAGTACACTTATGGATACATTTATCGAAGTAAGTGCGACGGCATGGATGTTAATTCGATGCAGGACACGATCGTGACCCCATCCTGATCTTCTTTAAATCATAACTATTCCCCCATACAGGGAGCTTCGGGGACTCGTTAACCGCTTTCAGGCATCAACGAGCCGAGTATTCTTCAGTTTCGCATTTTTCATCCGTGGCGATGGGAACGATGTTTAACGAGGAGGGGGCGTGCTGCTCATTTGTCAGGCCAGAAAAAAGGTGGATAACGTGGAACCAGGTTCTTCCACGATTAAACTGGCTGTTCATCCAATCGCGAAACGAGTACTCGCGCGCTTGCGTAGGCAGGCAGTCACGAGCCTCTCGAAGGACGAACGATAATGTCCTGGCGACACTCGAGATGCGTTCCAGATCCTGTTCGCGTTATCCTGCCGGGAATGGATGGTCCTCTTTTTTCACGCTCGACAGCAAAACGCGTTCGTGGCACGTTGTACACTTGACTAACTCGGCCTATCGTCCCTGGCACCGGATTATAATTCATAACAGAGATTCGTCGATTAGATTCCTGCACCGTAATGGTCTCAACATTGTGCACCTGAGAATCGATAACTGACGCATCGAGATCAACGTCAACAGTCGATAAGTTTCTGTTCCGTGATAATGCCGATGACGAGTCACTCGTTTCTACGCGTCCCTAATTGCCCACCCTTAATTGGAACTAATTTGTAGATCGTTTTACATGTGCCAGTTTCTCTCATTTTACAAATATTGTAATTTCATACGCGACGAAACTGTTTCACCATTTTCTAGTTTAGAGGCTCATGTTGCCAGTCTTCCAATCTTTCAGTGCTTTTAGGATTGCACATTCCAAGTTTCTTTTTAATCAAACGGAGTAAAATTAATAATATTTCTTCATAGCCCTTTTCGTAGGCATTTCATGGTAATTTCTTATGTCATTATAGTTTGTTACGACTAGCTTAATTAACATAATTCGCACCACGTCACTTTTGGTGCAGCTGTCGGACGAATTGGTGGTGCCACGTAAGTTGTGTTGATACAATCACTATAACTAATTTCTTAATTAAAATGCATATCTCGAAATAAGTTGACCCATTTATATTCTTTTATGCATTCATCTCAAGACTGTGAAGAATGTAAAATTTCGTATAGGCGTCATCCTGCATTTCGTTCGAACGATTGATATATCTAAGTCCTGAAGCATCTATTGTAACATATCTCACGAAACATTGAACCGTTTATATCGTTCTATGCATTTATTCTAAAACAGAACTGTGAAGAATGTAAAAATTCATACGTCGCATTTCTCATGATTGCACAGATCTTGAATGCTTCTTATCAAACGCTCGCCGCGATTCAACTTCCAAAAAGATTTCTCGTTGTCCCGTAAACTCGTCGGATCGTTGATTTCCGTCGATCAAGCCTTCGCGCACGGCGATTTTCCTGTTTTTTCTCCCCTCCCGTTGCAATTAGAGTCGTTTGATCGTTAAGCTGTTACGACGCCGGTAATAACGCGTCGCAGGGATTAGCTTCAGCAGACGTCTGATGAACGCTAACTACCGAACGAGCATGGTTTAGCGGGATTCCGGCAAAAAGACGCGGCGAAGCAGAAAGGTAGAAGCAGGCGTCTAGGCAGCGAGAGTATTCCTAAATCATTCCACACGGAATCGGCCCCGGACTCTGGAACATTACAGAAGAATGCAGGTTTTCATTGGCGAAAATTTGCGAGCCCCTCTAGTCCAGCGGCCCCGGTTAATACGCGGGACATTCTCAGACGGCGTCGCCGCGAATTAATATAGCCTCGACGCCTCGGTGCATCGGGGATTATAATTGCCTGAGAATAATGAGAATATCCACCGGGAATTATACACACGAGGGACGCCTACCGAGTGCTCTAATGCAGTTCCTAATAAATTGCAACCGTGTTTGCGGTACAAATGGCGCGTCCGTCCATCTCGCCGCTTTCGTTCCCGTGCCCCTACTTCGGCTTCTTTTTCCTAGTAAATCCACGAATGCAGCGGTCCGGGGAACTTTTTGAATTAAACGCGATTAAGTGAGCGTAATCGACGATTTGTAAGTGGACTGGTAGAAGCAGGATTTCCGTGGGGTAAGAGTATCAACTAGTAGTAATTAATTAAGGATGTTGAATGGAATTTTATTGGTTCTATGTTTGTTTGATTATGATTTTGTGAATGAACATTCCTAACGTGCATTAAAATATTGTATACTTTAGTGTTCATAGAGTATTTATCTCAATAATATCATTCTCGAATAGTATAATAACAGAAACACTGTAGTGTAATACGAGTGTACTAGTTGGACTGCGGATTGTATGCATTTATGACAAAAATTGTTTTTGTTCTATTATAAACATTTGTGTAAAAGGACCTCGGTCCGTTTATAATAAATATAATAATAATAATTATTATTATATACAAATTTATTACGTTGAAAAATGTCGATATATGTGTGTCTCTTTAATTTTGACCACGAGAAACGAGTTTTCAGACTATATGTGCATAGTATTGAATCCACCATTTTGAATTTTTAATTTTTTGTGTCGGATTCCTTATCAGTGACCTCAAAAACATGCGATCACCAACTTTCAGAAAGTTTCAATGACATTTTGACTTTTGGCCAGTAAAATCGCGTTCTCGGATCACTGTGCAGCGTCTAAGGACGTCATCGAACAATATCGTCGCACAACGTCGATCGATAGTAGATCTAACTAGGTAGAGAATTGAGCTAACAATGGCGGTGGAATAGTTTTCCTGTCGCTCTCTTATTTCCAAGAAGTTCTCTCCGACCCTGCACTGTACTTAGGGTTTCAGCCTTATGCAACCGTCCCCGTTTAACCTCCTTCATCGGTGACAAGGGACGAAGGCGTTCTAGCCATCGGGCCTTGTAGCGTTGGACGTTGAGCGATGCCACCGAGACGAGCGATTGTGTTCGCAGATATTTTACTAAGTCGGGAATCGGGCTAAAATTAGGCCAACGGAAAGCCGCGCGAAAGATCGCGATAGTGTCGGGGAGTCTTTTGGCTCGTTAATTGTTCCCCGGCTGGATCCGTGCGAGATGGGATCACGGGGATCGTTCAGTTTTTCAACGGCGGCCCATCCCACAATCTCCGGGGTTGAATGAATTTCATTCCGTGCTGGATACCATTCAACGTAGAATCCTCTCTTTCTCGCACGGCTTTCTTTCTCTTTGTCCGATCAAACAGCATTCCTGATATTCCTGGATACGGCTATTCGGGGGTTAACGGTAGATTAAGGCTTGATAGATCAGCCGCTCTAAGGGATTAACCCTTTGAATCGGTATGCCAGTGGTTGTTTTCGCGACTAAAGATAGAACCGCGTGCGCGCTAATCACTTTAATTCACGGAAACGCTCCGGATCGTGCGGGCACCAAATTCGCGCGATCTTCGATTTCTCTGGGGATCGACTTGACCTTTCAGGTATTTTCATCGTGAAATAGATCTAAGTATACGGGAACACGATTTTCAGATTAAAGAAGTAGGCCTGAGATTCCAGGAAGGTGTTCTTAAAAGCTGTGCGAGGGAATGATTACAATCTTAACATAAGTATGCAATCGTGTGGATGGACAATTAAAAAATTACCGTTTAAGATTGAAGATAAGAGACCGCAATTTTCAGTTGTAACAATAACTGTGGAGGAATTTAGCAACCTAACCCAACAGATTTTAGTTCTGAATTGTTCAAACCTCGGGGATTAACTTAATCATTTGGTCTTGATGATCGTCACTGAACTGACTGATTTCAGTCAGCCGGTCGAGTGCATGTTAATAAAATCGCCACTCGGCCATTTCTCTCGAGCAACCACCCCACCGATTCCAAATCCACTCCGTGTCCCCGCTCGACAAGATTTGCCCCCGATCCGGTCCAAATTCGATTGGTCGGAAGCGTAGCACCGTCGAAAGTCTCGCGTTCTCGTAATTACAGGTTCGGTGGGATCGTTTTGAGTGGCTGTGGTCGCGTTTTATCGGCCGTGAGCCGTGAGCCGGGTCGTGGAAAGGCGGTAATGAAGCTAATGGCGGAGCTGTGGTGGTCCGCCGATAGCGAAGGCCCGATTATATCGATCTCGATCAGCGCGGTCGACGCTGTTAGGCGTCGCTGGCCGGTGGCCGGTGGATGCGGAGTGCCCGCGGGAGCGGGGCATCGGAGCGGGGGCAATGGAGCGGAGCAAAACGGAGCGATGGTGGGGCGGTTCGCGGTTGCGGTATGGGGCGCGGAGGGGCTCGGAGTGGGGAGATGTTGTGCCACAGCGTTACAACGAGGCGGACCATTAACTATTAAGCGTGCAGATATGCATATGAGATGATTGCAGTGCGTGGGCTCGCTCCAATCGGCGGCCACGATGCTGTATATTGCCGAGATAATATCCCGATCTGATTGGACGGTTATAAACGGGATATCGCCGCTCGCGCGGTTTTAACGCCGTAACGCCGCGTGCAGCCGATAATTTTTCGAGGGTGCCGCGCCACCCGATATACGATATGGGGTTTCGCGAGAGAGCGACGCGCTCGCCGTGTTCACCTCGATGCAAAACGAGCAACCGCGCACGAGGAAGCGTACATTGTGCCCCGGGAGCCGATTTTTTCGTACGACGACCATCGTCGTTCCGCATCTACCCGCGCACCCGCACCCCACCGCTCGTTAGTCGGCGCAATTAATAGCGGCGACTCAATACGCGCATTAGGAGATAATATATTTGTTGTATGTGCAAGGGCCGTATGAACCATTACAGTAAATTGGGCTGACAAGAGATAAGTGGCAAAAGAAGGACCTCGGTGTGCTCTCGAACTGCTCGAGATGTGGAAGATAGGGTGATAAGGATATGTAGATTGCTTCGAGGTAGATAGCCAGGATGGTGATCCTTTTATGGGATCTCGAGGGTTTATGGGAGCGACCGGGCCCGCGGATTTAACGAGCTGCTCCGGTCGCCTTAATATGTCCATAATGCGAAAAGTATAGGAATAGGATCAAGGTGGACTCGATTGTACCAAAAGAATTGAGGATTTGCTAAACAGGTGTACGTGGAATCTGTAATGCAGTTTCCTTTACCTCTACGTTAATCGTTTTGCGCACAGTCGCCATATTTGCTCGTTGATCATCGGTGACTGGCGTTATAGTACAACTACATACTTATAAATAATTGTCAACAAATGAATACCATTGAATATCAATTTATTAATACAGAATTTAACTAGATTATTCATTTTCAATTATCGATTGTTATTTACAACGCAACAAATGAAACTTGTGAAAGAAAATTATAAAGACACATTGATACTAGACCTACTGAACCAGATAAAGTGGCTGGTGTTACATTTTCTACTTTATAATTGTTGAAATTATTGAGCATATTTATCATAATATCATAATATTTATCATAATATATCATTTTTGAATTTTTGAAATTGAGGCAGTATCGATTAAAACAGTGAAAGGATTAAATCAACTTAAAGATATCTGTGGACCATTTCCAACTTATTAAAACGATTCGATGCAGAAGACTTAGCTAGCTCCAGTATCCGCAGGAAAAATCCGCAGTCTAACGATAAACATTGTAAAACGCAACACAATGAGGTAACCAACCCTTTTACCTTTTATCATAACCATCCATTCTATGTGACAAAGCAACGCACTGCGCGAATTGCTACCGGAGTGCCTAACTTCCGTCGATTATTCCATCGAAACTAGGACAGATAATCGAAAGATGCTTCAGAGAAGGATGCTGGGTGTATCCACGTGGAATATTGATGAGCCGGAAATCGGTGCTGGGACGTAACGATCACCTGCAACCGCCGCCGCGGCGCACCATGCAGCGCGATCGATTCCCTGGCAAGTATCCGAGTGTGCCGGCGATGCTCTTCAACAGATACGTTGAAGGACCTGTTGCCCATTGAATCCGAGCGGGGAATCAAGACGTTTCCTTTCGAGCTTTCATCGCGTGGAAGGGTTAGGGCGCATCTGCTCGGTACCTGCTCGGTCGATTTTCGAAAGGGTCGAGTTGCGGCCTGTTCGGCAGTGTGTACGCATATGCTACGGGATCGAAAAGGGGAAAAGCAGCGGGAGATGAAAAAGGTCGTTGATTCGTTTGGTGCATGAACACGGTGGGTTCCTCGGGTGTACGCACGGTTCATTTCGTATGGTAATGAGATTCAAACAGAAAAGACGAGGACGCGAGACGACGTCGATCGCCGCGGCGCGGCGCGGCGGCGAGAGCGTGACTGTCCATCAATCTCTCTCTCTCTCTCTCTCTCTCTGTGGCCGTTGTTTTTCGTGGCTTGGCAGGATACTCGGTTTTACCGGCAATTAGAATCGACTGTCCCGAGGTGTCCAAGAGCGATCGCAAACGTTCACCGCGGGAACGGACACCCGACTAGGCGAACCTTTCGCGAGCGACGAAACATCATTCCGCCACGTCGAACACCATTTCGATTACGTTTGCGCAAGATTTCGCAAAGGCAACACCGGTCTGTCACCGTCTCTTGGCCCGATCTCGCGTATCGGCCGTTTACCAACGTGGATTAAAAATAAATCCGCTATCCGTAGCTATCGATGCCAGCCCGTTCCCAACCACTTCGGCGCTGCTGCGCTGGCCAGCGACAAGCAAGAACTCGTTCGACTGGATGCATTTTACGATTGATCATTATCTCATCTTGGAATCACTGTGCTATTAAACCAATTTCCATATCCGAGAGACAATGTTGCAAGACATATGCGCTCCCGGTGAAAATTAAATCGGAATCCTGGACCGTTCCCTAAGTCCGACCCGACAGTATCTTATCCTTTACCGCGCGACTCGCCTTTCGAACACGACTAGCCTTTATCTCCAGTCCCTCGTTTCTCTTCTTCTTCTTCTACTTGCCTCTCTTCCTGCTCCTCCTTCCTTCTCGTTAGCGATCCGATCAGTACGATTGCTAGAGGTTCGCATCGATAGCGACTCTCCCTAATTCGTTTCACCAAGTGAACAAGCTCCAGTTTGTTTCAAGCTAATAGTTCATTCTGGAAAGTATTTTCTTCACAAAACTATAACACACGTGAACAGCTATAAACCAAGTAGGAAAATTAAATTCTTTTACCATCTTCCTACCTTCTACGTTGCCACTTCAAGTTCTTACTTACCCCTACCTCTCCTTATTAATGTGCCAATTCTGCAAGTTTGAGTCGCAATATGGTACACCTTTTTCAGTACATAGCGTCGCGTGATCGCGTTATAATTAATCTAAGCGTAATTTTAGCATTTTTCTAGTCTATCTTATCCCAGCTTCAAGAACACCCTTCCTAATTCCACCTCAGCTGTTCGCGGCTACCGATCATCGACGAGGACGGTTTATTTCAGGCCTGTGGCCGCTAATGACGTCGTAATTATGTCGGGGATTCTGTTGTACGGTAGTGCGGGATCATCGTGCCACCGTGGTCAGGCCCGCCGGTTGTTTCTTTTTCGGATGTTAATTATATTAGGAGCGGACGGTGATGCGTGTAGGCTATTAGTATCGTTTACGGAGATTATTAGTTTTGGAATACCGGCACGCGGTTCCCGCTTTATCTTCCTGTCAGTGCGCGGAGTGGAAACTGCACCCTCCATGCCGACCTTTCGTCAAAATTTCGCGAACCTCGATTAATTGCCACTCTTGGCGACCCTGTTGCAACTCGTCGCGGATAATTCATAGCCAATCGGATATCGTAGCTCTGACTGATAATGCGTACGTAGAACTACATAGTAAGCTCACTTATCTCACTGTAGCAATAATCATGAAATATTTATTACTTGTTTCGACATTTGCAATATTTTCTGTCTCAACGTGACGCAAGAGGCGTAGTTTCTTTCATTGACTTTTTATTCTGGATCGATTTGAATGCGATATGGATTTTCATGGTTTAAATTTGCTGCCTTCAGCAACTGGAAGTCCAAGGCTGATCGTGTTATGGACTACAGATAGCTGAAGTAGCTGTCGAGACAGTTATGGAAACAAGTAAGGGATTAGGGTAGATTTCCCTATTTCACGTGTATTTCACGTACTTCAGTAGCTGTCATTTTAAATACACGGGTACACGTGTACTATTTCACGTATATTTAAATACAGGGTGGAAATTATAAAGCGTTACAGTCGAAAATCTCCAAAAATATTGATTATACGCAAAAATGTTTCAGATGAAAGTTGTTAAATACCGAGGGGGACATTATGTGGTGGAACTTTTATTTTTCCCGATGGACACACCAAGGTGAGATGAAGGTCAACTTTCTTTTTTTAAATGGAATGATACGTTTTTTTATCCACCATCAAATAGTGCGTTTCAGGACGAATTCAACGACCTATGACTCAAGGTGATTCAATTTCGACTATTGAAAAACCCCACTTTTGTATTATCGAGAAATGAGAACGCGCATCCCTCACCCTTGCAATCCTGGAAAAAGGAGTCTATCCCTTAGGGTAGTGTTCTAAGACATTCAATAAAATTGCTGTCGTCAGACTTCACAATTGCAGCATATATTTGTATGCCTCTTTAAATGAATTTATAACCAGCCACGAAAAAGGAAGTCCATAGCAATTGCCTTGTTCATCGAAAACAGCCAAACCAATTTTCAAGTGAAATTAAAATTAGCCCGTTAATTTCGGACAGGAAATAATCGATACATGATCGCTTATAGCGAGGGGTCGCGTTCTCATGCGCGCCACCAGTAATACAAGACAAGTCGAAGGTCAACGAGTGTATTCGCGAATTCATTCGATTTCGATAATACAGCTTGCTGCATTGGCACGTCAAAGAGAATTGATGTGGTACATTAACGAACACGAATGTTCGTTTAGCGGAAAAGTCCAGATGAACGTGGCCTACCAATCATCGAACGTTTGACACGAATGCTGGAAGCCATGTGTCCACCATCATTCCGGTGAACAGGTACGGGAGTTTAACGTCTGGTTCGATCGTTGAACGTTCCCCTTCGAGGCAAACGGTGACATATACGCGTTCCCCTCGGTGTCCTTGCAGAAACATCATTCGAAGAAGAGAGCCCGAAGAGGGTAGAGGGCCCAAACGGCTCCCGGCCCGAGCTTAGGGAATATAATATGAGGATGGGCTGAAAGGAAGGAAGGAAGGCACGAGACAAGATCCTTTTATACGTCGAATCCGAGCTGGAACCGTTGGCGAATGCCTTCGGTACACGTGCGCGCGCGCTCGCGGCGCGATTCAAAGCGTCTCAGCTGTTTCTTTCTCCTCTCCGTCATCTTCTTTTTACAGAGATCTGTCTCGGACTTCCGATTTTGGCACGCGTCCCTCGGAAGCTTGAAATCCGTTGACGGGAACGGTGGGTAGAGGACGCACGCGTGGTGCCAGTCGATTTTTTAACGAGAAATCCTTGGCGCGATTCTTCTGCGTCGGTACGTTGAAATGGAGCGGTTCGAGGGGATCGTGACCGAATCAGATTCAACCGAGGGTTATTCTTCGGGTCTTTTGATAGGCGACTGGTGCCCCGAAATCCTTTCAAGTGTGCATCCGTGTTTGCATAAGTCTGTAGATCGGCGCGATGTCGCGGGAATTATACTTAACACGTTCGCTTCGATACAAGCATGTGTGGCATCTGTCACTTTCGCTTGCGCGAACCGTGTTTGAATTCGCGTCACATGCGGGCAGATATCATCGTTAGCTCTTTGAAATGCATCTGGCGATAATCGGTTTCGATTGAAGGCGAATGGATTGAAAGGAATGAAAATAAACGAGTGGGTTAGGACTCAACGAGTGAAAATGATTCACGAGAATTTAGGCTCATTCTTCATTTTCCCTATTTACTTTGTAGATGCTGGACAACTTGCGATCTCTGTACAATGCAAAAGTTATGGAATCTGGCTCGACGTAGGATCGGAAAGCATAACCCTTTGCAGTCCAAGGCATTTCAACTCGAAAATTAAACATTTCTTCCGACCCAGAATAATTCCATTCTATTGTATATCATCTTTTTAATGTTATGAATATAAAATTGATATAACATCTCAACATATTAAATGATCTACATAATATTTTGAATAATGGTATAGAAATTTTTAATTTTTAATTAGCACTCGAGTGCTAAGGATTAAGAATATAAAACAAATTTCTATTAGATAAAGAATTCTAAAAATTGAATGCAAATGGTCGACGCAAGGGTGCACAAATTACATTTGTTGAGGGTCCAGCCTAGCAGCAGACCAGGATTGACGGTTTCAGGGCATTTGTATCTCTTCATGGTGCAAGTATGACGTTTATTCTCACGCAAAACGTGCAGCAGAAGGAGCACCAGCCCTTAATGGCCTATTTAAAGGGCACGTTCTCGCAAACAGAGATAGAGAGGGAGAGAGTTCGGCCTGGTTCCCGGTCTTTTTGTGCGTTCCTAGCAGGTACGTAGAGCGTACGTTACGCAACAGCCCCCGTAACGTACACGCGTCTCCTACCTGGATCCCCTTCAGGGGGAAAGAAGGTAAGAAGATAAAAAAGGGGGGGGTAGGAGGCAGGGGGATGGCACGCGCCAACCTAAGAGGGAAGGAGGTGGCCCCGATCATCTGCAGCTGCGCTTTCGGTTTTGCTCTTGGCTGGCAAACGGCCTTTTGCTTGGCTCCCAGCCGATCTTGACCCGATCGTATCGAGTCGGCCCGCTGTCATCCGAAAACGAATGACAACCGTTCGAATTCTACCCGGAGACCTCCGGTTCTGTCTTCAGAAAGGCGACAAGTTGACTTTTCCCGAAATGATTTATGTACATACATTTCGCCGTGCAGGGGGAAGACGGGATTTTCTGTCGCGACTCGCAGCAACCGACAGATGAAGACTTTTACGAAATGACCGCAATACTTCATGCGTGAACCACCGCGAAATAAAAGACAACACTTTTATGGATGTGTAATCTGATCGTGTCTTGGAAATTGATTGCGGAACGTGCCGCCGAGAGTAGAAGGTATTTACGTAAAGGAAGCATTAGTTTTATTGCTTTTGTCCGTTCAATTGATTCCTGAGGTTATGCGAATAAATCACTCGACGAAAGCTTAAACGTGCATGTTCGTGTTTCTGGCTGACATATAAATTGCGAAGTTTAATGGTTTGACGGATATTTTTAGTGGTCTTATCAAATGTTTTCGTGGATGTTAGAATATTGATGTTCGGTTTGCTATTTGTAGCATGCGCGGTCGTTCGTGACGTGGAGATGTGAAGATAATTTTATGAAAGTATTGTGATACCCATTATCTATTATGTACTGCTGTTAGTGGCGCTATCTTGGAAATTGTGATCGCAACCCTTATATCAATGTCTGTACACTCACTTCCAACTTGTCTTCAAAATTTATTGTGTGTTTTTATTGTAGAAATTAGTAGATTATTTAAGTAATCACTGTAACCGTAAAATATTTCTTCCCTTACGGGATACAAAGAGATCCCGTTCCCTTTACAATCCTTTTTTTTATTTTCACCCTTTCGTCTCTCTTATTCCTTCACTCCGCCCATTTTCTTCTCTCTTTCCGTCTTCAGCTAATTTTGGGTTGGCAAGAAAGTAATTTCGGTATTTTAAGGTGAAATAAAACCGAATTTCTTTATTCAAGCGATGAACTTTAATCAGTAAAATATTTTCTTATTTATTCTTTTTGGCAAAAGATTATCGAACAAAAGGGAAAAAAGGGAAAATATCTTATTCTTTAAAGTTCATCGCTTGAATAAAATAATTGGGCTCTATTTCACTTTAAAATTACCGAATTGCTTTCTTGCAAACCCAATATTTGGGTTTAGATACAATACTAAAAATTGCATTTTACAACTTTTTTATGTGGGCCTATATTGAAAATTTAAAAGATACGTTTTGTAGATCTGTGTCAATTAAACATATTCTGAAAATTTCGTCAAAATCGGTCGACGTTGCAATGAGCTACAAATGTTTAAAGATGGCAAAAGTTGCAGATTTTCACGATTTCCGGCCTCTAACTGCAGTAAATCTAAGGATTCTTATATCTTTCAATGCCTGTCGTTTTTTTCCGCATCAACCGTATTTTTCAAATTTTCGATATAGGCCCACATAAAAAAATTGTAAAATGCAACTTTTAGTATTTTCTCTGCAATTCCGACAACTTTCAATTTTTTCCAAAAATTTTAGTCACATTGTGCAGCAAACCAATTGTAACTTCTCAATAACTTCTCAAAAAATTTCAGATCGTATGGTCCAATATTAAAAATGTTGCTGTCTTTTTGAAAGTGTCCGAATATTAGCGGGAGTCACTGTAGGTATGTAGAGTGCGAGGGTTGGCATTGTGCCTCCGCATTGTCGAATGTTGTAGCCGGGGACTGATGTTGCGTACCGATGAACCACCGACGGTGAATACTTCTCGTAATAGGAGAAAAACCGCCCGGAGCATTTGTTGCGATCGATTCCCGGATTGAATCGGGGAAATTAATCTTTCCCGTGCACCTGGTTAAAATACTTCCTACGGCGCACAATGGCTTTTGTTAGAAACGGTGTAACGCGCTCGACCACCCTCGCAAGGTTTCCGTGTTTGGACACGGTCACTTTTCACTTGATGAACGACCGTGGGTGGCTGGTCAAGCGGTCAGCGTACTATGTCGTCGTTTGTCCTCTCATTGTGCTAACTACACAAAAACACGAGACGCGGGGAACGAGCGTACACCCTCGTAAAGCCTCCGTGGAAGGCCGTCTTAATGTCCGCACACCCTAGGCGCTTATATCACCGGGGAACTGTGCGTCGTCGTCGGCGACTACCAGCTGGCACCATAACACCGCCATCATAGCACTCGGATTTTTCCCGGCATTGTCCTCGCAAACACCTTGCGCGGAGAACGTCCGTTCGACACATGCCACTGCACGACGGATGCGAGCACTTAGGCTTCTCCAGAGTCTGCGTCTCTAACGACCCGCCAGATTCGTTTCCAGCCAGTTATGAAACCATCTTCCCACACTTCCCGGTGATTTATCACGAGCGATACGTGTAACCCGTAAACCGTGATTCATCGCCGTGCGCCGTGGATATTCGATGGATTTGTTCCCGGGACGCCTCGATGGAAATTTCGGTGGCTTTATTGGAACCGGACGTCATGGGCAGCGAGAGACAATCGAATGAAGGCGGAGGATTGTTATGGAAGTCATTGAATAGAAATCTCACAGGTGGGAAATGATTTTTGGACCGTGGGATGCCTTTGTTTGTTTGAGATCTCTCAAATCTATATATGCTGGGTAGTAATGAAATTGGACATATCCATGGATCATTGTTAAACAAACAATTTGTTATTGGGATTACAAAAATTATGAGTACACTGTTTTCCCACATTTAGGTCAACCACCCCTGTATACATACATAGTATAAATGATCCTGGGATAATACTTCACCTATTTTTGCTTCGTTCTTTAAATCAACAGATTGAGTGTCTACAAAAATATAGCTTGCATCGGAAACGGAAAAAATTAAATATTTTGCTGTAGGTATTCGGAAACATAAAATGGACGAATTGTCACACTGACGAACACATAAGCATTCAGATTTAAATACATCTTGGAGATTTTTTAATTATTTAATTGCTATACATTACTTTACAAGTTCAGGTCCACATTTTTTTAACAAAGCTGCATATATACAGTAAGGTTTGTAAACGTTGTTTATATTTACTTAATTTATTAATCAATACAGCAGGGTTTATAAACTGTAAAATTTTGGATGTCAATAGGTGAGCATTGTATTCATTTCCTTAACTTATTAATTAAGATTAGCTAAAGTTTCCGGAAAATATTTGTTTGGATATGTCTACTGCCTGTGTTGTAGTTATAAGTAATTAAAATTGGACGGTTTTTATGAGCGATATAAAACACTGATATCCACAATTTCAGGAAGCAGGATGAATTAAGCATAATTTATTCAACTATTATGTTCCTCAATCTCTTCATCGCAGTACTTTCAGATATTTCATGCTTCTGGAACTTGAAAATGCTAATGCACAGTCTTTTTATACTATTAAAAAAGCGAACGAAAAATTGTAGCACTTTCCATCGTATTAACTTTTAATTAGAATCGCGCAACTTCGTGTTCAACCTTCATGGATACTGCACTTTATTCGTAATGGGGGTATATATTATAAAGCTAAAGTGTAATATGTAGACATGCAATGAATATAAATATAACTTCTCTTGTTGCTAATTATTAACGATACAATATTTCTGGTCGGCGGAGTTCAGGAGAAAATTAACGATGGGTTAAAAAGTATATACACCAGAGTAATGGGTATTAGAGTATTTATCAGAAGCATTTAATATGAAATAAGATTAAGATCATGATATTGAAGGTCTTGAATAAACATTCTGTATGATGTGTCAAGACTTAATTGCCCATGCTTACTTAGACAAGGATTAATCCGTGAGCAGTGGAGCCATAATGAACACTCTTAAAAACTCTTTTTTAAGATAACACAGTTTTGTTTACTTTTGTAGTGGGTCTATATATTCACTTTACTCGCGTTATTATCTAGTGAGATAGTATATTCATATTTCATTGGATTGGATTAAATTGGATTAATAAAGACATAATATAGAATGGAAACTATAGCATTTTTAAGTAGAGTGACATAAAATTAGTAAGTGAACAAAGCTTTAGTGATTTATTACTTTATTTACATCATGATTTACAGTGACTCCCACTAATATTCGGACACTCTTAAAAAGACGATAACTTTTTTACTATTGTACTATACGATTTCAACATTTTTGGGAAGCTAGACCAATTAGTTTGCTACAATATGTGAAAAAAAATTTTTCAAAAATTGCTATTGATCGGAATTGTAGGAAAAATACTAAAAGTTGCATTTTACAATTTTTTTATGTGGGCCTATATTGAAAATTTAAAAAATACGTTTTGTAGATCTGTGTCAATGTAATATAACGATACTAAACATTTTGATACCAAAGTGAACTAAAACTGGTATTAAATAATTAATCCGAAACGTTATATCTTTTTCACAATAGCCAGAAAGTGCTATGTACATATTTTCTAAAGTTATTTTTAATTGTATTCACTTCGTATACGTTCATTTCAATGATTGTAATTTTCTGTATGAACAATTATTCGATTTCCAACTAATTTCTGTTCTAAACGATGTACATTACCTTTTACAAAGGAGAATATTCAACGATTTTAATAGTCCATTTAATTCAATGATTTCAACAGTCCAAAAATTTACAAAATTCGATTAAAATACATCTTCAGCTGGAGAAAACGTGTACACTCTGAAGGTCCAAACAGTGACAACACATTTCAGAAATATTTTCAGCTAATGGTAACCGTAGAAAACAACTAAATAATTTTCCTAAGATTGTTGACACAATCCGCGAATTAATAGAGTCATTCCACCAGCCGATTCTCCGTTTCGAGCACCGTACGCAGTTCCACCTGTTCGGCTGGTGAGTACCGTTCACCGAATTCGCATCAGACGAATAAATATTCTTTGAGATCGTCGTTGGGACGATGGCTGCACCGTCGGCATGAGGAAAGACCTGTCGTCGACGTCGGAGAAGAAGAAGAAGAAGAAGGAATACCCGGCTGGTTAATATTCGAGGAATGAGGTCTGATCGGCGTGTCTTGCTTAGTGACTTATGGAAATGCTCGCAGCCTTATCCCGGTCAACTACAATGATAGGAATGCATCCGCGATTCCAGGATTTACGGCTTGGCTCTCGCGCATCGCGTTCCGCCTTTGCGACTCGTTTCAAGTTGACCGACAAATGCGCTGCTCCCCCCGCATCGTCTCGAACATTAATCGATATCACGCTCCCGTCGTTTAATGATTCGCCTTTCCGTTTAATGATCCTCCTCCTTTTTTCTCGCTGCCCTGTCTCCGATGGCGGCGTCGCAATCGAGCGTGATCCACGCGATCCACGTGACCGTCACGAAGATCGCGGCGCATAAATTTTTCCGATCCGTTACGATCACTGTTATTTATTATTACGCGCTCGTTACTCGTTTTACTGATCATTATATAATCCCAGCATTAAAACCTACACTTTTGGAGCATTATGGTTGCGTTAATGGTCACTTAGAATCGCACGCGTACGCGCACGCTTCGTGCAAAAGCTCCCGAGAAACGGTTAACCATTAATCGCAGCCGGTATTTACGTTTCCATTCGCGATCCCCGGTGAAAATATCGAAGATATCTCTCGCGGGATGCAGTATATCAAATAGTATGTCGTTAATTTATTCTACGATGACTTTCATGAGTTGCGCCGGGGTAACGATCGCGAAGCCACGCCGTGTAATCCGCGGGTTTTTGCGGTTTCCGTCGTGCGTTCGCGAAACGGCCGAATGTCTCTTTATCTCTTAACGATGATACGCTGTTCCGTTGACGATACGCGGCTCTGACTTTCAATATTGTGGATTCGTGACGTTTTACGATCCCTTAATTAATAGTGCGGACGGCGACGCTTGATAGCATTCTCCTCTAATTTTAATGGCAAGTACAACGAACACTCGTCTATTTATGCGACATTCAATTGTACGTTTGGGATTTCGTTGAAATATGTTCATGCTGCCATTTTCGTTGGGAATAAACAGTGGCGCAATGATTACTTATTTTAGCGCGAGTGTATGTTTTCGAATATTTCATGAATATCAATGTATTAGGTCATCCCATAAGTTCGTGCCGACTTTTGTGTATACATCGTCCTTCACTGTACATTTCACGCGTCGATTTATAAACATACGGCGATAAGGGGCCAATGCACTTAAACGTAGCTGTTCGGGAACAGTCTAGAGAAGGTTTTCGTGGGTATAAGATCGTGAAATAGTGAGCACAGTGATTCCTAGCAGTGAAAAATCATGAGTGAAATGCGTATCCATTTCCGACATTTCATGTTATATGAATTTCGGAAAGGAAGTTCAGTAACAATCGCCACGAACAACATATGTGCTGTTTACGGAGAAAGTGCGCTTTCATCTCGTACCTGTAGGAAGTGGTTTCAACGTTCTAAAGTTGGGAATTTTTGTTTAGAAGACGAGGAACGTTCCGGGCAACCTCCTCAGACAGACGAAGATAAAATTCGAGGCCTTGTACAGAAATCACGAAGTTTATCAGTTGAGGGGATGTTCTGAAAATATCTAAAACAAACTTAAAGGTATGTTTACAAAATTAACATATGCAACCGCTCGAAAAACGGCACGAACTTATGGGATGACCTAATATAACAGCCGCTCTGCGGAAGAGTAATATCGTCAATAGAAATCGCGATTAATCAGCACGATTGGCATAAAAAGGAAGCAGCGTTCCACATGAAACGGTTTTGAACAATCATCCGCGCGGCGCACAAAAAATTCCGCAGTATCAGTACATAAATTATATCGGGGCAGGTGGAATGGGATTAATAGAGTCGCGGAGACTATGTTTATCGTAATTTATATCGTATTTATGTCGGTAAATATAATATAGCCGCCGTGCGTTATCTTCCCCTAAATTATTACTCGGCGATAGCAATATCTATCGGTGCTCTTCTTATTTTTAATGAACGGGCGCGCGAATTGAAGCCGCGACAGCAGCAGCAACGCCGGCATGAAACTGTGTAGATCCGTCGAGGCCAATCGATACACGTTAATTAAAATAGCATGCTGTTAGTCGGGCCTTATCGCGATTTTATTGCTGCGCGGGAATTCATTGAGGCGCTCGTCCGCCACCAGTCAATGGTAATTACCCTTACCGTTTCTGCCAACGTTGATCGCCGGTGATTCTCGTTAATGTCCGCCGGGCTCGTAGAAATAAACCCGCGCGCGGATCGTCGTCGCTCGGCCGATCCTCCGTGTGCTTACGTGCGCGAAACATCCTCTCGAGCCATCGGCATTCCGTTATGCCACCTCTATGACGGGTTTTGTTTCCCATCATTGACAGAAAATCGGCACAGCAACTACGCACTGTGTTATTTCATCGTCGCCACTCACGCGTGCAGCATTCGGAGAAAACAAGCGTGCAATCTACCACGTGCCGTATAAGTGACAATTACGCGAAGCTTCTTTGCCTACTTGTTTGTTTTCTAACATTTTTACTTCGATTTTTCTCGGGAAACGTATGTACCACTTTTCCAGAAACCTTTAGGGTGCAATTTAAAACAGTAGGAAAGTTACAATGATTTAAGAGTGCTACTCTAGTTTTCTCAGCTTGTTAAAATTATTAAAATAAGAATAAACTGTTTATGTGGCTCCAGTCACCTGCAATTGGTACAAGCACTTTTTATTTTGCGTAAAGGTCTATTTATTACAATCTAATGTTGCATGACATATGTAGGTTGGAGAATATTGATCCCTTGCGATTAGACTGTGTATCTTTATGCATTCATGGTACGTGCTTTCTACGGGAAATCTTTTATTCGATGAAAGAATTTTTTCTTCTATACAACTTTTCATAAAATTAAATGGAAATTTGCATAGAGATCCGCAGTGTACTTATGATTGAGACTGTGAATTTGATGTATTTATGACACAAATGAGTGGGAGTAATTTTAAATAGTAAAATGATTTGTGGAGTTAAAAATATCGATACATTACTTACAACTTAATAAACCTATTAAACAGAGAAATAAATTCGTATTTGATTCCTGTCTCTTGCAAAGGATGCAGTCAGTTTTTATATTTTGCAGATTATGATTTATTTTACAGCTAGTACAGTCATTAGAACCTCTTTGTCGCTTATAATAATTAATTATATAATAATTAAACATCGATAACAGAAAAATAGAATTTCATTTTGGATTAAGAGAATTTAATGGCATACATATTTAATAGATTGTTATGTATCTCACTCAAAATTATAAATCAAACATTATTATAAGGGCTAGAGTACCGATTGTTTAAACAGTGCAATAATTAATAAGTCCAATTCGAGAGGGGACCAATATTTTTCTTCTTTGTTTTCTTCAAGTCACTTCCTTACAATATCGTCCTCTTTGTTTAGTACATTTTAGTAGCGAAAATAACAGTCTCTTATGCACTCTGGAAGTGCTTGAAGACTTTCCCTCTTCCCATAAAATGCAAAATATATGGTTATTCTAATCAGACTTTTATGTACACGTAGGTATACGTATTGTATAATGAAAATGGTGTAATAATTGACCCTACAAAGACAGCATTCTTTCCTGAACAACACAATTTATTATGATGCAGCGTTGGTTAAGTGTCTTGCCTGGTTTCACTATGTCTTAAAACACAATAATTTATTACTCACATTTCTTGTTCAGCACGAGCGTGCCATAACATTCTGCATTATATAATAAAGATGAAAATTGTTTTAGATTACTTCATGATGTTTTATTACGCTTCGAGACAATTATTTTACTTATGCTACTAGACGTTGCATTGCATGAGATGTTAGCACAGGACAGGGTATTCTGAAGAAATGAACGATACAAGCAGAATTTCCTAACAACTTGCCTTATAGTATGAATACGGTCTACACCAAAGTAAATTCAAAATCTTGATTATTTACCAAATAGCGACATTTTGAGTTCAGATTAATGATTTTCTAAATATTTTTCGGTCTTCAGCAGATTAGAAAATTAAAATAAAAACAACTAGGATTTAAAAAATTTTAGCAGACACATTCTTCAAACACCTACAATCAAAGTAAATAAATTCATAAACGTCTTCGATTTTCTCTTCTCGGAACAAAATATTTGATCCTCAAGAGCTACACTTTAAAAATGGAGGTTGCTTGTATTAATGCCTCTGATTGAAGTGATCATTTCAAAATTAAAAATGTAAAAATGTTCCTCACTGAGATTGTGACTATTACATGCACTTATAACAAGAATTACCAGATCATATATGAATCAGTAAAAATAGCAGAATTTGTTTTGTTCTCTTCAATATATTAAAATTATTAAGAAAAGAAAGAAGTCTATATTTTAATCTTGAATGTATATATGTATGTATACATATTCAAGAACACTTATATTTACAGAAAATGCGAAAAAAATTAATTTTTTCAATGATTAAAACCAGAATACCTTTTTGACCGTGCGACGGCGCAGTCCGGGTCTATTTTGACCCAGAGTACCACACTCGTCACTCAATTACTCAGTTTGTGGCGAATGAAATCTGGCAAACGTGTCTGCAAGAAGTACCTCCAAAAATATATCCTAAAAAATTGGTGAATAAGCAGTGAATAATTCTAAACATCCTGAATTATACAGTTAAAGAAATGTCCGCCGCCCGAGGATTAATAGAATGGTTTCCCACGGTAAAAAGAATATCTACGGGGTATTCCAGCGTCGCAGTAACGAACGGGTCAGGTTGCTGCGCCCGGAAGATCGATCTTACCAGGATGATGTTGCGTCGGTGAAAGTACGGCAACAGTATCTCATTAATTTCAAGATAACGTGGCGGATCAAGTTGAAAGAGGTGGCGGCCTGTTTTTTCCCCGAAAATTTATATTCGAGCGCGGATCCTCCCTTACTGCCTCTTAATTTCAAAACGGAGCGGTTCGGTCGGGCAGCTGGTTTCATAATGCTTGCACCGGTGTTAATTAAATATCCAGTCCGCATGCTGCTGATCCGTCACGGTGTACAGGCGGAATGAAACTGGCCGTGCGCCGTAGCGGCGTCAAGCGCAGCCATGCGCTTTCAGCGTCCGGATCCTTGTTGCAAAAATCGGCTAAATACACGCTTGGCACACGCTAATCTCGCGGCGTAGAGCGGCACCGTTCAGCGATCATGGCTACATAATAAACATCTATCGCATGTAAATCAGGGTTCCTTCGAGCGAGCACGCGCCACCGTGAGCATTATAGAACACGTGTCAAGTTTCTATAAATCAGTTCGCGGTTCGCTTCCCCCGTGAAACGGTGCGTTCGTGGATCGGACGAGCCACTTCGCTGCCGTATAATGGAACGATTTATATCGATCGTTCGCGGAACGGTTTTATTCCGTGCGATGGGTTAATTGCGCCTTAAAGCCGATACGGGACGCCATAAAGTAAGATTTTTCCGGCCGATAGCGGGAATACGAGACGCTGAAAGGGCGTAAGGTGCAGCCACTTTATGTCCCAACGATACTACGCGGTTCCCTCTGCCCTACTCGGAACGGCCCCAATCATGTTCGGGAACAATTTGACGGCAGGTGCTCCAAATTGAAAACCTCCCGGTTGCACCTTCGCCTACTCCGCCTCTGAAACGCATCGCGGTGCATCGCATTGCATCGGTTCGACGCGTCCATTAGGCGGCTCTCCCGGGCCACCTACGTACGAAACCGACGCAGTTTTTTGCATTAGCATTTCGTGCCCGGCGAATTCTCCGCGGGTCGATCGATCGATCTTATCGAGAGGCGAACGAAGTAACAGTCGGTGGCTGAAAGAACCGGATTGCTTAATTTGTCCATAAATTACTTTTTACGAGTGTAAAATATCTCGTACGCTCTCTCGCCCCGGTGAAAATGTGCGAAATGTTTTATTAGCCTGAACATAGAAAAAAATGTCACGATAAATCAGTAAAAGCCATCCGGCCGGGAAATAATGTCCAAAACGATTTGTTAATTGGTGACTATTGAAACCGCCCGTTGGAGAGCTGCTGCTATTTTACATACATAGGAATGAAACAGTCTGTGGGCTTGCTTTCAAATAAATATTAATCGTAAAGATTAAGTGTGCAGGAACTATCGCGATATTGTAGAACGTCTTTCAGCGAAGCTGATGGCGCAAGAAACACAACAAACTCACATATCATTTGCAGTGCAATAAAATTGTTAGTGATTTAAGTGAACTATTCATGCATCAATTATCTATTGCATGCGCCCCACGGTTTTCGTTTTAAATCTTACAAGTATTTTCATAGCTATTAAAAATTCTTTCTCGGAAAATTATTTTATACTTTTTAGTCCGTCTTAAAAACGTGGTATTTTTAAAAAATTTGTTTTTATTTAAATATTAAAAGTATCTTTGCTTAAAAAATATATATATGTACGTATACCAAAATATATGTAGATATATTTTTAGATTATTTTATTTTATTGAAATCGAAACAATAAAGAAACAAAAGAAACATGCAAAACTGAAGGGGAAAGGAAAACTGCAATACAAGAGGGATCTGTCTAGAGTCTAGAGTATCTATCTTATATGACTTGTAACTAGTAACCCTCTCCGAGCGGGTTAATTCGCCTTCCGGAGCGGGTTAATTCGCCTTCTCTAGGCCCTCAAAACCTCTCTCCGGGTTAGTATGGATTACAGAAACCTTCCTCGATTAACCGGGTTTGGGTTAGAGTTAGTCCGCGATTCGCAACTAGTCACAGAAACCTCTGTAGTAAGAAAACAACTTTTACAAATCAGAAAGTACAAACACTTACTTACGGTCTCAACAAATTTCTCAATCCGAGAACCTCTTCCACAGGAGGCTGAAGCACCCGTCTCGCCTTGATCGTTCCCCAAACACTCTAAATTAGGATTATGCAAATGGTCAGACAACCATCGATAATGAAGCGTAATGTAGCCTAATACTGTTGAACCTTGGTCGTGGTGTCAGTCTACTTCAGCTGCAATGGCGTTCACGCATAACTCCACGAATTATCGATGCTACACATCGTCGTGTTGCACGTCGGTTAATTGACTTCGGGCTAGTAGAAGCTGCACGCGCGACATATTTAAAAAGGAGCTAACCGGCATTAGCAGCTTTTAATGTGGGCCGCGGTACCGCGAGAGATACGAGTCTCGCACCAGGTGGCGGTTGTTAAAAGCGGTGGTGGTTAAAAGCGAAGTGCGGCGCGGGCCGGGTCGGGCCGAGTCGGGCCGGTCCGCTTATGTCTTCCTCTGGTAATCTGCTGGTACCTCCTGCCGGTCGAGACCTCGTCAAGTTATGACGCGGTGCACCTGCCACGAGGAGAAACGATCATGGCGTCCGACTGAACGAGATTCTAGTCGAGCCATGATCACGATAGATCGATAATTATATAGACCGATAATTTATTCATTAAGGGGTTCTTCTGGTCTAGAGCGTCATTATTAGACTGCGGATTTTTATGCGAAATGAAAATGTTCTGCATTGGTTGGGGGAAGCAGGAATAAAATAAAAATTGATTTCATCCCTTAATGACTTCGTTACATTAAAAACAACATTATAGAATTCTGAAATTTTTCGAATCTTTTACTGTTTTATGTTTCACCCAACCAATTTCTTCATAAATGCATAAAGATCTAGTCTAGATCGCAGTCTAGTCATTATTGCAGATCTCGCTTGAACATTTTTGTAGATAAATCGAACCACTGTTTTCTATTGAGGCATGACATATATTTTTTCTATTATCATTTTTTGAAGTCCCTACAGTTAAAATTGTAGGAGTAAAATATTGGTTGACACAATTATAACCGTTCCATTTGTCTGAAGTAAAAAACAAATAAGTATAATTTTAATTAGTATGATCGCAGTTGGCATGAATCGAAAGAAATGAAATATCTCATTGTTTAACAAAATGGAAGCGTTCGCATTTAGCATAATCATAAAATAGAAATATATATATCGATATTTGTTGAAGTTTTTGGTTCTCTCAAAAGTTCCATAACTTTATTATTTATTAGACATCTGTAATTTCGTTATTCTGACGAAATTAAACCAACCTTTTGCAGACACATTCTCAAAGCCCCCTTTAATGGGCCTTTAGCTCGGAGAATCCTTGACACCACCGTACACTTGGTCCTGGTTTCCTTTATTTGTTTACGCTTTCCGATTCTTCTTAGGGGAGTAATTACAATCGGGAGACTGTCGGCGAACACGCGTCATTCCGCGCGAGTAAACGTCGGAACGAGTATTCGACCGTGTGTTTCTATGGAGAGAAAAAGGAGCGGGACGATCGGGAAGCGGATCGCGATTCAAAGTCGGATCGTTAGGCTGTCGGACAACTGCTGTGGCAATTGTGCTATCTGTGGCATCGATAGGCTCCTTCTGTCTGGCCCTGACGTGCGAGATGATCGCTGTCCGGGGCTGGGATAGCTTGATACGCTGCTCATTCCGCAGGGACCTATGGAAATAAATCGAGGTTCAATCTACCGTAAGGTTGCGATCGAATTGAAAATGGTGCGCTCCGTTCGTTGCTATGGCGAACTATACTGCGCGTCGTTCCGGTAGAGTTTACAGTGTAGATTGTAGATAATCGTGTATTACGTTACTATTTGTGTACAAGACCGTATTTTTGTCTTCAAAAGCTTCCTGCTTCGAGAAAATTAACTGATGTTTGATTTGCACACTTATATTGTCCACATCATCCTTTTGTCTTTGACAGTAGAACGCCGATTAAAAGTGATTGGTTTTCTCTCGCACAAATCCAGTATTTATCAGAGTATGTAAACAACAAACTGATAGAATAAGTTATAAGTAGACTGCGGATTTATGCAATTATGATAGAAATGGCTACCCGCAATTTAAATCAGTGGTCATATTAAAAAGATTTAAAAACATTATTGTATCAGTTTCAGTTTAATAAGATAATTAACAGAAGAAACAATTTTCCGCAGTCTAGTTATAAGGTTACCGTGTGAGTTGTAAAACGGTAATTAATCCAACTGGGCTGAATTTCGTATTAGCGAATAAAGGTGAATTTAAGCAATAAATTTGTTTCTCGACATTTATGTTTATTCTTTTCCAATAAAACGCCAATTAAACGAAATTGGCTTCCTTTTTACACACCGAACGTTTATAGGAGTGATCAATAAGCTGATGGAGTAAGTTGTAAGGTTGCCGTATGAGTTCTACAACAGCAATTAATCGCAAATAGAAACACGAAAACGTGGAGCAACGGTGTGCTTAAGTAATGAACATGCTCGGCATTCGCATTATCGGCATTATCATTTATTTCATTCTTCGATAGTACAGCGCCAATTGAAGGGAGAACCAGGTTTCTCGCGAATCCACTAATTACCAGAGTAAACAATGACCTGATAGAATAAGTGGCGAGATTACCGCGCGAGTTCTGAAACAGTAATTAATCGCAACCAGTCCGCGTTTCGCGGCAACAGGAAAACGAAGAGCAGAGGTGTGCTTAAGTAATGAATTCGTTGTTCGACGTAGCGTAACGAGAATAATCGATGGAACGAAAGCAGGAGCCGTTCGAATTTCGCTCGGGTCCGCGCTAACGAATATTAATCCCGCGAACAAATCACTGGTAGCTTTCCTTTTCCCTTCTGCTTGAATTTCTGGCTAACGGTAGAAATCGATTATCCAATTATCCCGGAGTCTCCGTTTATGTTCCGGCACGGGCGTCTATGCAGATGGTTCATCGCCGAAGGCTGCACACAGTGTGCAGCGCAACAGTACAGTGCAGCGGTGCACTTGCGCTCTGCAACTGCACTGTTGCACCGTACGTGAGCACAGCCTCTCGTGTAAGTCACCGTGTAATTTATCACCACGCCCAGCGAGATCTTAATACGAATCACTTATCGGTTGCCGCGGATACGTACGCGCACCGACGAATATATACGTCCGTCGACTAATAACCGAGCGAAGTAATTAAGGCGAAGCCAACGAGAGTGCCGGGAGGAAGCAGATAACTTTGTTCTCTTTTTTCACCCGCAATCTCTCCGAAGAGACTCTCCTCCTCCGATTTCTCGATCCCCGACTGTCCTTCTTTCTCGCAATCTTCGTCGCACGATTCACGGCGCACACCTTTCTCGATCTTCTATTCGATCCTCCTTAATAAATGATCCTTTCTTCGTTCTAGATCTCTCTATTAAGCCATTCGAATGGTATTCGGATTTTTCCGACTAGCCTCGTCGATGGATTGAATGGTAACTGATCAATAGGATGACAGACAGTGGAAATTATTTTCTTTCGAAAGAATCGCAAAAACTGTACAGAGTTCTATCTAGTTTCAGTTGCTCTTGTCTGCTGACTCTGAATCAGATATTTAATTCTCCACACGTTCCTCCTGTTCTTGTACGTTCTATTTTTGGTTCAATTCTGCTGCTTCATTTTATATCATTCATCTCCACACCTTTGCGTCTCATGTTCCGCTTGGTCCCAATATCACTAATTCATGATCATTCGCAACGAATCTTCATTTAAAAAATCTTTTTCCCGTCTGTGACCTTGACTTGGTTAAACCGGGCACTCAGTACATCGGGATCATCGTATCCGGTTGAATGAACTTACATAATTATAATTAGACAGCGAATCTTTATGCAAAATAAAAATTTTGTACCTGAATTGCAACAAACTTGAGTGATATGAAAGTTTATTTTCTTTCTTAATACTTTTAATAGATTGAAAATAATTTAGCAGTATTTTTAGGTTCAGCTAATGGTTTTTTAACTTTTTAAATTACACCTACTCATTTTTGTCATAAATGCTTAAAATCCGCTGTCTAATTATAATCAATGTACAGATATGTACATACAACTAGAACCGTTTTAGACAAATGGAATAAAAATATTGCCCATAAGGCGGTAAGGGAACGTGTAGATAATGAAGGTAGGTACATCAGTGATTGAAACAGTAAAATATATTTTATTCGCATTATTTAAAAGATCATCGAAGAGTGCTACTTTAAATTCCCAAAGACTTAAAGGACTGGCCTTTTTGTTTCAATTATTTTTCTATGTATTTGAAAGCGTGTGAGATTTGATCGGACGGTCGATCTTTGGTAATTCACCTTGTACGCTTATCTGATGCAACACCGAGTGATCCGTCTTCGAGATGTTAACTATCTTGCAAAGATGGTAAATGCAGGAACGCACAAAATTGATATTCCAGGTTCTTCCCAGTGGCAAGCTTCTCCCTATTCATCAGGCCGACCAGTTTCCGTGAATTTATTCGACGCGGGAAACATTCGATCATACAGATAAAGGCGCGGAGGAACGATTTAGAAAATGGTTGATCGCGCGGTAGTTAACGCGAGCAGCTACCATGTTGCAACTGAGTACTCGGTTCCCTCGTCACGATCGACTAACACGGTGTTTCTAAATCACAGATCCGCGCGCGAGAAATCCCCGTCGCGGAAATTACCGTGATGTTAATTGAACGTCTGTGGGCACTAATAAAGCCGAACCGTTTGATACATTTGATCGCGTTTTCTTCTGCATG
This sequence comes from Lasioglossum marginatum, assembly GCA_028455795.1. Lineage (NCBI taxonomy): Eukaryota > Metazoa > Arthropoda > Insecta > Hymenoptera > Halictidae > Lasioglossum > Lasioglossum marginatum. Next base: position 1,480,853 of record CM052252.1, read on the forward strand.
TTCGTGGTTCCGGAAGCGCCGCACGATTTCTGTTCTAACGACCTTGCAGTTATCGTGCCTTTGCTTTCCTGCGGAAAAACTTTCTAAATTTTTACATTCCTCTATTTTTATCAAGGTTCGGCGAGGTTCTATCATTAATTCACACGTTTGACGACTCAATACGCACCTGTCCGTTTCTATCATTCTCCACTTAATTTTCGCGTTGGCTTTTCCCGGTTCCCGTAATTCTCGAGAACCTTCTTCCGGTTCTTAATAACATACAGTTATGATATAATTGATTTTAACAATTATATTTCGAAGAAGGTTTTAACCTCCGTTGTCTTATAATATTGAATCAGACTCGTTGTGTAGATTTATTTATTTCTCCTAAATTGAAATTTTCGCGTTGACTTTTCCCGGTTCTCGTAGACCTCGAGGACCTTCTTCCGGTTCCTATTATGATATAATCGATTTTAACAATTATATTTCGAAAAAGGTTCTACCCCCTTCTCTTATAATCTTGTTAATTTTATAATACAGTACACATCAGTCACTTTTGATAGTCGGTAGGTTTACTGTTAAATATTTTTTACTTTCTGACTGACCGGGGTCCTGCAGCCCATGTCCAGATTAAATCCCGCCGTTGATTAAACAGTGTCTGGATATTCCTGTGAGTCACTATGTGTCGCTGAACCTGAACGGTAGGCGAGCAGTTTTGCAATGAAGTTTCCGCAACAGCTCCAAGAAGTTTACTTCCTAGCACAAGGAACGCTCCCCGAGGTTGTGGCTTGTGAGTCGCGTGTTCTAGAACACCCCGGCAACTTTTCTCGGGCGTCCTACGGGAGAAAGGATACGATAAGGCGTCGATTGAATGGCGCATTATCGCTTTTGTCACGGAAAACCTGTAGAATGCGTGCCGCCGACGAAAAGTTTTTACGGCAGGGTCATAAGGTACCTAGTCGGTGAGAGAGCCGAGAGAGCTCCAGCGGGCGTTCGTTTGAGGCCGCGTAGCCAATATCCTGCCTGCCAATAACCGTTTTCCAGGCTCTTTGTCCACGGCGATAGGTGTATAGGGCTGCGTACACGGAACCCGTTTACACGACGTGTTTACAACGTGGAAGTGATTCCCGAGTGATTTTACACGCTGCGAGAAATTCGCGCGGGCGACGCCCGGAACGAATTTACGAGTCTCCCATTCTTCGCGAGCCCGACCGAGCCGGCCATTATTTCCCGGCACAAGCAGATTTCCTTCGATCACGATCGAAACACCGCGGCGAAAACTAGTCGCGTGGTAATAAAAACGTGACACATAGTACATTTTCGTTTTCATGCCCACTTAACCCTCGAGAGCTCCTCCATCGAATCGCGAAAGTACTCGTTCCAAGTGGCGACTGACTCAGCCTGGACATTTTCCGAAGGAAATCTTATAAAGTGGTTATTGGCTGAAACATGTAGCGGAGACCGGGGCTAATTGACTAACTTTTAACACATTCAATTTTTACCAATGAACCATTAGTATTTTGCTGAATTGTTGTACACCAAAAGTTTGCACATTGACTTGGGTACACAGACTTAATTTTGAAAATCGCTGTAGTTGTAGTTTTAATCAAATTTAGATTAGTGAGAGCAATAAGTTAACAAACCCCGGTTGTGGGGTTAGTTGACATATCTGATGGGGTTAGTTGATCTAACAGTTACTTTTAAGTGTTTAAGAGAAAATAATAGTATTAACAATACTTAAATTTTTATTTGTTCATACATATCTACTGTAGTGAATCAGATGATGATTTGTAGGCAAAATTAAGCCAAATTAGGCTTAGAAATCATCATTCGAGTCACAGTTCATACACATATCTGATGCATTTTTCGATTTAATCGATAACGAAACCTCAAATGAAAAAGTTTTATTCTTTTTTTTCGACTCAATTTTGTGAGATACGATTAAGTGTCTTGACACAATTAAGTTTCTTATTCTTTCTAATTCGAGTCAATTTGTATAAAAGTTCATCGTTTCGAGACAACAAATTGTCCGATACTGCATTATTATAAAATCTAAGAATTGACCTACAAAATTGAGTAAATAAATTTTATTCTCATATGTTCCTACGAGTGAAAATTCACCTATTCACTATTTTTTAATTCTGTCAAATGATTGATCTCTTTCTGTTGGTTGGTTACACGAGACGTATTTCTTTAAAATATTACATTCATAAATGTAACATAATTTTTTTTAATTGAAGTGTAGAGCAAAGAGGGAATTATTATACCATACAATTTCTGAGGAGCTAAAGAAATTATCATAAGATGCTAGAAATATATGAAAACACTCGTATGAATTTTCGAAGTAAGAACTTTATCGAAAATTATTTGTACGCCGCTTTGTAAGTACAATATGTAATGCAATTTTTCTTCAAGATACAATCTTCACGTCACTTTGTAGCTACATTGTGGTTTGAACTAAAAATAAGAATTTCCGGACTGCATAGTTCCCCTCGTAAGTAGAATAAGACGTAGTCAGACACGCGAGCGCGTTCGCCATCGGCTAGAGATCCATATTTCTCGTAGGTACGTATACACGTCGTTAAATACGCTTGCATTAAATATATTATACATTATTACAAATCATCCGGGAATTAATACATCCTGGATTTAATTTTTGTAATTGTTAGAATATTAGCAGTAATTAATCGGATTTTATAAATTATAGGTTTTATAATGTCGAGGTTGTTGGTATAAAAATAAATTAAAACATCATTTTTATTAACAATATTTATTCAATGAATTGTTTATCCTCAAACAAATGAACATTGCAATATCACCCCCAAGGAAAGTCGACTTTTATTAGAAAATGAAAAAATGTCAAAATGTTGTTTCGTATCAAAACAGACAATTTATTGCATAAATACGTCGAATAATTATTTTTAAACCAACAACCTCAAAGTTTGTGGAACCATAGACTGTATTAACACTAAACCTACTATGTACTGCCGGTCAAATGGCCGGTTTTATATATTTCGTCTTACAATTATTGAATTTACGAAGTTGCTTACATAGAAATTGATTCGATAAATTTCTTTATCCAAGCACATATTGTAATTAAAATTGCACAAAATCTAAATAAATAGAGCCTTGTCATTTTTGTAAGCTAAAACATTTTAATCGCTTTTAGTACTCGCTAGGTTTAGTGTTAATGTTTAAGAAATGACATAAATTAAAGTAAGGATACATTAATTCACTACTGGTCAAATGACTGGTCGCGAGTTTTTATCTTATAATTATAGAAATTATAAAAACGTATTCATAGAAAATGTCTACACCAATTTCGTTGCTCATGCTTATACAATGATAAAAATTGTACAAAATCGAATGCCAGACAATCATATTAATTTTATAGAGCAAAGCATAGTCGCTTCTAATGCTCAATACGTTTATCGTTACTGACGTACGTATACGTGAAGAAATCACACGTGTACACACGTGTTTTTATTACACATTCAAAAGCATGATCTCGACTATCGACTTGATCGGATACCCGTAGACCAATCCGACGAAAAAAAACGGAAATCCTTTTGCGAAGACCTGGTCGGACGTAAAACTGGCTCAACTAGGTGGTTTCCATTCTAAAGCAAACTAATTTTACGGCAGCGCAATTTATCGTGGCTATCGATAGCATCGTCGGTATCGTAACGTCTACCACGCGTTGTAAATCGCTTGCAAATTGCGCGATCGTTGCGTAATGGCCCGTCGTAACGCAAACAAAAGGTGTATCGTGTAATTATCTTTTATTATTGGATAGATAGGTGCGTGCAACCCGGGTCCGTTCCTAGGCGAGCAAAAGCTATTGTAGCAACTTTCTTATCGCCGTTCTTATTATTTGTATCATTGTTCTCGTCGACGATGCCGATACAAAAGTACCACGAGCGGGCACCGATAATCGCGTCGGAGACAATAAGACCGCGGGAAGCCTGGATACAACGCTGGAACGTCTTAATGCGCTTCCATTGTTGTCTGCTCTCCGTGTTCTCTGGGCGCAAGCTGCACACCTATCGACGGAAACGCGATGATTTTCCATGCTTCGCTACCTGTCCGAGGTAGTCATGGATCACTGGCTTAAGTGGAAGACAGCAAAAATCGGGAACACCCGTTTCTACTCGAATCGTTGACTTCCATTGTTTTCTTGGCTTTTTCGTCCGGAAATCAACAGTTTCCTGATTCTTCTCCAGGTCCGTTCGAGATACAGCCCTGTTTCTCCAACATTTCGTACTGTTCTATATACGAAAACATCTGCGAATATTTATGCAATTGTTACTGTTCCGTGGATGCATTCTTAGCCTTTTGTGGGCGAATGAATTCGCACTCCTTTGTTCCAAAACTTTAGTTGGATGTAGGATGGTTGTTCAAGTATACAGGTATTAACGCTAAATCTACCAAGCATAACACATATAAAACTGAAACGTCTTATAGAAGAGGAGATTGAATTTATTTAAACTTTTTACGGGTTTCAAGAAGTTAAGGATCAAAGAAGTCAATTTTCATAGTACCTGTAGTAGTTAGTTTTCATAGTACCATACGAGAGTAGAGTGTAAAAAGAAAGAAAAGAGGAGCAAGAATAGCAACGACGAGATGCTGTTTACGTGTCGAAGCTCTTCAAATTCAGATCATCCCCTGGAGCTAAAGGGATAGCAGCAGAGCCAAGAGGTATTCGTAGCTATCAAGATTTCATATTCTTATCGCACCCCGCACGGATCGAAGTGGAGGCCTGGAGATATGCACGCGGTACGAAAACGGTCGATATTTCATAGCGTGTAACCCGCGTGGTATTAATATTCTCGTGTAAACTCGAGCGAGGAGAGAAAGAAAGGTTCAAAGTAGGGAGAGAGAGGGAGAGAAAGATAGATCGTGGTGCGCAGGGGCAAACGATAACGCAGCCGCGGCGCACACGATCGCATGGTTTTAATAGGTGGCTGGGAGCGCGAGTATAGAGGCACCCATACGGGACCACACACCGGTAGCGTTCAATTTATATTTTGGGCGGAGTTACGTTATTTATCGCTGCCGGCCTTCGTGCCTTCGACTGCCATTCCGCGGGCCGCCTTCGATGTAAATGGGACGAACCGCCCTCTCCTCGATGCCTTAAAATGCGTCGATGCGAGCCGAGATCCCTCTTCGCTCTTCATCCTCGTTCTTTCGGATCTGTATACCTCTCTGCTGCAGCCTCCTACTCTCCGGACCCAACTTGACCTTTCCACGCATGGTAACGAGACGCGCGATCGCGAGGACACGAGCATCTATGACATTTCATTGTGAAGTGATGCAGATTATTCTATGACAACCAGATCTTTTCCTCTCTGTGGTCCTGGAGTAAGCAGTCAATCACATACAATTTAGCTTTATTTAAAGTTCCAACATTAGAAACAACATTTCAAAGCGTCTCTAGGCTCTATCAGTAACTGAAGGGGTAAGGTCACTTCTATCCTTCAAGATACGATGACGGATCGCCTGCCATACTTGAAGATCCCTAGCTTTCTGAACACAACGCCAACGAATGTAGCCAAGATCTGCACAACTTCGAGTTACCAGATATCATATGGGATTTGTCCGTAGGAGACACTATGCCTTAAGAGGCCGCATTCAAACCTGACCCTCTTATCGATTACGAATGTCTGATCACAGACTCTTTCTACTTGTTTGATCATAGGCGATCCTCATTCAACTTGTCTGATCATAAACGATCCTCATTCTTCTTGTTTGATCATAAACGATCCTCACTCAACTTGTCCGATCATAGGCGATCCTCATTCTTCTTGTTTGATCATAAACGATCCTCACTCAACTTGTCCGATCATAGGCGATCCTCATTCTTCTTGTCTGATCATAGACGATCTTCATTCTTCTTGTCTGATCAGAGACGATTCTTATTCTTCTTGTCTGATCATGAACGATCCTCATTCTTCTTGTCTGATCAGAGTTGATCCCCATTCAACTTGTCTGATCATAGGCGATCCTCATTCTTCTAGTCTGATCAGAGTCGATCCCTATTCAACTTGTCTGATCAGAGTCGATCCTTATTCAACTTGTCTGATCATATACCATTCCATTTCTGATTGAAAGAACAAGATCCCACCAGCCGACAATAGATAGCATCAGTTCGCATTACTAAGAAAATGTCGAACACGTAAACATCCGATCCAGACCCATGTATCAATCGGTTTTTGCGAAAGCTGCGAAACGCGGTCTCTGCCCACACCCGGGTTCGTTCGATGTCTTAATTAGGTGGCGGCTTCATGCATCTTCCTCCTGATGGCTGATGAGTGAACGGTGTAACGAGGGTACCAGCGGTTTTTGCCTCCCGCGGGAACCAGCCATTTCAGCGTCCCGGAGTAATTAGCTAGAAGAGAAATGGTTACTATCAACATTCAAATTAGATCTCCTGTACGCTCCGTCGTTAGGCCCTTTCTCCGTAACTTCGGCTTTTTTGCTCGAACTGTTTCAGGATTACTCCTTGACCGCCGCGCCGGATGCTAGCTCCGGTCGGAACCGCTTTGGTTTTATTGTTTAATGCAGATTTACAGATACTGCGAAATTGATGGGCACGCCTCTGCCTTCGAAAGTTCAGGTTCATTTAGGATTATCCGATCATTTCGGTATTACTAGCGGGAGATTGTGGCCTGGCGGGTTTATCAGATTCTTTTCTGTTTCTTGCTGGTGCTACTTTGTTGTATTTGTGAAGTGTTAATATAAGTAAAATTCATATTCATCTTTTGTTCAAATGTTATTAGTAGACTGCGCATCGTTACGCAAGATATCAGATGATTGCATAAGTTCGTGCCCGAATTGAAAATAAAATTCGATGGTTAAATTTTAAAGAGTACAGCTTTATTCATCAATTATATAGTCACCATTCTTTTCTTCATCACAATTAGAATAGAATGTGGTGACTATATATTTTTTGTTTTTACATTCTGTCGTGCAGTACAGTTTGCGACATCTATGAAAATCGGACACATTTATGCAATCATGTAATAGAAAACCATTTACATTAATTGTATGAAGCAAGGGTTAAAATGTATTTCTTCTTTTAGTGATTTTAATAAATTGCAACGAATGCAACCTTTATACTTTAGTGTATCAGCTAGTCATGTTTCTCATAAATGCACAAAGTCCGGAGCCTATGCAGATTTCTAAAATTCCAGACAATGTAAATATTCATGGAAATAATGATGTTATCATTTTACTTTTACACCGAGCAATCTTGTATTTAATGATAGAAATTTTTCCCCTATTTTAGTTTCTATAAAATTAATTCTGGGAACGGAAATCCGCAGTCTAATTATCATTAAAATACAATTATGAAACAGAAGTAATCAGATATAAGTACAAGATAACGGAAATAGTAATTTCTATTTACGTAAACCCGCATTTTAATTCCTAATCCACTGAAAGCAGTCATCATAACTGATTCTTCGCACGCAGTATACATTTTAATAGAAGCATTTACAGAAACAAAATTCAGGTGAAATTTATTTCTTCCCCGTTTCAATTAACACCTTCGGGGCATAAAGGTGTCAAGCGTGAAGTTCAGGAGGAAATAAAATTTTATTTACGACTTTCCCTATCTCGAGCCTTATCTGAGACAGTTCGAGCTGTCAGAGCTGTCGCGAAAGTGTTACTAAAAAGTTAAATGAAACTGTCCACTGCTTCTTTACAATTTAATTTATGGGTTTCTAAAAATTATTTTGTTCTGTAGGTTTGCAGTACAGACCTGATTAGATTGCAGATTTTCATACAAAGTAGAATTTGTCAGCATCAATTGCAAGACACAGGAACCAAATAGAAATTGATCTCTTCCATTAATAATTTAATTAACGTAAAAGAAATGTGTATCGTGTAAGTATATTAAATTTTTTCAACATTGTTTGAAATTACATCTATCTATTTTTGCAATGAATCCATAAAAGCCGCAACCATGACTATACTACTAACATACAGAACACAATAATTTTTAAGAAGTTATATTTACTTACTTGATATTATAATTAGACTGTGGATCTTTATGCATTTATGGCTTCTGAAAATTTTCAAAAATTTACAGATCATATCCTTCGACAGAATTTAGTGAAATTTTGACATATTTCAGATCTACAAAGGCTACTACCATCAAAAATAATATTTTATTGGTGCCCCCTTCTTAAAAATCGTCTCGAAAAATTGCAAATTGCATAAACTACCGCAGTCTAATTATAATACAATAAATTACTTACTTATATTTCTCGTTGAAGGTCACGTGAAGTTCATCATATCGTACATCGTCGAATTTGCTTTTTTATGAGCTATAAGGCTGTTTTTTCCTATCATAAAAAATAATGTATAGTAAATTTAAAAGGAAGACTGTGAATTTTCGCGCAAAATGAAAATGGTCTGCATTATCTGCAAAGGTTACTACAGACATTTAATTCATTTTATAACAATTTCAATTAATCAGTTAATAATTGTTGGCTTTTTTCTTTGATTTTATGAAGGGGTCTGCTTCTATACATATACAAAAATTATCTTTTCTTTCTCTCTTTCTTTCATGCCCAAATTTATATACAAGAGGGATGGGTCCGCGTACCTGTGGCAAATAGTTTTTGTGTTATGAGAACGATCGATAGGCTCAGTAAATATACGGCGAATTCTTCGTCTACGACTCTCAGTCTCAGTGTGTCATTCGACAAGTACAGATATGCCTTCCTTGAGCTAAGTACACAAGGTGAATCACGAATCGTGATCAGTAGAGAGTCGCGCAAAATCGAAAAAGTTGGGAATATCTGGTGGTCCGTGGTTCCCGCGCTCGTTGCCGGCGTGATTTGTGATAATGATCGCGTATTTTGTTCGAGGATCATTTGTCCGGTGCCAGGTTCGGCCGGTTACGCCGATGATGACGTGCAAAGTGGGCATTAAGGTGCTCGCGGTTGCGTTAATCACGCGAGTTTCGCACTTTCGTCGGATGTCTCCTCGCCGAGGTGCTTTCTTTTTCTGACAATGGAAAACTGCTTTTATGCGAGGCCGGCGCGGCGTGGGTGATTTGCACGAACACCTCCGGTGAAAGTGAATCCTCCTCGATCATTATAACGTTCGATTTATCCCCGCTCGAAGTGAAGGGCTACCGCGTAAAAGTCTTCTCCGACGAAACTATATAGCCATCGGTATCGCCCCTATCAGAAGTAACTTTCATCGGGGAACGATTCTCTTTCCTGCTTCCTTCACTATGATTAAAATGGATGAGGTTCTGATACACGCGTTATCCGTTTCCGTAAAATTCTTGAGATTAGCTTAACGGGGTTTCTCGGTAATGAAACGGTAATTACCGGACCTCGTTCTTCGTAAATGAAAATAATAAGAGCATTATTCTTACCGACGCGATTGGACGTTCGATATTCCTTTATAGAATACTGTGCTTTCGTAGCGCTGGAACAACGGACACACCGGTTGTTTGCTTTCTACTTTGCAAGTGTAAGTATAGACCAACTTATGCTCTGTGTTTTAGCCATGAAGACATGATTGAAGATTGTTCCGCAGGAGAATGACTTCGATTCGTCGGTGAAAGCGACCGAATAGAGGCGATCTAACGCCACTGGCTAGCCTGCTGCTCGATTTCTCGATCAATGACTTTGTGAAGATCCTCCCGTTCCTCGCAATTATTGGGTTGGCAAGAAACTAATTTCAGTATCTTAAGGTGAAATAAAACCGAATTTCTTTATTCAAGCGATAAACTTTAGCCAATAAAATATTTTCTTATTTATTCTTTTTGGCAAAAGATCATCGAGCAAAAGGGAAAATATCTTACTCATTAAAGTTCATTACTTGGATAAAAAAATTAGGCTCTATTTCACCTTAAAATACCGAAATTACTTCCTTGCCAACCCAATATCTAACCCTCGGACAACGGACGATTTTTATAGCTATATAATTGGCAATGCTTAGGACCGTTCTCAGCTCTAATTAATAATTTTTAAAAATTTACTTTGATTTCGTGTAGACACATTAGTCTTTCCGATATCCTCAATGAAACAGCTATTCAATTAGTTTAATTGCCACAAATTGAGTACCTAAATGACAATTTCGATGTTCCTGGTCGAAATAGACTCCGGCACAGTATACGGAGGAATAAATGTAAGATCAAAACTTGCTACCGCATCATATAATTCAGTTATACGTGGATAGTTGTTCAAGTATGCAGGTATTAACACAAAACCTACCAAGCATAACATATGTGTTTTATTGTAAAAGTTTTATACGTAAAACTGAAACGTCTTATAGAAGAGGAGATTGAATGTATTTAAACATTTTATGGGTTCCAATATAATATGTTCCTAAATGAAGAAGTCAATTGTAATTTCAATAATTGTAAAATAGATCATTTGTCGGTCATTTGACTGTGCTATGTTTAGTGTTAAGTAAAGTAGATTCCCGTACAATTTTACGAGACTGCCACAGAAGACAAATATACACTCTTTGTGTAAAACAATTTTTTGATCACTGAAGTCTACTGTGGTTTGTCACAGGTTTATATCCAAACCGTATTTTCATAATACCATAAGATGGTAGAGTGTAAAAAGAAAGAAAAGAGGAACAAGAATAAGGAAAGCGACCGAATAGAGGCGATCTAACGCCACTGGCTAGCCTGCTGCTCGATCTCTCGATCAATGACTTCGTGAAACATTACTCCCGAAGATCTTCTCGTTCCTCGCAACTATTTAAATAAGATCGCTGCCGTGCGCGAAATGCGTGCGTTAACCGCGAATTGGCACATTAGTTAAACGAGGAGGACGGTTAAATTGATGGGTGCGCGTGTTAGGATATCACCGGTGAATCGTTATTCTCGCTAGAACAGCGCAACGAGTCGCTATGAAATACTCCTTCATTTTCCACCCCCTTCCGCGAAGATTCTATCGCAGTGGTCTCTGCGGCTTATAGCGGCGCAATTAGAGATAATCAGCGAGATGTATGTAGATTACTGTGCAAATCGTGCGACAAGCGAGCTTCATCAACCCCAGGATTACCATTCAATCTTTATGTAGTCCGTTAAAGCGAAATTAATCTACGAACACTGTAATTAGACCTGAAAGCCACACCAATAAAGCGCGAATTGCCTCGTTGTTTTGTTAGCTCGTACGCAGAAATATTGTAATTCTCTGTCGTGCTTTCTTTTGTTTCAAAGAGGATGAATTATTAGTTCAAGTAATCGTTATGGGCTCATGTCTCACCTATTTGCTTTTATGGAAACTTCGATTTTGTAGGAAATTGCATGCTGTTTCGATCGGCGTCACTTAATTTTCAAAGATAATAGCAGGTTAGACAATTTAAAATTGCATATTAAATCAAATTTATTCTTTGAGAAAAAATAGGGTACAAATTATCATGAATTGACATTTGTTATTTCTCATACAAAATCAACCAAAAAATCTAGCAAGTGTCTGTTTAAACTAACGTTTATATTAGATCTATAAATTGAAATGTATGAGTAAACTGCGGATTTTATGTACTTACAACGTATATAAATAAATAGGTGCAATTTAATTCATGTACTATACGAAAGAATAGTTTATATGTTGTTAATACTTAATTTTCAGTCTGTTTCTAGGCATCAGGTTGTCGATGCATTCAATAGATTTATAAAATTCGTTGCAGAAAGAAATATCTAAAACTCTAACTGTATGAAGCAGCCGGATATACGAACACTATTTCAAAGAACTTAAATTATATTGTATATTCAATACATGAATTACTTTTAACAATTGCAATAAGTTTTAAATTCCTCGTGTTAACCTCGTTATAAATACAGGGTGTCCCAAGTTTAAAGAATCAAACATTGTCAATATATCCTAGAGATTCAAATAAGAAAAAAATGTTAATTTAAATTCTTTAAAATAGTGTTCGTATAAGATTTTAAAAATACTGTTGTTAATACTTAATCTTCAATCTATTTCTACGTAAGAGATTGTTTACCGTCAATGTCATCCATCTTTTATTTATAATTTCCGCGAAGAGAATGCATTCGGCTTGTCAGACGTATCATCGAGTGATGTTAATAGCGCAGTAGTGTGAAGTGCAAATCGCGTTCAGCGATACCAGATCGCCAAACAAGAAGCTGGGAAATAATCGGTTCGGGGAACTCGCGCGCTCTGTTACCCGCAACTTTTCTAGCTGGAAAAATGCAAGTAGCTAGTCTGACGCCGTGTTAAGTGAATTCTTCGTTCTGGAAACACGCGTGTTGCACACAGGTGCCTACCTGTAAATGACGTGCGCGGCTCGGAAAGAACTAGCAAAGAAAAAAGGGAAGACCAGTTGACACGGAGAGAGTGAGAGAAGGAGAAAGAGAGAGGAAGGAAAAGATGATGATGAAGAAGAAGGAGGAGGAGGAGGAGGAAGATGAGGAAGAAAAAGACGAAGATGAGGAACAGCGGGCGCTGCCACTCAGCGGTCCATAAACCGTATGAAATATTAATAATGGCGCCGCTCGCCGGTGGACTTGCCGAGCTCTCTGGAACTTTGCGAAAGAGGGACACGTCCCACGGGACGATCGGTTCGTTAACCCAAGTCAATGGCTAGCGATCGACGTTGATCTTCGGCTGAATTTCCTACAATGTTTCCCCTTTTACCGAAGCTTACGCCTCCGTCGTAACGAATCTCAACGAAACCCACCTACCAGCAAAGATCAAAGGTTCATAGGAAAACCTAACGCGCATTCTCGAGTGGATACTCAAGCCTTTTAAACCCTCGGCTAAAACGTTCGTCTTCCTTGGATCGCGCTGCTTCATACCTAAGATCGACAGATGCTCCCTGGCGATCGGCTCACGCAATGGACAATAGAACGCATTGCGCTCTGCTACGGATACCATTCCGGAATTCTATGGTTTCATCAGAGTCCGTCTGACGTATAAATAAGACGTATAACACCTGCTGCAATGCGCCTTTTGTTCATCCCCCATTGTTTCTTAACCGTTCACTATCATTCAAGAAACTGTTTTCCTTTCATGAAAGTTTAATATTGTCGAATGCTAATCGGGTCTGCGAGATGGATTGAAATAAATCATTTATCAGGTGCAGGCATTAATACGGTGCCTTTAATGTGAAGTTCGAAGTACATGAGATCCTTAAGCCTTTGCGGGCAAGGAAGTTAAAACTAGATAAAAAAATGTTTGGAACAGAATTAATTAGTTCTTAGTCGACTACAAAATGCAATGGTGAAGATTCAAAAAGAAATTTGTTCTTGAACAATGAAGGTCACCTTCATTTTTTAAAATGGCACTGCATACTTTTTAGAACATGATATTATTGCTTATGTCAAGACGAGTTCAACGGCCTAGTATATTGTGACATTGACATAACCTTAACAGTAAGGCAAGCTTGAGTTGTTGATATTGATCAAGATACTAAGAATATGATACTATCAAGAATATGATAATCGGTTTTGTGGTTAACATACGGAAGTAACGGAAGTAACGGTATTTTTCTATACATGAATTTAGTTTAATTAAACTTTATATCGATTGTATCATTTGTCTCTCAGTTTAAATTCGCCAGACCTTATCATGTGAATTGTGTTATGAAATATTATAACGATATATTTTTTCGTAACTGTTAATGCATGGAAATTAGCAAGACACACGATTTTCCTGTAAATGAATTTCCTGTATTTTACTTAAGCTTTGTATCGACTCGCACAGGTAATATTATACCGGAGTTCTTTACGCCGGTTCTTTATTCTTTACAGGATAAATTTATACTGTAGAAAATGATCTCCGATATTACAAGGGACTTCCTGGCTAATGAATTCGAGTCGGTGGAAATAGGAGGGCCCATTACGCTGATAATTAACATTGCGATCAAGTGGGTTCCATAGGTGGCTGATCTACTCTATCGCTGTTCCCTCTATGCCAGAGGAATAGGTACCTTAAAGGGGTATTTACGCTCGAATTGTCGTAATTATTTCGTAAGGACGACCGTAAAGACCGCTTCGTTATTGCATGGCTGCTGCTGGCCCTCTCTTTCTTCCAGCCGTTCGTTCCTTTCTGCTTCCTCATCATCATCATCATCGTCCTCTTCTCCTTTTTCTCCACCTTCTTCTGCACTTTCTCTTTTTCTCTCCAGTGGAACTAGTCGCCCGTGCGCGCCCTACGCTCTTTCTCTCTCTCTCTTTCCCTCTTTCTCCTCTATCTCTTTCTCGAGCAGGTGAATATTATGCATAATGAATCGTTCACCGTTGCGCGCGCGCGCATTCTCTTACCTGGAAACTCGAGGCGTGGTTTAGCCCCAGTGAAAAAGGAAGCGCGCTCGATGGTCAGATCGCGATCGACATAGTGGATCCCTCGATCCCGCACGGAGATACTCGTTATTGATGCTTCGGCCGCCGTTTCCCGTCAAATAATTCGTCCATTTGGTCGCGGTGCGCCGAGCTTAATCCCCGTTAATTTGTTATTTCCTTGCAACAATGTAATTCAGATCAGCGGTTCTTAGATCACGTTGATTAACCTGTAATTGGGGAGGACCATCCGCGGGAACCGAGCACGCTGAAGACATTCGACGCGAGAGAGAAAGAAAGAGGAAGAGAGAGGAACGGGGCAAGGGAGAGCACAATGATTATTCTCGTTTTATTCGTGACCGGTGGGGTGAGATAATTGCAGGGCGTTGTTAATTCGACCTCGACCGAAAAGTGAGTGGCACGTGTATTTTTATTGCCGATGGAGATTAACACGTTATGAAACCGTAAGTAGCAAGTTTATTGGTTCAACTTTTACCAAGATTCAAAGTTCACCTGGGCCAACATAGAAACGACTGTTTCAGCCAATCAACGACGGAGGAATCGATCATTGGCTGATGGCTGCTCGAGAGGTGTGAAGTCTAAAGAGCAACATGGTGCTGTAATGTCGACAGAATAATCACGTTCGTCCATATTTAGTTTCCTAAGTTTTCTTGAATATCTTCGCAATCAACCGCAGTTTCGTTCCAAATAGACGTAGTCAAGACTCGTAAGTAGACTGGAACTTTAATTGCAAATGATTAATTACAGAGGACAAAATCCAGGTAGGTATTTCATTCTGGGTTTAATCGTTTTAACCAATTAATTTTGCTAACCCTTAACGCGCTAACTGACACGTTAGTCATGTGTGAAAAACACAATTCTTTGTTCATCTTGAAAAATTAACTTTTATTGTTAATGCAGTTACGTATATAGAATTTTAGAAGGGTCAAATAAGTAATCATTGTGATAAACTTTACTCTGGGATTCGATTAAATTAACCAAATGGGTTCGGTATTTGATTGATTCTTTGGGATGGAGGTTCAGTAGACAATATGTTAAGTTACTCTAACAGAAAATGAATTTAATCACGAAATAAATCGCCAGGCGAAGGATCGATGTGCAGATCGCAAGGGTCCTATCGCTCACGACAAAAAAGAATCGCACAATCTGCACAATTAAAAGAAGCATGGTCACATTCCGGCTGTTGTCATCGAATCATTCGACAGACTAGGCAATTGGTGATATAATCGAAAGTGTATTCAATCGCGACATAAATCGCGGAGCAAGGGGTTGATGCGATACAAAATTCCACTGCTCTTGTCGTCTCCAGCAAAAAGAATCCCGCGAGCCGAAAAACGAAAAGAAGGATAGGGAGACCGAAGCTTGCCACCGAAACATTTGTTAGATTCGGTAATAGCCCGAAAGTGAATGTAACTGCAAAAACGAAATGCAAAATGGGAGATCGGTACGCAGATCGGAATGCTCCCATTGCTCACCAGAACAAAGAATCGCACAAGCTGCATACATCTAATTAAAAGCAGCATTGTGGCATTCCGGCTGTTGCCATCAGGTCGTTCATTAGATTCGGCAACTGGCCGTGTAATAAAAAAGGCAATTTAATCGCGAAGTGAGCAATCGAGTGTCGCTCGTGCCACGAGCGGTTCAAAATTTCTCTGCTCCTATCGCTGGTCAGCAAAAAGGATCTCTCTAACCGGACAATTATAAGAAAAATAGTAACTCCATCTACTGTCATAGCATTAAGTATCAGATTCAGCAGCTGGCCGTAAATAAATTTAATCGCAAAATAAATCACGAAGCGAGGGATCGACGACTTTCACCATCGCTGGTCAGCAAAAAGAA
This sequence comes from Lasioglossum marginatum, assembly GCA_028455795.1. NCBI lineage: Eukaryota > Metazoa > Arthropoda > Insecta > Hymenoptera > Halictidae > Lasioglossum > Lasioglossum marginatum. The sequence goes on from CM052252.1 coordinate 1,496,976, forward strand.
TCGCACAAACCGGACAATTGAAACAAAAATAGAAAATCCATCTATTATCATCGCATTGTGGGAGCCATAAATAGATATTAAAGAGTGGAGAAGGAGCTCTAAAGAAATATGACAGAGAGGAGAAAAAGGAAAGTTTTGTCCTAGGCCCGCTAGAGGACTCATCAGTAAGGCTAACTAGTGGGCCCTGCCTTAGACGAGGAATCAGGTACTAGCGAGAAAGGATAGAGTTAGACTTGACTATCTGTCCATCTTGTGGCAAGCGTCGGAAGTTAAGCGCCGCCACAGCATTATTTATTAGATTCAGTAACTGGCCGGAAATGAATTGAAAAAATTCGCTTCTCCTGTCGCTGGTGAACAAAAAGAATCGCACGTGCGGGACAATTAAAAGAAGGATGGAGAGTCCGGGTGTTGTCATCGGATCATTCATTAGATTCGGTAACCGGCCACGTAAGGATTAACGTTACTACCGTGGTCCGGTGTGATTTTATGCAGTAATTTCAGGGAAGTAACGGCGTCGTTATCGCGGCTTAACACCGTCGCCGGCGCTCGATGGGGCCGCGCATTTCACTAAATCTCGCTGGAAGAGAGGCGTCGACTATTCCGCGGCTAACAGTCCATATTTAGGTGTGTCGAGGGAGTAGGTGCGGCGGGGGGATATCGGGTAGCGGGCACGTCATCAGATCGCGAGAAGAGAGAAGAACAACCCTCTTATCGTCCCACGAGATCTCTTATCAACGAACGAAACAACGTGATCCGCGACAGAACGGTCCGATAGCGGAACAGATTTTACGCGACCGAGCACGACGATAAAACGGTGTTGTCGGTACGCGGAAATACGACGGCCAGTTGGTTTACGAAACGATCGATCGGTACGAACGCATAAGATCGTTTAACGAGGGAATGAACAGGACGCGGCCGGCCTTCCCCTTTAGTTACGAACCGGGATAGGTGTATTAAGGCGACATCAGCGCGCGGCATGGTGGACCGGGCGCGAGCGAACTGTTAAAAATCGCACTCTTAACACGGTTGCGAACTGAGGAACATCTCACCACCCTTTGTGGGTATATTTAGTTTACAACTAATGTTTAGCCTCTTTTTTAGCCCCCTAGTAAAGTTATTTTAACACATTATTAGACTGCGAGTTCTGTAGAAATATTAGAACAGTTAGAAAATTCTATTCTACTGTATTTAACCTATTAAGGTGAAGTGGGGTAAGTGCAGACTGGTTTTTGTAAAGTTGGACTTTAAACTGTCGTATTTTCAGTCTAGTATGTAAATACTTAACGTTGTCGATATCAAACGCTTGCCACAGTTATTACCGATGAATTAATATTACGTAGGATTCTAATTTTGCTTGAAAATTATCATTTTCATAGGATATTGTACAAAGTGTCAACTACTCTGCACTTGCCCCGAAAATGGGGCAAAAGCGCCATCAGAGTTAAAAATGTATTCAACCCTTGTTTCATGTGCATCGGGGCAAGGGCAGAATTATTAACAAGTCTGCTATAAGTGTAATACATAGTCATATCCGCAAATTGGTTTCTTTCCGTCGGTGTTACGTCTCATTTGCGGTTCTTCTAAAAAATCATCAAAACTAATTTGTTTAAAGCAGATCCAAATAATGCGTCCATTAAAGCAGATCCATCGGATAGCAACATAACCGTCGAAAAATTTTGCAGTAGAAGGACGCCCGTAGTGCACTAAATTGCTAGATTAAGTGCCCATCGGTTCTTCTTTCTAGCCAGGGACTTTAACGATCCTCGATACCCGTAATAAACTATGCAACGCGGTTTAATGGTTCTCCTAGCGAAACTGCACCTTCGGAGATTCCGCCGTAAATGGCGTTCCAGATGATGTAGAGGATAAGCAAACGGTCGTATTATTTGTTAATTGAATATGTCACGAACGCCTATGAATATTCAAAGAAAGGGTTCGCGGACGGGTTTTTTGCGCGGTGATTTTCCTCGGCGATCTTGCAGTAGCCGGGGAGGACAGGATGGAAATACGGGGACGATTATTGCTTATGCTGTCCTTATTACCAAGTCTAAACCAAATGTATGTTTATACCGAATGAAGGCGTTACTGTCCACTCTCCTTTCTCTCGATCTATCTCTCTCCCTCTTCCCTTCGTCGACGATTTTTCTTCGTGCCTTCCTTCTCCTCGCGTTTCCATAAACAACCGTTTACGAGCACGAGTCGGAAGCCACGCGGCTCTGCTTAAGGTACGCGCGCCGATTTTATCGGGAGCCAACTTCCTCGTGGCTATATTTTATATAGTTCTCCGCATCTAGCGACGTGAATTCCAAACGAATCGACCGCTGTTTATGAATCTTTCGAGGGACAGTTGTGTCTTCTTTCTTTGAGGAATATAACACTTTCCCGGCGACTGGTCCAGAGATACTATCGGCCCGGAGCCGGTAGCTTTTACTATCAAGTAGCAGCCACTGTCAAACAGGTAGGTGTCCTTCCCTGTGGGAATCGACACTGTATCCGACGAGCAAACTGTGACTCTTTGTACGTTTATAACTTACATAAATTCTCAGGAATCAATGCGAGATCGATATAGCCAAATAAATTTATTCGCGTGTTTCATAAATTCCGATAATGAGGGTCTCACAATGAAGGCGATTTGAGGTTAGATCGAGTTCAGTGATTTCTTGTTTTGAAGATAAATTTCTGTAGGCGAATTTTAAGATTGTGGAATCATGTAAAATTTTATTTTCGGTGTCGTAGTTCTGACCTAAAGAAAGACCATGCTAAATTCTGTAGAATTATATATTCTAGCATTTTTTGAACATTTTCGAAAGCCATAAATGCATGAAGATCCGCAGTCTAGTAATGACTTAACTGTGAAAATTAAATAACTAATGCATATCGAATCTTCACTTCTTCAGAAGCAGTATTAGGAAGACAGAAAGAATTAAACTGAAAGTTATAAACTGTCGATATAATATTTAGGTGAAGAAGAAGAAACATTTCTGGCACTGTTAATCAAACTATCATTTAGGAATAAAGGAATAAACGTTTTCAAATAATCGAACTTCTTTAGTCTCGTCTCTTGATTCCTTTTTTATTTGGAGGAATGAATTTTACGTTAAAAATCATACGTTTCAAAGTACATCTATGAATAATGTACCCCTAAAAATGCACTATATGCAAACAGAATTTCATAGAAACCTTTTAAAAGATACATTTAAACTTCTATATTTGTTTCTGGTCATCTTAATAGTTCTTCAATTCCTAATTGTGTCATTCTGTAATCCAAGAACATTTTTTTAATAATAAATATTTCCAGTCATATTTGACTACATTGAAAGTTTGGTCCAAGCCATTGATGACTGTTTGCTTTGAGATTACGGTATTCAGCAAGGAACAATAGAGATTTACGTAGCGAATTTCTCGTTTTTTACGCAAGCACTTTATTCTATCAAAGTGCGGTTCCGCCAGTTGCTGAATTCTCGCCAGCGTCTTTGTTGTTTTGCCTGCGTCTTCAGCGAGGATTTACGTTCTCCCGTCGAGCGTAAATAATAATCAACTTCCACCTCCTGGACACGGCGAGGAGGATACTAAACTCCATCGCCGATAGTTTTCTCTCGCTACCTTCGTCTGGCGTTATGCTCAATCACAACTGGTTGCTTCGTTTCGATAACGAGCGCCACCGATGCGATGCACGCTTCTCTACTCCAACTACCTTCGTACTCCCCAATTTTCGTTTTTATATTACTTCTTCCCCTGCGGACGGCCATTACGAACCAGATTCCCGAAAATTGATTATCGGTGCGTTCATTATAATCAAGCGGAAAGAAGTTGTCCACTGAAAAAACCTCTCAGCGAAAGATTTTAAAATCAATTTCAGTGCTCTGCGTGTGCGACCCACTGAAAGCAGAGTATCATTGCATTTAATTTTGAATAAATTACTTGCGTAGAATACGTATAATATATAGTATAAGCAATTCGAGGTAGTATAATTCGAATAGTATAAGTAATTTGTTATCAAGAAAAGTAGAATTCTAAAGAAATGCAAGTATGTTTCTTTTTCATTGAGAATGAAATATGTGTTAGAATTATCTGCGTTTATTTTCCAATAGAATGCATAATACAGAAGGCTTTTACATGAATAATTAATATTATAGTAGCTAATTATGTTATATAAGAATGAAGGAGAATTTTTATATTTCAACTCTCCGAGCATGTATCGATGATATCAGCATCACCAAATTCTATAGCGAAACACTTGAAAACACATTGTCCTTAAAATATTTAAGGACACCAATGTATTAGTTCCAGCTTAATAGGATAATTAAAAGAAGAATACAATTTTTATTTGGCTCCTGTGTCCTACAATCAATGCAAACATTTTTTATTTTGCATAAAGATCCGCAGTCTAGTGATCAGTTATGCTCCTAACTGTATATTAGTATCGACTTATTAAAATTATTGAAGGATGAACTTTTTCTTTCGATGAAGATCCGCAGATTGCTCATCACTTCCTGGATGGTGGATGAATCACCAACAAAATCCGAAGATGTCAAGGGTCAGAACATTCGTTCCGCGTTTATGTAACAAACGGCCATAAAACTGCATTAGCTGGTATCTGCGCCGTTGTTCGCTAGTTTCGCGGCGATTTAATTGAATGGGCCCGGCGGATCGCGACTAATCTCACCGGCGTAAGATCGTTTTACAACTTTGTTAGCCTGCGCAGGTGAAAGACGATCGGCAACTGGTGAAAATCATCGCGGGACCGGCAACGATAGAGCGCGCGTCCGAGATTTATTTTAAGTCGCGACCGCGGAACACGCGGCGATTAGCCTGGTCAATTTCGCGAGCCGATCTGCGGTTGAAATTTCATTCTGCTCGAACTAATTACCGATGTTAATACTGTGTTCTTGCCGCGGTTACGGCCACGTAACCGTGGGATTAGTAAACGTAATGAGCTCCCGGTCTTGCCATTAGAGATTCGGTATCTGCTTGAAGGATTGATACGGCAATTTACGGCGCCGCCGCCTTTTATTGCATCGCGAGCCTATCCCGGTTTCCCCGTAATTGCAATTCCCAGCAACGGCCGATCCAGTGGACGCGCGTGTTTATGAACGCCATCAAACGTTTCGTCTCGTTCGAAACCTGAGAAAATTCTGACCGAGAAGACACTGTTTTGTCTGAAGACACTGATTCTCGCGTGACGCTGTTAAGGGGGTAAACTCATTTTTAGGTTAGTAAGGGTATGTTTTTCGGCCGCAATCGGCCAAAATGGCCCTATTTTTACGTTTACGAGGCGTAATTTGCATTATTCGACAGTATGTAGCTGTCACAGCTTTATAAAAATAGCTACATGCGCAGCTCTATGTTTCCGAATAATGCAAATTACGCCTCGTAAACGTAAAAATATTAATTTTTTTTTAAATGCCACGTTTTTAAGACGGACTAAAAAGTATAAAATAATTTTTCCTAGCCCATTCAGATTCCTAGCCCCATACAGATAGTCCTGAAAATTTGTGATTGTGAATTTTTAATAGCTATGAAAATACTTGTAAGATTTAAAACGAAAAACATGGGACGCAAGACTTAAGTGAACTATTCATGCATCAATTATCAATTGTATGCGCCCCACATTTTAACCCCATGTCTTACGATTTATTTCACGGTTTCAGTGATTAGAACTTTTTTTGTAGATCGTACTTTCCTAAAAAAGGAGAATATTGATATAAATTGTATGCCTATATGTTCTCCAATAGCTGTATATTAACAAAACCAAAATAGAATTTTATTTCGGTTTAAAGAAAATTATTAACATACATTTTTATCAGAATGCGTTCAGAATCTTCATCACGTGACAGACACGATATTGTAAGGCAAGGGGTGAAACAAGTTTTTGTATAATCACTAGACTGCGGATTTTTATGCAAAATAAAAAATGTTCGCATTGTTTGCAAGACACAGGAGCCAAATAAAAATTTCATTCTTCTTTTAATTATCTTATTAAGGCGAAACTAATACACTGGTGGCCTTTAATCTTTTTAATACTTCCACTGTTTTAAATTGTACGTACCCATTTTTGTCATAAATGCATAAAATCCGCAGTCTAATAATCTCTGTACATTTAATACGACATAAAATTAAATACAATTTTTTAATCAGCTTCTTGATCGCGTTATACAGAGGTCTACTCTGTATACTGCAGATAGCAATTCCGTGGAAGAATATTTGCACGAACATTTGGAATCCAGTGATTACGTATGTATGCACGAGACAGAATGAGAGAGATAGAGAAGAAGAATGAAAGGATAAAATTAATGATTAACATTTTAGAGGAAGTGGACATTGGAGTAATCTTGTACCTATCATAACTCGTGCGTTCCGATACTGAGCACCGTTCGTGCTCGTGGCTAGGTTATCGCGCTGAGGTTAGCCTACGATTGACCTTCATCGTCTATCATGATGCTGGATGGCGTGTAGGAGGCAGTAATCTTCGTGGTGCCTTTACCACCACCAGCGATTCGTAAATGTGGCTCTCTTTGCTACCAGTCGAACACTTAGAAGTCTGGAAAGTGGGTAATTTTTGGTGGTGAAAAGTAGAAACGCTTTTACAATTTATTTATTTCAACAAACGTTATTTTGTATGGTGGACTCTGATTATTTATAAGTAGACTGCGGATCCCTATGCAAAATAAAAATGTCTTACCTGAATTTCTATTTCACTCCAGTTTGTTGCAAAGCAGGTGGAAAATTTTCATTTTGCGTAAAAATCCGCTGTCTACTAATTAGATATAACTCGCCAGTCACCCTTTTCTTAAAATCCTACATGAGTGATATAATCAAGTCGATATGTATAGTGTGTGTGGTTGCAGGTGAGAGAAAATTTAAGAGTCGATTCTTCGGGATAATATCTAACGGACATCAAGAATAGAGAAATCGCGATTTCATCTTTGTTTTCAAGTTATTAACGAAACATCTCCCTGACCTAGTACCTACCTAGAGGAAGTAGAAACGGTAGTTCATAAACAGACACACCAGCCAATGCCTATATCATTTTATGTGCCATAAAACGGCGATAAAAAATCAAGTTTGCAGAAGTTGTTATGGAAGAGAGACTGTGGCCATTAAACTCATAGCAATTTTAGTCCCCAAAAAAATGTTGTAATGCAGAGACTTCTTTGAAAAAGAATATCTATCTATCTAAGTACTTGGGAAGCAGAGGCTCCACGCTTCACAATGAGTAAATAATGCACAATAATGCTACAAAATTATAACTTCACTTGGGATTTTATGACAAAAATGAGTAGAAAAATTTAGTAAGGTAAAGAAACTAAAAGAGTTTAACAAATTACGTATTCCAAAACAACACGATCAACGATTTTCCAACGATTGCTTCTTTCATTTTGCACATTCCCTAGTAAATTAATTGTTCTATTCTCTTAAACTTCTGGAAAAGTTCCGGGTCGTTTATTCTTCTTTCAATACTAGGTTTACCCATCAAAATGGCGGGTTTAATATTTTTAAATTACGATTAATGAAATTGTATAGGTGCATCCAAGAGAAAGTATTTAACAACTTTATTTCTTCAAGTGGGTATTTAAAAAAAAATGTGAATAGACACTATTTTATTGTTTATAAAGTAATTTAAAATAGTCACTTTTAGTGCTCTGTAAACCTAACTTTCGCAAGGTAATATGGGGTCTCAGAGACCCCAGCTTCAGATTTTTGAAAAGAATTTTTATACGATTAAAATTAAATCTGTTTGTTTACTTTTTATCCTGTGTTATTCTTTATCCTAAATTTATTAAAAACGAGGCTATTTATGAAATTCATTTGCCGGGGTCTAAGAGACCCCACCTTACTATTTATGTGTTATTAGATCTTACCTTGCGAGGGCTAATTTTAGAAATGGAATTTTTCTAATGATGGGTTCAATATTTTTGATTTACAATGATTGAAATTATAAAGGTGCATCCAAGAGGAAGTATTCAACAGCTTTATTTTTTCGAGTATGTATTACAAAACAATTTGAATAGACACGTTTGTACTATTTTGATAAAATAATGTAAAATAGTCACTCTAAGTGCTCCGTTAATCTAATGTTGAGAAAGGAATTTTCTTCGAAAGAGTATAGGAACGCTCACGTGAGCGACTGTAGTAGGTAGCCAGGACGCGTTACGTGCCTCCCGATAATTACTCGAGCAGCTGCGGGCAAGTAGTGTCACTGGGAAAACGAATGAACCAATTACAATGTCGCAGCAATTATAACATTTCCGTGTTACGAATGTCTTCGGGTGAATCGATTATCGCGGTTCTGGTCCCGTGTCCGATAAATGATTGGCTCGCGGTAGGACGAGGACGTAGCGCCGGGAACGTTATTATTGAAACACCGATTCACTTATGAAGACGTAATCGCCGCAGGATTCCCCCCCTGCGCAACTGCCGCGCCGCTCGGCAAGTGATAAAGCTCCGAATACACCGGCGCATTAAGTTAACGGATGCTTTTTCCCGGCCATTAAAACGACGGCAATTAAACAGCATCTATCAACATCGCGGCGGCGCGCGACGCGACGCGACCCGACCACGACGGGGGAACTTATGATAGCCCGGCGAGCGTAAACTTCCTAGCGACGCGTCCTGTCTTGTTTTACGCGTTTCTCCTGTGTCGCTTCGCTTCGACGTTGTAATTATCCTTATCCTTCCTGGCTTCTACTTTGCGGCTTGTAACGAGGCAAAATTTAACACTCGCTCGATCGTGGTTCTTGCTTTCCTCCTGTATCCTCCTCCTCCTTCTCTTCACGTATCCTTCTTCTTTCCCTTCGTCTTCTCCTTCTTCTTTTTCTTCTCGCTGTCTCCGATTAAAAGTCGGAGACACGCGGCAGAGAACATCGAATCGGACCGGACAGGCAAGTTTCGTCCCGCGCGCATCGGCTTCGAAAATAAACCCGGCGACGAATAACTCTTAGGCCGCGTGTGTCTCGACTGTACGCACAATCCGGTATCAGGTGCGTACGCAGTGCGTCATCTCGATAGCATCTCGCCAGTCGCGAGTATACGCATCTCGATTCGATACGAACGCTGAACATTCCGCCCACTTTCTGCCGTGGAGCACAGAGCACGCCGCTGAGGGACGCGTCACACAGTGGTCGGCTCTTCTAAAAAGTATGGCAAAAATCGGTATTGCTCAACATCTTACGAACGAGTCGCCTTTATTAGAGTCGTATACATTATGTTAAACCCTTCAAGGACGACACCGGATTGTCGGTTTTCTTCTGTACGGTTGTAGGATGGTACGGATATTATGTTAATCTGTCGACAGTTTGAACTCTTTGGTATTTTTCGTTGCTGTGCTCTAGTTTTCGAATGTATCATTACATACAGTCGTGGACAAAATTAAGTAGACAGATTTAATGATCAACAAGAAATCAATGCAATTTAAAACATAATTATAATAAACCAGAATTGTATGAAACGTTTAAGTTAACAAAGTGTACTTTAATGAAATAAACAACAATATCAATAATAACAATTAATATAATAGAATAATTAAGCGGACACTTTATAAATATTTAGAAAATAGGCAATTAATATTTGATATCGTAACCTCTTGCTTTAATTACTGCTTCTAATCGTCGTGGGATGCTTTCCAAAAGTTTTTGGAGGTAACTTCGATCAATTTGTTGAAATTTTAATTGCAATTCGTTTAAAAAAACTATTATGACGTTTTTCTAATGGTATTTCCGAATCTAATAAGCTCCATAAATTTTCTATAGGATTAAGATCTGCATTTTGTGGAGGCCAATCGAGAACATCTATCCCACAATTATGGAAAAATTTTTTCGTTTTCTTCAAATTTTTATACTGAATATCAGATCGTTAACACTAAATCTACCATCACCGGTCAAATAACCGGTTCCAGATTTTTGGTATAATAAAAATAATTTCATAAGAAATGATTCTATAGATATCTTTATATAGTGGATCACATATTACAATAGGAGCTGCACAAAGTCTAAATAAAATCAATCTTGTCCTTTTTATAAGGGAACATGTACCAGTTACTTTTAAGGCTCGGTAGGTGTAGTGTTAAGTATGAAACTTGACAAATAAAACACAAATTTCAAGCACATTTGTCAAGTTTCATATTTGATGACTTGATACATTCTCCTATTTTCGTCCCATTTCCAAGAAAAATCGGTCATTATGTGTCGGAGAAACTCGTGGGATCTTCGTCGAATTTCGTCTCCCGTTCACTCGAGATCTATCCAGCCGATTGCGACGCGCCGATTTAAAATGCCTCAGCCGCTGACGATCCGATACCCGGCTGTAATGAGACCCATTACAAGGACACAGATGGACACGACGATGCTCGATTTCGTAATTAAGTCGCGGCCGGCCGCGCGCATGCGTTTGATTAGAGGAAAATATTCGATCGCTCGGCCGGAATGGGACCGGTCGCCTTTGCGCTTTAATGCACTGCCACCGGAAAAATTCTGCTAACTGCGGCGAAGTGGCCAATAGACGCCTTTTGCGGATAGGAGATCCGTGTTGAGAGCCTGAGAGAGCATTATCCCGATTCTCCGCGTTAGGAAGTCTGGTTTTCGGTGAAGCTTCGTCTCGTTTTTTCCTAACTTTCTTTCTCCCTTCGCCTCGATTCTTCTACGCGAACTGTTCTGTTCGAAACGGTCACAAAATGTTCATTCTAATGTGGACTTCAATTTTGAAGAGGCTTCGTTATTTTTAACTTTCACAACTCAAATTTAAAGAAAAAACTATAGGTGTTGCAAAAGTTTTAGTCTACTTTTCCTGCTATTGTATACCCATACGATTGGTGTGTCCGGCCTTGACTCACAATTTCTACTTCGTTCATATTTTTGTTCATCTTTTCATGAATTTTGAGACTCGTATTATATTTTAGTATATTCTAGTATATTATAACAGTTCTAGTATATTATATAACAGTTCTAGTATATTCTAGTATATTCTGGTATATTCTAGTATATTCTAGTATATTCTGTTGTAGTATATCAGAGTATATTGTAGCATATTATAATATATTTTAGTATATCACTGTATATTGTAATATATAATGCTATATTCTAGTATATTTTACTATATTCTAGTGTATTCTGGTATATTCTAGTATATTCTGTTGTAGTATATCACAGTATATTGTAACATATTGTAATATATTTTTGTATATCACAGTATATTGTAGTATATTATTGTATATTCTAGTATATCACAGTAGTTTGTCGAAATTGAACTCTTGATTACTTCCAACCTTCTGAGATTATTAAGGAAAGAAAAACATTCCAAGATGGCTTCTGTTTCTTGCAATTGAAGTAGACAATTTTTATTTTGCATAAACATCTGTATTCTACCAATGATAAAATATCTGATCTAGATTAAAATACAAAGGCAGCTAAATAATACAATAAATGCTGAACCCAAAATAGATTCGCAAGGAAGGGGCAAATTTTCGGATCACCATTGCGTTCCAAAGAAATTCGCCGGCAAAATAGCGTCCACTTCGGACTGTAGAGACCGTCCATCACCGGAGCTGTCGTTAGATTTGTTTATTGAAGCAATCGGCACTTAACGATCATTTATCCGGGCGTAGTCGGCCGTTGGCGCGAGTAATCAAGTTGCTTCTGACAGTGGGCTCGCTGTTTTCCATCTTATCTCGTATTCCATTACGCGGACAAGCTCGAGGACGACGGGTGGAAAGCGGCTTTAATGGTAGTTATCAGATTCAAAACCAATAACCTATGCGGGATAAGCCGTCCGGGGATGGATGGTGTGGGCAGATAATCACGCGAACCACATACGTCCTTATTCCGTGGATCATTCGGGTATAGGGTGTATACACTATTTCTAGAGGTGAGTCTACTGAAACGGTGGATGCAAAACCTCCTTGTTACTATTGAAACAATATACTCCTAATGTCTTTTTCAGTGGTCCAAACAAATGATGATCAGGTGACACATTGGACAGTAAAAAGTAAAGGGGATGTTCGAGAAGAGTCCAATGTAGTTTTTTTTATTTTTTCTTGTATTCAAACGGCTGCTCAATGAGCTCCCAAATGACTTAAGGGATTAGGACACAGTAATATTTTGAACAAATCGAAATTTTTTTTTGATAGAAAAATTATTCGTAAACTTTAAACGCGTTTTTCTCAGAATTTTCTCACAGTTTTTCAAAACGGTGTATGTACAAGATATCTCGAGTTCTAGCAATTACATTAAAATTTTATAGTTATCTTCATTATAATTTAATAATTTAAATAATTAAATGCCCAGCAATCCAGAAGTGTAAATAGAAGCGGCGACCATTAGTTTTCTTACACCCTGTACCTTGGACGCGTGCACCAGCGGCTCGATTGCATCGGATGCACATCGAGGTTGCATCCTCGGCTGTGTGTGCATCCCGTAGCGTGTATCCGTGGTCCGATCCCGCATCAAACTCGAGCTCGAACCCGACCTCGGTCCGAGGCTCGAACCCGATGCTGATCTTCCCCAGCTGCCGTGCCGATCAAAACTTTCGATATCGATGGTATATAATGACGCGCTCGTAACTATTGGATACTGCGGCGAACCGCAGCCCTGGGTTATACGGCTGGTAAACCTAAAAGGTAAGAATAAACTCTCCTCCACGCAGCACACGCACTTGCATGGAAATCGCCACCGCGACGACCAGCAGCAATCGACGCACCGGGATCGGACGACCCTTCTACGTCCTTCCACGCGGTCTGATCGAATTCCGAGCGATTTTCAGAGACTCGAGAATTCGTAATTACGGGCTAAGGGATGGGGATAATGCGCCGGGTATTTTTAGAGACGGTTTCTAGATGGGTTCCGCGAAAAGGACATCTGTCATGACAGTCATCGAAAATTTCACTGATTGCATCGTTCCTATGCTTCTCCACTGTTACAGAAATGCTCAATTCTTATCGGAGATTGTCGACCTTCGAACTTCTTCATGTACAACATTTCTTAACCCTCATCCGTCCCTCATGTCAATGTGACACAGGTTTCCCGAATTAAGTTATACTAAGTTTGTAGGTAAATTTTTCCGAAACTTCGTGTCTTTTATTTTTTCTAATGCGAAACACAACCGAAAAACATAATATGTAAATGTTAACTCATTGATTCGAATAAAAAAACATGGAAAAATAATTGTTTACCTTGTTATATCATCGATCTTTTATCACTGTGTCAATTTGACACCGAGGGACAGATTCAGTTCATTTGTTGTTCTTGAGATATTTCTCGAAAAAGAAAATATTGAAATTTTCTCAAGGGCTAAATTCATCCCTTTAGTGCGAAAAGTAGCATAACTTACTCTATTTGTGTGCTAAGTTTCATAATTTTTTGACAATTACTCAATTCATTGTCACAATTACTCAATTGCAATTTTATTTCGATTTGAAATCTTTTAACAATCATATTGGCGATTTATTAATTACTTGCAAGACGAAGAAAGTGCGTAGAAGGTGATGGAGATTATTTTAAAGTGCAGAATATATTCTAATCTGTTTTAATCCAATTGTTCTTCGAGTTCTTCGAGCATTGCAAAGTCTGCCCTGAAAAACTTTTGTTCCTGCTACATTATGTAATTGTACCGAGAACAATTTCTCTTTTCACACATGAAATACTTTCTGTCACACTTTCGTCATATTCATTTTTTCAAACCATCGCTCCAAAAACCCGCTGATCTACTGTCCATCAAAAGAGAAAATATTTTAATACATGACGAATGTTGTTGAGTTATGGGTGTGAATCGAACTGTATCGTGAAATGCATTAAGTGATCCTGTAATAATTAAGACAATCTCCTGAGAACGAGTCATAATGCTTTTTCTCTACACTTACAAAGTAGAGTACCATTAATTGCTTCCAAGTTATCTTATTCTACTTGCTCATTTCAACAACCGCTGCTTCAAAGACCAATAAATCCAAATGATTTTTTACACAAGAACGGCAGAGAATGTTCGAAGCCATTAATTGCTAAACATTTATTAAAATCGTTTTTCTTCGAGAGAACCTATAATCCACCAAATTATATAATGCAGAAATTAATAAGGTATATTGACAAAGTAGCCTTACTTTTTTCCTACTTGAAAAAAAATGATCTAGTTAATGGATCAATGTATCCAATCGCCGTTAGCAGAGGTCCTGCGGTGAACGATCGAATCATGCTTTTCAGTTACACGCGTAAGACTCATTTACGCTCGAACAATCGCGCGCAAAGACTGCTTAATAGAAAATTTCCGCGGTTATTTTTTGCGAAAGTATTTTATGCCCGCGTTATTGAATTGTTTTAATTACCGGACATTTCTTTAGTTACCGACCGCCATAAATTGGTTTGTGTTTCTCCTCCGTAACCGCATTTCTTTTCTTTTTCGTTTTTTTCGTTTCACGCAGCTCAATTCAGCCCCGTTTTTGTTCCGTTCTTCACGGTTTGTTTAACAGGACACAGACTCGCTACCGCAAACATTCTACGTTACGTACGTGGATTAATTTTTTCATCGCGGATATCTCTTATCTTACGTTCAGGAATTCGAAGGTTTCGGACTTTTACAAAGCTGACGCGGTTAACAACGAATGCCATTGAATTGGTTTTTCCTCGATGTGGAGTGTTCAAAAATTGTTTCACTGTAGTCACCGTCATAGGAGTGACAATCTAAAAATCGGTATATTTTACAACAGTAGAGTACAAAGTGATACTTATTTAACACGTTAAGCGCCACGTTGGTCCCTAGGGACCGACGCTAGACTTTCCGTTCAGGCCACGTCGGTCCCTACGGACCGGCAGGGCCCGCCTGACGGTAACTGTGGCCTGAACGGAAAGGCACGCAAATTCGGCGTGGCGCTTAACGTGTTAATTCTAGATAACTAAACTATGACGCGTGGAAATAACGACGCCAATCAGGAACACGAATATGATTGGACGCGTTTTATCTAGCAACAAAAATGCTTCCCCATCTAGAGAAATTGAATAAATGAAATATATATAAATATATATATATATAAATATAAATATAAATGAAAATTTGTATTTGGTATTTGTAGGTCTTTATAAAATATACATTGTTAAAAAAAAATCAGAATTACGTGTGGGCGATTTTACAGTTTTAACCAAGATTGATTGATTGTATGATTAAAATAGGTAATCATTGAAAAATTGTCAGATGTGTTCGCTTTACTAGTTAAGTAATACAATGAACATGCATATAAATTATTATATATTGAATGTATTAATTGAAACATTTGATAGGTTATCCGATGTGACAAGATTCTGGTAAGTTTGTCTCAAAATATAAAAAGGAGTTTTCGCTATTTGGAGTTCAACACCTTTTTTACGGAATCAAGTTGCTTCAGAAATATATGCCAACGGAAACATTAACGTTTGTAATAAGCTCTCTTATAAGACAGGTTTCGCTCGCCAATTAGCAGAAATTTACAATTTCGGTCTACAATCTGCAACAACAGAACAGACTGTATCTGTTATTTCCATTATCAGTTTTTGCGGGAATGTATCAGTTTATCAATTATACATGAAACTGCGTTTCTGAAAGGAAGGATTAGAGTAATCTTCTTGCAAGATCATGCCAGTGTCATAGCTAACTAGATCGTTGAACTCGTTTTGCCACCGGAATCATCAGAAATAGTAGCAATAAAAATCTTCCTGTGCAGAAAAGGCTTCGGGAGAACGGCTCACAGTGGTCCGAATCAAGAAATTCAGTGATATTTGTGTATCACTTTTGAACCATAAGAGATATTGCCATGAAACTTGGACTTCATAATGTAGTAATGTTACCTGACAGATAGGTTGAAAAAAAATAAATAACAACAATTACATATTTTAACAAGATAAACAATAACAAATATAAATTTTATTTAACTGCATATCTTTTAAAGCTATTCAATAATTAATTTTACAGCTTCCGCATCTAATGTCGTATATAAGATATAAGTTTTATAATAAACATTACTATAAGTTTTATAATAAACATAATAAACATTAATCAGAAAAACAGAAAAAAGTTAACTACTGGAAAAATAGATCCATCTACGGGAAGAACTCAGAAAAGGGGTTTGGTAGCCAACGTGTGTAGGGTTAGAAATATGGATTAACATAAAATTCCTCGGTCTACTCGCAATTGAAACAAACCTATTGTAAAGTTTCCATTCTGATGACTGATGTCGGGGGATAAGTAATAATAAAGAAGAAGAAACAATAAAACTCGCAATCTGTGTCAGGGTGAACGAAGGCTCGTCCAGCATCACCTGCACAGGCTGCACGGGCATCACCGGAGTGCACATTATCGTCGCGACGGGCCGCAGAAGAACGTCTCTGCCCACGCAGTAAACGTCTAACCGACCGCGCGTGTAAGCCGCTAATTAATACGTGAAAGTCACATAACCCGTGGGCAGAGGAGTGAAAGAGCGAGGGAGATCCATCGGATAAACCGTCACGATTAAGACACGCTGTATCGTCCGATGGTTTCCCAGAAAAATTCACGTTGTCGGACAAAGAACGAAAAGACGAGAGAGGAGAAAGAAAAAGGAGGAGGAAGAAGAAGGAGGCAAGAAGAATACGGTCCAGCGATGCTCGTGGAAACATCCACGGTGAACAAACGATCCTGGGGATTGGACGTAGATTAGATCTGGCATCGAATTATGGAGAGGATCCACGAACGAACGCGGGCTTCCGGGCTGGTGGATACGACCGGGTATTCTTTCCCTCGGCGACTCACCAATTACTGGCCTTTGACATTAATTTGTCGACCGGCTAACCAACGGTGGCTACACGGTGTGCCGTTCGGTTAACCAGGAAATGGAGATGTCCGCGGCCACCGGCTAAATATGCTTATACGCGGCGACGCACTTTGTCACGGTCAGCCAACGACATTTTTCTCGGTGACGAACGCACCGCACCGCGCCGCGTAAAAGTGCCGCGGAGAGATCTCCTCGCGCGGCCGTACATGAATTATCCTACAGAGATAGACTGAATGAGAGGGAGAGAGACTCAACAGTGACGAATTCAACGGTAATCCTCGGTGATGGACGATCGAGACACGCTTTCCTTGCAACGAGGCCAACTTTTACCCAAGAAACTCGGATTTCGTCTCGCGCGTGCCGTGTCTACGACACTGTTCGCGATATATATTATTATATATGCTCGCCGATTGCAATTTTAATAAGGTAAGGTGGGGTAAGTACACGGGGCAAGTGCATATACTGGTTATTTTTATTATAATCTGAGCGAAATTTCTCTAGCTTGTATTTATTAATGTACTATAAGTTAATATGAACTACTCGACATATATGTCGCCCAAGAATAAAGGTGTAATATAATTTAATGCAATAAAAAGCATTTTATAGCAGGCTTGTTAACCCTCATCCGTCCTTCGAAATTCGAAGCTTCGAAGCTTGAAAATGTTCGACCTTCGAAGGAAAATAACAGCCCTAATGCAAATTACGCCTCGTAAACGAAACAATGGGACGTTTGAGGGCGATAGTGCCCTAGATCGATCTTTTATCTAGCGTTTTTGACTCCTGAAAACCCCCATTTTTGTATCATCGAGAAATGAGAACGCGAATCCCACACGCTTGCAATCCTGGAAAAACGAGTTTACTCCCTTAGAGGGTCGTTTGAAGGGCTCAGAAGCTGATATATGTAAGTCCAATTTTGTCAAATCAATTTATTTGGGCCATAGCAGATTAGTTTTCTTTGTTTTTTACTTAAACCTATCCTCAAGGATGTATTTACGTAGTATACATTACGTATGTAAACGTAGACTCAATTCTTTAAGGCTTGAGTGGTATCACTAGACTGCTGATCTTTATGCATTTATGGCTTACGAAAATTTTCAATAAATGCTAGAATATAAAATTCGATAGAATTTAGTAAGATTTTTATTTGTTGTAGATCTACAAAGACTGTCCCTATTAAAAATAGTATTTTATTTCATGCCACTTTCTTAAAATTTGTCTATAAAAATTGAAAATTGCATAAACATCCAGAGTTTATCGCACTGGGGCTTTTCAAAAATTCAATCAGATATTTTTTCGTAATGTGTTTAATAGATTGGAAATAATATAACGATATTTTTAAATTCTTTTAATGTTTTCACTGTTACGAATTACATCTACTCACTGTTGTCATAAATGCATAAAATCTAGTTAACTGTTAACACGTTCCACGATTTCGTAGTTTTGAATTTTGTTCGTTAGTTACCACTGAATGGACACCCTTCTAATCTGTCACAATACCATTGTTGTTACTGAACTGTAATTATCAATAACCTTTCACTTTTCCTATCATATTATCACGTAAAATTGTTGAAGTTTCTCCTGTCCTTTATTGAACCACCTGTACACGAAGTAACATTATAACTCATGCGAAGTATCGCTGTCATGTTAATCGTATCATATCGTGTACAATGATACTCTATAAGTTTAAGCATGGCGATAAGGAATTGTAACGAGAAATAACAAGAAGTTCACATGTGGAGTACAAACGCCGCGGCAACCAGCAAAAAGCAACATTATCAGCGAGGTAAAACGAAAACAAGGGTGCTACGCAGTTAAAGTCGCGTGTCAACATTCTGAAATTAATGCGGCCGCATATTTTTCGTCACCTCCCTCGATAATCGAAGCAGCTCGCGAAAACAGAATATTATTTTCGTTAATTCCCCGAAACAAGCGATCGGAATGATTTCTCAGAAGCGTGTCGCCGCCGCCGACGGGGACGTGAATACCCGGAGAAAAAATTAAGAGGGCTGTATTATCGATACGCGTAATTTGCAAGGAGGACGGCTAATTATGCAACGCTGATAACGCCGATTCATTTTTTCCTGTGTGCGTCTCTGTTCAGACCCTGTCCCGATCTTGCTCGCGTCGTTCCCTCCTCGCCGATGATGAAGCAGCTGCTACCAGCTCGAAAACGAGAGCACTCGTGCACGCACCGGACGTCGGGCACACACGGCTTGATCGATCGGTTCGTGGATCGATGGATCGTACAAGGGGAACAATATTTGCCAGTGCATACGATAAGGCATTAACGCAGAGACGAGAGATCGAGATCTCTCTCTCTCTCTCTCTCTCTCTCTTTTTCGCTCGGCGTAATTAATTACATCGTCCGAAAAGAAAATGGATTGCCGCTCCCAGCAATAACAGAGGTTAATGCGGCAACAATTATTGATGATGCCGCAATAAATACTGCTTGTCGAAACGGTAATTTATCCAAGATTAATAATTGATCGCGGATTGATTTTAATCTAAATGTTCGTCTAAACGGACCACTTAATATCCGATGTTCGATGCCCAGCCACGGAGACATCGAAGAAGATCGGCACTTGGCTTTGTTACCTGCTCGATTATCGCGGAGATGGAACTAGGGATCGATTAACTTGCTCTCGAAGATTACATCAGACACGGTAACTACGAAAGTGGGTAACGAACTTTGGATTGATTCCTCGTTTGTCATACCTTGTGCGGCGGACTCGTGGTACAGATAAACAGACTTCAACAAATATGAACATCATTTAACACGAAAACGAAGCGATTTAAGTCAAAGAAACCAAATTTGGAAAGACAAAATTCATTATGCTGATTATTTCTTGAATCCTTCTGCATCTTCCAACTTGAATATAACACAAACGATATTAATTTATAGAACTTGGTTGAAGAATAGTGTCGCCTCAATCTCTTCACTTTATTATGACTAGACTGCGGATTTTATACATTTATGACAAAAATTGGTACGTACAATTTAAAGCAGTGGACATGTTAAAAATATTTAAGAACATCGATGTAGCATGTATTATGATTAGCAATCAATGCAAATATTTTTCATTTTGCATAAAGATCCGCCCACGAAGATTACGTCAATATATGTCATGATTTTATTTCAATTTATATTATATTTTTCTATCTATTCCGACACTAATTTTATAACAGAAGAAATTTTGAAATTGCTTAAAATTTTGGGGAAAAATATTATTAATCATTTAACCGGATTCGGTATTTTGGAGGACCAGGAAAAAAATAATTTTCTCCTTTTTAGTGCATTTTAATATAAGCGTGGGTTTTAAAAAGTTTTTTTTTATATATTTTATTTTCTACTTTTTAGTCTTTACATATCTTGTAATCGATTTTAATTACCACTTCAACCAAGATCTTTTGTAAAAGGGAAAATATTGTGTCATGATTAGATAATTTATTATCCCACTTTTTTGTCTTGCCTTTTCCAGTCGTCTTTTCCGTTGCGCAACAGTTTCAGTCTTTGTCTTTCGTCCGTCAGTAAGTTTGTTTGTTTGTTTTCTGTTTACTTTCATTATTGATCCCACGAGTATGGGGGCAAATATAGTCATCGAAAGCAAGTGTGTAAACAAAATTTCAACAAGATTGGACTATGGGAAATGGTTTAAAATTCGATTACAAGATTTGACGTATACAACAACAACACGGCAAGTTAATATAAGCGTGGTAAAAATAATATTGGTTAATATAGTGGTTAATATAAGCGTGGTAACTTATTGTTACGCAAATTATGGTGTTTCCGTATAAATAAATTGTTAATTAAAACATAACTTATAAATATCTCTTTGTATTAGTTCTGGTCATATTTTTCGTTCATATTTGCATATATTTTGGGCACCTCTGCATATGTTATGTGCATATTTGCATATTTTACGTGAATGAACTTCCGCAGTGATCAGTTATGCTCCTAACTGTAGAACGCAGAGACAAAATGGTTGTAGCCTAGCGTATGAAGCAAGACGGAGGTACACGAGGAAAACCAGCAGAAGCAAAGTCGAGCAGGCAACCGTCCGATTACACCTTGGTCAGTGCAAAATGCCAGGCCGATGCACTGTGCAGCAAAAAACGGTGATCACGTTGCAGCTGGCCCCCTCTTGGTTGCAAGGACGCGCGCGGGTCCGAGAGCGCGTCGGCATCGGCGAGATCATAATGATAATCGTGGCTGGACGACGATGTTTGGGTGCGTGAATTCGATAAATATATATTTATGGCACGGTGTCACAGGTGTAAAACTCGAAGCCGACGATGCGGTGGGGAACGCGCGTGCGACAAGACAACGCGCGTCCTCCTCGCGAGCGTGTTCGCGCTGGCTCGCGCGACCAGCCGCATTTTGTCTCCCCGGCCACGATAATGATCAGCGAACGGGAATCGTCGAAAGTAAGACGTCTCGAGACATCGATAAAGGACCGTTCGACTCTCGCTCTGTTCCACGATACAGCTCCGAACCGCTTCGATCCGTAATGATATGCGAGGGACGGCCATATGTCGGCGCGGCGCGCGGCGGTGCACATTCGTGTGCGCCACGGTTCTGGCATATGTCGGGGCATCGTTCTTCGTCATCTAAACGCAACAGTCACGCACGGATCTCGGCCCGCCACTTTGTCGATTCAGTAATTTAATTGGCCCTTCCAGATACGTGCATTTGCACGTGAACGAGCCCGGCCAAGGGCCGCTCCGATCCTCCCGACCGATACCGAGATGGGAACAACGTCTGATTCGAGATTAAGTGGTTCGTTTTCTGAATATCATTCCGTGAATATATTAGCAATAACTAATACGCTTTACTTGGACTCGACACTGACGAATGGTTTTGTTGCAACACGCTTATCTTGATTTTTCGCCAGCGTTATTCAGTGAAATCGGACCCTTCCAACTGTATTGGGACAACTCGAAGGTGCTTGAGCTTTCAAGTCTAGCAAATATTTTTTGTTGCATTGGTAACGCGACATTTATTTACGATGATATTTGGAAAGTTATTGAAATGCATTATGATTTATGGGAACAAAAGAAAACCTGGTTTTTAAATCTGTTACATGGGAACCTCCCAAAAATTTTTGATATATTGATTCTTACTTTATGTCGTATATATACTTTTGTAAAGATCTGTAGTATTGATGATAAATATTCAAGAGCTTGGTGAGCTCTTCATGACTAGGCTATGGATCTTAATGCATAATATAAGCTTTCCAAGATAATTTCAGTGCAAATGTATTTCTTTAGATAATTTTAATAAATTGAAGATAATGTAATAACATGATTAAATGTGTCCATAATTATGAAAATGATCTGTTAAAATTAAAAAAAAAGATTTTATCATATATATGGCGAATCTTCGCGCCATATGGTGTCGGTACTGGCCGGCCATAAAATGTATCCGCCGGTGTAATCCTTTACAGGAAAGTGCCGCGAAGAAATGTTATGACGAGTGAAATTGTAGCACCGCGAGCCGGCCCGGCGAATGTTCGAGTCCTCGAGCGGTCCAGACGTAGAATTTCGTTGGAGTCTCTCTGCCAAATGTTTACAAGTAAAGCGTGAAAGACCGGAGGACGGGCCCGAGTTGTGTGTTGCATGGCTCGCGTGCGCATGATTGCACCCTCGAGCTGCCGAGTCAGGTGGCTGTCTGCCCAGACCTTGAGGAGTCAGTATTCAAACGCTGAAGTTGAAACGTTACTCCGAGTCCCTGACATAGTAGACTGCCCCGGAGCTATGTTCCTCTGGCTTTGGAAATCGTGTTCCGTTCTGCAAAACTGCCCGTAGGATTCACCGGACGATTGTCTTTTTTCCGCAGTGGACGGCCACGACTGTTCGGCCGATTATTCCCCTAAAAAGCCACGCAATTTCGTTATTAAAGGAATGTTCGTCTTTCTTCGTCCCTGAAGCCTCGCCTAGAGCCACTCAGCGCATCAGGATCACTGTTTACGCGTGCCCGGAGATAACTAAATTTAAGAAACAATGATATGAACGAGTCCTTCGACACTGACTCCGATATTTACTCTCTCCATGTTTGCGTCGAATATTGCTCGTCGTGGAATGATAAAAATTTTTGATTAACAAGTACACTAAGTTGTCCTGCGCATCAGGATTCGTGTTTACACGTACCCACATAAACGAGTCCTTCGGCGGTACCTCAAAAAACAGATTCAGAGATTGACTTTGAAATGCACTTTTCAAAGATGTTGCTAATTGATTCTGTTTATTCTTCTGTTGATGAAATGTATAAAATCCGCAGTCTGATCATAACAAATCGGAATTACAAGAATTACAAAAATGACAAAAATGAATCCTTCAACTAAGGGTACTTTTAGCACAACCGATTGCTCTGAAGATCACTATGATTACTGAAGTGATGTTCTATTTTAAAATATTTTTTTATTGTACTTATTTCATTTTTATTTTAATGGTATATAAGCCCCAGCCGCTATTTGATATTAGTAAAAATTAACATGTTGTTTATATACCACATCCGTCTCTGGCTATAATTTTAAGCCACGCCCGCAATTAAAGGGTTAAGAAAGAAGTTAGAAAAAAATCATTTCTTTCATTCCTGACTTTCTATAAAAGCCGCAATGGCTTTGAAGAACACGTCTTTTGAGAGCACAACTGTAATATACTATTTATAACCTTGAAATCGTTATTCAGAATATTTTAGATTAAGAATATTGCAAAGAGTTCCTCAAGTACAGTGAAATATTTTCTGAATCGGTGACTTCTGTGGTACGGTACAAGACGGATACAAACGGGACACCCAGTACACGCGATTCGAAATAATATAAGTCACCCCCGAAACATTCGTTCGTCGGCTCGATTAACTCGGGAGACGTTCATCCGGGAAGATTAAACCGCGCCACCCTCTGCAGGGTCCGCATGAAAAACGATCCGCAACGCCCACCTCGTGCACGAAAGTTCGTCCGCGAACTGCGTGGCCTGCACGTGGACGTTCGTTAAGGTTCTCCCGTGGAAGGTCGCGGACACATATGTATGTATGCAACAGCGTAGAATCCGGGCGAAGGACACAGCGAGTCCTCTCGTCGGAGGGTCCCACGATGATGGATGCGCGTTAGCGCGGGAGTGCGCGAAGACAAAGATCCTACGGATTCCCTCCCGGCGTGCGCAACGCGCATTAGTTCGTGTCGCTCCCGCTGTGCGCAAATTAGACCTGCGAGTGTAGCGATGTACTGGTGCACCGGAGTGAGAACGAACGAGAAAGAGAGGGAGAAAGTGAGAGGATGGGACCTGAAGAAGGGGGAGGGAAAAAGGAAAGACAACGAAGAAGAAAAGAGGAAGGCGAGGAAGAAGCGGCAGCAACAACGGTTGGTAGTAGTAGTGAAGTAGTTTCAGTAGGTACAGAAAGAAGATGAAAAGAAGCGGAGAGGAAGAGGAGGAGGAAGAAGGGGGCGCGAGCGAGGCCGCGATGAACGACCGCAATCAACGCAACACCGCCCCGCGAAAATTGCCTGGAATACACCCGGAATATATTATCCACACGGGTGTTCCTGCAGGCGGCGTCCTCCTCTGGGTCAAGAGGTCGCGGGCTCCGGAACGGACACGGCCCGGAGGAAGAGAAGCGTGCCCGTGAAAGGCCGGCCCGCGATGGATCATGAAGTGCTGGCCGCGGGTTTTACGGTCGCCACGACCACCCCGAATTATCCGCTTTCTCTTTGGAAAATATCCTCTTTTGTGATGTGGCACGATGAACAGTCCATCTTGATCTATAACGTCCCTTAAAGCCACATTGACGATGTCCCCTTCCTCCATTTTTGAAGCCACTACCTTCTTCCAACGATCCTCCCACTTGCGGAAGCATTGTTGAGATTCATCTTTCAGACTTGTCAACGGCTACCTCGTCCTCTTTCGTTTATCTCTTCAAGGATGATGTCCAATCAATGGCCTCCTTCTCTCTATCTGTGTGAGTCCAAATCTAAAGATTTTACTGAAAATATGAAAGGTGTTGAAAATTGTGAATGGTCCTAATGTTTTGTCCATGGATTGTATGATGTTACGGGTGATTTGTTGATGAGTTAGAATTTATGATATATTTTATAGCTACCTTGAAATTCTGAACACCAGACAATGATGCATAAAAATATATCACTCCGAATTCTAATAATCGTTAAATCTTTGTCTTTCCGGAAGAGTCTCCAATTTGGCAAAGATTTCCAATCCAATTTTTGACAAAAATGGGTGGGTGAAATTTCAAACAGTAACAAAAATTAAAAGAAAGTTTTTCTAAACAACTTCCGAGCACCACATTTTAAGTAGAATCTATTAAAACGTTCCCCAAATCTCTCGATCACTAGTCTATGCAATTCCCTAATTTGTGGATCATGATCGTGAATTGATCGTGACCAAATTTTTGGTGAATCTCTTTTGAAAAGTCACGTTTACGATGTTGAATGGTTAAAACAATCGCTTGTCATTGTAGGTTGAAGATCAGCAGGATTGCTTATCAGAGGTGCTCATAGTAGTTTTCTCCAAATGACAAATACCTATTCTTGACAATAGTGTAGGTATGCAGATTCACAGACCTGTACATATATCCTGTACCAGCAGCGGTGAATTGTTTTAAGGGACAGGCAATTATTAATTGTAGGCAGCCCTCAGGTTTAACTCTGTCTTCCGGGGGCGGCTCCAGCTCGTAAACGTGTTGCTTATCTGTGATTGAATTTCGAATTAACTGCTCGTAAAGTAGCCCGCGGAGAACATTATGGGGTACTGGAGGCATTAAAGATGCCAGAATTCGAATGCATCGAGGAATTATGTGATTTCGCTTGTGTCGCATGCTGGCGAGGTTTGCTCTCAAGCTGGATGGAGGCTGAGACACTGAGTTTCTTGTTTTCCAAATGTAATCAGTGTAATCGCTGCCCCTCTAAAGTTATGAGAGCTTGAAGATGATCGAAACTTAGATAGCTGATTTGAAACTTATTTTCCGATTATCCAATCAATCTATCAAAATAAGTAGTGTAAGTTATGATGTTGTGTTATATGCACTTCTATTTGCATTATTCCTCAAAAATTATTTCGATTAGAATCAAATCTTTGACCCATCGCATTGGAGACTGTGAATAATGAATAAATTGATGAAGAAAAGGCTACAAATTCATTTGCACGCTTAATAGAATCAATCTGGATTAAATTGGAGCACAACTATATTGCTTTAAAATTATACCAAATATTTCTGAGTGCGCTAGTCAGTGCAGTTCCCCACATCTTACACATTTATACGAAACATCGTTAATTCCGCAGAGATGGAAAGGATCTAATTAATCTGGATTAGATCTTGGTTCCAATCAAATTGATTTTAGCGAATTCTCGGTTATTACATAATCTAAAAGCAATCGGGGCTGGCAAGCTGATATTGATATTGATTCGTACGACGACGCTACGAGCTGCCATAATTCATCAGGGGTATGCTGGCAGGATCAGAGCTGGCTCTCGGAAAGCAGAAGACCCGACTGTCGAGATATGTTGGCTCATTATCGTGACGTATGGCTGCCGCTGGTAACGCGGAATAATCTGCGCATTGGAAGTAGCTGCTGCCTCGGTGTGTACCCTAGGGGCGTTTTCCGTTCAGTTCCGACGAAATCGTTTACAGGCTTCGTAATTTCAGCCGTTCAATGGGCCCGGACGCGATCCACATCGGCTAATGGTACTCGGCGTGGAAATCAGACTTTGATTTGCCTGATTTAAAAGGACTCCCCCGGCTGTTGGATAACTTTATTTAGCCCAGGCGCACGTTGTCCGGCCTCATGTCTGCCCGCCAACGTTGCTGCCTGATTGCGATTAAGCGGCTATTATCTGTAATGCATACCGCGCTTTTTCTGGGCACAGATCATTGCCTATGAAGAGTAAATATAGCACTGGCAGGATGTAATGACGTCGTAGAAATCGCGGCGCCAGGATCCAAGATCCAAGACGCTGGATAACGTAAACTTAATTACGTTCTGTCGATTAATGCCGAGCCCTCCACCGTTTTTGTCTGTTCTAACGTCGATAGTTCAGTTACAAGCTTTACATTATGACGTACATCATTTATAGTCTGTTAATTTGTTCGTAATGTAAGCTAGAAACATTGTTTCGTCATCACTCCTCACTGGAAATTGACCCATCTCTTGTTGTTAGGTGATAGCAAACGTTTGATTTCTCTCTGTTTCTGCTGAATTTGATACGTTTAACCCCTAGCCTTACGATATCGTGTCAGACTCGTGACGAAGATTTTCAACAGAGTCTAATAAATGAGTATGTTATTAATCTCTTTTAAACCGAGAAGAAATTCTATTTTGGTTTTGTTATTGAAGAACATGTAGGCATACAATAGATATCAATTTTCTTCTTTTTTTAGGAAATTACGAACTACAAAGAAAGTTCTAATCACTGAAACCGTAAAATAAATCGTAGGGCAAGGGGTTAATTAAATATATATCAATAAGACACACCTGAATTAAAGTATAACAGAAAAATGGATGAAATGTTACAGTACTCCATGAAGGGTATAAAGACCTGGACGCAAATATAATCGAACTCATTTTATTTGACAATAAAAATATTTGATCATGTGAAAAACGATAATGTCAAACACAGTCATAAATTACTAAAAGACTTAAAATGAATGTCATCTACTTCGAAAGACCAGGTTCCTTCACTCATTGCTCTCAGATTTTCAAAATGAAGCCTGAATACTCAAGTAAATGTGCAAGAGTTCAGTACGCAACGTTTCAACAAAATACCAATTTAATTATGAAACATTGACATGTTAATACTTAGTCAACCCGTCGCTAATGTCCCGAGCCTTTGGACCTTTATGTGCGGTATAATGAGCGATTCGGGACTGAGCAAGCCGAGTTGCGAAAGAGCACAAGTCCCGAAAACAGGGCCTGTTGAATATAAAATGCGCCGTATAAGATCCGAAGATAAAGATCCATAATAGTTTCCCGGAATTCCGGCGGAGGACCGGTATTTTGCGAGCGACGCGAGCGAATTACGACGACGAGGTCGTCGTCAGGCCTGACACGACGGTAGATGAATGGCGCAAAAACAAAAAAGTGAACGATGAGGAGAGGGGGAGCCTTAGCTGGCGGAACTAATGATGATTTTTGCGATGAAACTCACGAATTCACGGTCCACGGGGGGCAGGGGTCTGGCCTTAACACCTGCGCCTTAACCTTACCGATTTATTAGAGCCGGTTCACAGGAGGAACCCGTTCTCGCGGACGCGTTTAATCCACCCGCGTGCTTTATGCGCGAAAGCTCGAAGCTTCGTGGAAAAGCGGTGCCCGTTTAATGCGGCTCTATAAAGCAGCGGGCGTGCCGCAATTTTGCCGATCTAATGAAGCAATTGAATGCGGATGTGAGGCGGCACGGCGCGGCGGTGCATCGGCTAACGGAGGGACTGGCTGGCTCCTTGAAAATTCCTAAGCTACGGACGAAGATAAGATTATGGCTTCAATGGGCTTAACGGGTTCACCGTAAACTCTATGTTCGGAGAAATTTTTGCGACGTTAATGCACGTCTTTAACGGAATTACGCGAAACTTCTTTCTTCGGGGTTATTAAGTTTCTGCAGATTTGAGTCGACGATCGATATTTCAACCAGGAATCCTACGCTGTGTTGTCAGTAGACTGCGGATCTTTATTGTATGTATTAATTGCGAGGCACGGAAACCAAATAGAAATGTCTTTCTTTCTTTAATAATGTTAAGAAGTTGAATATTATATATCTGTATCCTTGAATTTTTGGAATCTTTGCTCTCTTTTGAATTTCTCCTGCTCATTTTTATTATAAATGCATAAAATCAACAGTCTAGTCATCACTATACCATCGTGAAAGGCTTAAGGTTCTCCTTTCCGCTAAAATAATAAATAGGCTGCTGATATTCACGCATTTCTGATGTGTATAAATTGGTAACATACAGAGAAACGTTAATAGTAATTTAGCTTGAAGGAATTTTTCAACAAATTAAAGAAATTTTTACTTATAAACATCTTATAAAATAGCAATATGCATAAAGTTCCGCAGTCTAATAATTACCAACCACTAAATGATCACATAAGTGAACAGAGTAATGGTAGAATCCTATTTCATCCGAAGAGACTGTTAACGAAGTATAATGTTAGGTCATCCCACAAGTAATTTCATCTCTTATTTTACTTTTCAAAACTAGTACAATTTTCGAGAATTGCATCAAAAAGTTAGTTGAAAGATGGTAAGAGATAGAAAATGATGTTCAATATTTTGGCGATTAAAAATAAATGAAAGTACATCAACTTTCTCGTTGAAAAATGTACAAAAGAAATGACATTGGATAACCTCATAATTTATTGTATACTCCATGTCCATGTCAGCTATCCATAGGATTCGATCCCGGATGCGTGGGCGTTGGTGAAGTTGTCACTCGGCTCGCCTCCTTGGTAATAGGCGCCGGGTTAATGGAACATACCTGATATTTACAGGTGCGAGCCTATTTCGAGACAGCCCAAGGGTTCGCAGAATGCTCGTCGTGTTGGGAATGGGAACGGAAGCAAATTGCGCTCCACTCTTAGATGCTTTGTCGTCCTCGTAACAAATAGGAAGAGGTATCTATTGAAACTAATATCGATTCATGAATACAATTCTAAAATGTATAATAATTTTATTATGCACCTTGCGAGCAACCCTTCCATCCCTAGCTCTCAGGATCCTTTAATATTCTCATGTTTCATTTCTAGACACCTGAGTTTTATAGTCTAGATGAGATCTGTGTCATGAATACTCCCACACTTTCATTGCTAGCCTAGTTTTTCGCTTTATGTCGAAGAGACCTTGACCCCAGGATACTTTAGGTGCTAAGCCACCCTCAAGACCCGGTTGTTAAGGCTCTTATTGGTCACTCCACACCTGGGCACTACCTAGACTAACGATGTATCCAAAAGATCGGCTCCTCTCTCGGTAAATGCATAGTTTAATAATATATAGAATACTTAGTATGAACAGTGCAGTGGAACTTTGAAACGAAGTTTCGGGATGGCTGAATATGTATTGAAGTTCTCACAACTCCAGAATCATATAACTTCACAGTTTGTCAGGCTTTTACCCTTAACCGTAACACAAGCACAATTATTAATAACTGAATTCTGCAGTCTTACACTTACGTATGCTTCCATTGTCGAAAAGTAGCAATTAATAGAATCTTGTTATCTATAACTCAGAGTAGAGATCATTTTTTGTCTAATTTTTATGTTCACGAATTAGTAACAATTTTCTTCATACTATGTATTTTATTTATATTTTATATTCCATCCGTTATTGTATATTCCAATAACGCATTCTTCAATCTTGTCTTTCGTCATTAAATTATAGAATAAGACATCGGTTTATCATATATTGTAGAATTCATACACTAAAAGTTGCAAATTTAAGCATTCAAATCCTGTTACGAATCACTGCATTATTTAGCATAGATGTAAGCAATAAATAGTATACATACTGAATATGTTTATTCATATTCCCTCTTGTTATTTTATGCTAAAGACATTAATTCATCGTAGAGAATTCACACACGGCAAGTAACAAATTGAAACATTCGAACTATTTAACGTAGGTGTAAATAGCATAAACTGCATGTTACTGTTTCATGAAATAACTTTCGAAAGTCTGTGAAGTCGAATTCGATTAACAAACACACGAGCTACAAGCGGTTAAAAATGATGAAGATCCTTTTGATTAGTTTTTGCTTAAAATCCACAGAATCGTACATCTTTCAATACGTGTCGCTTTTTCCTGCGTCAATCGATTTCGATGAAATTTTCAGCATGAGTATAACTAACATAGATCTACAAAACATATATCTTAAATTTTCATTAAGGGCTCAAATAAACAAGTTTTAAAAAATGCCTTTTTTATTTTCGCATGTAACCTCGTAAATTATAATTTCTGGAAAATCTTTTTTGCATATCATTTCATAAACCAATGCTTCTAATTGATTATAAAAAGTCAGGTCGTTTGGTACAATTATAAAAAAGTTATTCTGTTTTAAAGGGCGTTCGAATACTTTCGTGGCTCACTGTACAAAGGCTACTCCCACTCAGAATAAAATTTGGTTCGACTCCGCTGTCTCAAAATACGTCTACAAAAATTGCATAAACATCCTACTGATCACTGTGATCACTTTGGCATCCAAGCGACCCCCCCAACAGCGGTAATTGCGATAGGAATAAATATGTAACGCCGTGAACGGGACACTTCGTTGACAAATTGTCGTGGCCCGCAGTTTCGTGGCGCTCATTAACCCGCGTAATAAGCATTCGTTGTCGGCGAAATAACGGAATTAGCGATCTCGTCGGGCCCATTCCACGACGCGGCGCGCGGTTTAATTGACGGGCTGGCCTGTCGAATAGCTCGCGGTGCGGTGGAGTAAATCGACATGCATCGACGGAATTCATAAACCTCGGGGGCCCCGGTGGAATTTGATTAATCGATCTCGGGTCACAGGTTCGATACGCTGTTGAGAATCCCGCGATCGGTTTTCTGTAGTATGCATATGAGCCTGTTCGCATCGGACGGCGCCAAAGCGAGAAAAAAATCAATCTCTTCGCAGCCGCGTGCATATGCGTCGCGCTGTCGATCGTGTATATAAATCGTCGTATTAATTGTAAGGGAATAGACTGACACGCGCGCAGCCTATGAGAGTTTCGATGCGCGAGGTTGCGCAATAAACGTGTTCTTTATTCTCAGCCAGGGTCGAAGGTAATCGATTTGCTTTTTTTCGAGCTGCGAGAACGTTGTTAACGTCGTTATACACCTGCGGAACGACGACGTGCGAAGGCCTCTATCAGCAACAAGTGCAGAATCTCTGCGATCTTCGATCTCGGATCGTTCACCGACGTCTCCTCCGTGCAGACAGCACTGATTCCGCGAACGTAATCTGTCGATACGTCGCCGACGATACTCGGAAAAATACTCTCGAAGCATTCTAATTTCCGTTCGATCGACAATAATTATTAATAGCCAGTGACGACTGAGAAAACACGATTACCACACTGGTAAAAGTTCCCCTTAGCACTATATCCCTGATAGCTCTGCACCCTTTTAAAATCTTATCTTATTAAACAAGTGACACGTCATAATCGCGTTAATCTTTTAGCGATATGCGCAATTTATTTCACTAGATGAAATCAGACTTTTTAGTGTCAAAACGATTAAACCGTGCTTCGGACGTTTGAATGACATCGCGTGCATTAATTATCGAGTGGCAGGATGTTAAACGGAAACATGAAAGGGGTGGGTCATTTCCGTGATTAAGTTAATTATCTATGCATTAGAAACTAGTTTCGTCTGAAAAATCAATTTTTAGTTGTTCTCTCTTTTAAGAAAATAGGGTAGATCGATCAGCCAATTATTCTAGTGTAATGCAGGGAGCAATTGCTACTCGCTGGATGAGTATCAACACTGAACCTACCACCACCGGTCAAAATGACCGGTTTCAGATTTTTTATTCTACAATTATTGAAATAGCTAAACTATATTGACGTAATCTTCGTGAGCGCTCCACGCTTTTATTTATAGTCACTAATGTCATGATTTTATTTAAATTTATATTAAATTTTTCTATCTATTCCGACACTAATTTTATAACAGAAGAAATTTCGAACCAATTGCTTAAAATTTTGGGGAAAAATATTATTAATCATCTAACTGGATTCGGTATTTTATGGAAAACCAGGAAAAATATTATTTTCTCCTTTTTAGTGCATTTTATATAAGCGTGGTTTTTAAAAAGTTTTTTTTCATATATTTTATTATAAGGAAACATGTACCAGTTACTTTTAAGGCTCGGTAGGTTTAGTGTTAAGCCTGTTGGTTTAGCGTAACTTGTGGAATTTATTTGTTAATATTATCCGCTCGTTTCATTGGTCTCCTACGATTTTAATGTCCCTCGACTGAGATACGTACTATTTTGTGTGCCATATCTCAGGATAAACGTGTATACAGCCACTCTAATATCTGTCCGACCTGTCTACGCGGATTTCCCGACATATTTACGACTATCGGATAGACTAGCTGAAACGATCTCTTATTCCGCGCACGAGACACGTCAGGTACAATGTTCTCCCGATTAAAATTAAAGAGTTCTCCATGTACCGAATATATATTCACCGCGTCATTTACATGTAGGACGAAAGCAAGGATACCGACTGGAAACATTCCTGGAATTTCTGTGCGCCATGCGTAATCTACATAGATCCGCCGGAACACCGCGAGACCCGCAAAAATTGCAATCGTTCACAAAAGTCTATGTGCACCTGCTGCATTTCACGTATTTAGAAAAAAGGAGAACGATTTCGTACATCTGAATTGTTAACTACATATTAGGTTGGAACGAAAGTTCGTAGCGTTTTTAAATCAAAATTCAAAGATAAAATTAAGATATTTGTTCATAGGTTTATTGAATAACACGATAAGTCACCTAAAAAATGGCAAAAAGTAATAGAAGAGAATGAAAAATATGTTATTGAACAAATCTATGTATAAATATCCTGTTACGGTTATATTAATATGTAAAGAAATATAAAAATATCATTGTTTTAAGACTAGTCTGAATTTAATTGTAAATTAATTGATGGTCACAGAATATTCAAAACCTTTGTTTCTATGTTTCAGGTACTCGAAAGGCTGGCGTGTGCAGACTATGAAATTGCGGATCATGGAACTGTATAAGACAAAGTCTATCCAATTTATTTTTCGAAATTCATTAGATTTGATCTAATGTGGAAGTAGAATAGTACAAATTTCATTACAATTGCTAAAATAAGATAAGATAAGTAACATGAAATGTTAGAAAATAGCAGTAAAGATTTCTTGAGTTAATAAATGCTTTCACTATTATCAAAGACAGGTGCAATAAATTGTACTAGATTTCTAGCTATCATTCGTGGCACATTTATTTTTATTCATTGTATTAAGCTAGATACTGCTCTGATAAATCTATACAACTATGTTTCTATGAAGTTTATTAAATTTGTAAGATAAGTGGATACGCTCGGACGATCTTTTATCTTGAAGAACACGAATATATGAAAGCTTTTACCAGAAACGATTAGCTTCGGAAGTACCATAAAAGAAAGTAAGAATAACCAAATAGGAGTAGAAAGTTTGCGCGAGAAATAGAATACATAGACTGAGAGCAATTTAGAGAAGATAAAACACGAAAATGAGCGATGGACGAATAAAATTGAAATCTTTGGACTTTATAACCGTATAAGCATCGATTCAAATCAATTTGATTGACGCAAGAATACAATCAATGTATGGAAATCCTATCTCGTATCTCAGAACTTCGAGTTATCTTTCAGACACATATTCTAAGAAACGTTCAACCAGATATGCAGAACAATTCTACGAAGCAACGTTCGTAAGTGTACAGAGTTTGATAAAACATTTATGAGATATGTAAGAAACTGTGAAATTGGTGTACAGCGAGAAAAAATTAGAGACCGATTGCGCAGACATACTAGTTTTCTAGAGGAAGAAAATGTGTTTCGCCTGTTTTCTCCCGGCTTTCACCTTGCGAAGATTCATTCGTTAAGTTTATGGGTACGAAATAACTCTTGCTGCGACACGTGCTGTCCTTAACAATATCTATTGCGTTTACGATTCACTCTCAGAATATCCAAAATAGTCTTCCATTGTTATATAAAATTCCATAGAGTATGTTCCTAGATCCTTTCTAACCGAAATGAAAAATCTGCTTCTTGAAAGTTATGCTCTGCAAAAGATTACAGCATAATTACGTTAGACTGCAAATTTTAGGCATTTATGGAAAAAGCAAATAGGGGTGAAATATAAAACACTGCATTACTTCAACAGTCCTGATGCAGTGGATTCTAAAACTGACATAATTCAGAGCACAGAGAACAGAAGCAATTACTACAAAAAGGGGAGAGGCTAGGCTCTTTAGTCCAGCCATCATCTAAGCAACAAAGTCTCCATCGTCTTTTATGGCAATGGAACTACAACTCGATATTCGCGAATGTGTTAAAAAGAGGGGTTAGACTCTTTAGTCTGGCCATCATCTGATCAACCATCGCCTTTCATCACAATCGTACCACAATTCGATATTATTGAACATGCTAGAATTCAACTTACAATGGAACCTGAAACTGGCATACTCCAGGGCACAGAGGATCGAAACAATTATTGTAAAATAGGGGGCTAGGCTCTTCAGTCTAGCCATCGTCTGATCAACCATCGCCTTTCATCACAATCGTACCACAATTCGATATTATTGAACATGCTAGAATTCACTCCATCATTTCAACAACATTAGTGCAATGGAAGCTGAAATTGGCATGTTTGAGGGCACAGAGGATCGAAGCAATTATTGCAAAAACGGGGGACTAGACTCTTTAGTCTAGCCATCATCTGACCAACCATCACCTTTCAACACAACCGTACTAGAATTCGATATTGTTGAACATGCTAGAATTCACTCCATCATTCCAACAATCTTAGTGCAGTGGAACCTGAAACTGGGATACTTCAGGGCACAGAGGATCGAAGCAATTATCGAAAAAAGGAGCTAGGCTCTCAGGTCCAGCCATCATCCGGTCACGACCAATTCTTGGTCGGTTTGCGTCACAATCGAGCCATGACTCGGTGTTCGTGAACGGGCATCGAGAAATATTTATAGAGTGGCAGCGAAGTGACACGTTAATGACGTTCGCGTGCATGCAAACGACCGGGCCCGTAATTGCGACGGCGGAGTGCGTTCAACGAAGTGACGGACACGGGTAACTCGCGCGCGGACAGAGGTGTAGCGAACGTCTTCTGCGGTGGAAGAGGGCGAGCCTGGTAAAGCGGTCGGCTTGGTGAGCTTCGTGTAACAGCGTCGGGAGCGGCCGGTCGTTTATCACCTTCGCTGCACGCGAAATATAAGCGTGTTTTCTATTAATTCCTTCCGTTCGCGGCGCACCGTGTACAACGATGCAACCGGGTCACGCGAGCGCGCGTGATGACCAACGGAACGGAAGTTACGGCCGAGTTTGCCGCCGAGGACCGTGTCACGGTCCAGGACTCTCAGGCATCCGAATTCGTGAATCTCGGCATTGTAATGCCTCGAAACATGCGACAAATTCGGGCCGGAAGTGTCTTTTATATCGTATACGCAGTCCAGGACTTCCAGGTATCCAAAGTCGATTGTTCCGGCACATCCTAGAATTATCTTTTAGTTTATATTAATACAGTTCGGATAGGTTTCGATAATTGCTCCTTCCGTACAGCAGAATTGGGGCGCGGGAAACGACCTGTTGTTGCCGCGTCTCTCTCTGGCTGACGGTTAGCCCATACAACGCGTCTCTGTCGTACTCGCACGGGAGATATAGGGTTTTCGGCCAGGTGAAAATCGCGCCGTTTCACTCGCGCTCTTTGTGAGAGAGTGCAATTAGTTTCAATTCGGAACTTTTTAACAGAATTAACAAAAGCGTGCTAGTTTCTAGTTTTAGAAAAACGTTTCTAGTTTTTTTTCCGTCCACACTGGTGTTCCGCGAAATTCCGCGAAATATATTAGATATATTTAATAATATATTTTCTGAAATATATTTATTTCTACGCGGGATGTTTTCGTTTGTGTTTTAGATCATTAATTTTGGTGTTCCGCAAATTTTTCATATATTCAGAAGTGTTCCCTGAGGTTAAAAAGGTTAAGAACCACCGAGTTAGACATTTGTAAATAGCGTCCAGTAATAAGAGAGTGTTAACTAACGATTAGGTGCATTTTAGACTTAGAATTACTATTCAGCCGGTAAGGATTTTTTTTATCTTTTTATCTTGTGTAATGGTCTGTTTTTTGTTCTTCTTCTATGGTTTTCCTTTGTGGACAGCGGCGCAGCCCACACATTTTGTTACATGTGCTATAGGTCATTCCAAATTAGGTGGACGATCATACCGTTAGGCTATAGCTAACATTTGTAATGGACTGTTGCTATTTTTTCTTTCTTTTGTTCCTTCTTGTTATTGGTTTCTGATGATTAACAAATTAAACTGTGAAAAATTGTTTTAAAAAAAAAGGTATCCAAACTCGATACTCTCGGTATTGCAATGTCTCGAGACACGTGACAAATTCGGGTCGGTATGTAACTTGTACTATATCCTCCGATCGATTGCGATGTTCTCAAAATTTCTTTTCCACATCATGTAGTAAACAAATCACCTTAAATTCTCAAAAAATCCTACATCTTGAAAAAGATATCGATTTCAAAAGCGTCCGGACATTACCGTGAGCGACTGTAAATACAAATTACGTATTTCTCAGTATTCTACTCACCCATCATCATCGAACCACAGTCATTACCCCGGTAGAAGCAATTCAAATACTCGATACCACGAACACACATCTGTTGTCTCATCCGGTTATCCGAAATAATTACATCAAGCAGGATGCTAAGAGTTTTGCGCAATAACTTAAAAAACGAGGTCTTTCCTCAAAACGTTGGACCGATGGCCATCGACGAGAGGGAGGGGAAGGGGGAGCGAAAGTTACTTTAATTATGCAGCAGCACCGGTGCGTTAAATGAGCGAGTGCGCGAAACGTAAGGCGTATAATCATTCATCGTTGCGGTTCGATTAATTGAAGCGGCCGAATGTCGTTAAGGAAGTTTCGGCGTTAGTCATTAAGCAGAGGTTTTTTATCGGTCGCCAAGGCGTTCGGCGTAATTTCCCTTAATACGCCGTTACGGCGTTTTATAACTATGTTGCCGTGTTACAAGTGAAACAGCTCGATTAATTCGCGGACGTGCCACGGGAACGCGCCGCGCCGGTCCGGGAGGATTTTCTGCGCCATTAGCGTGAAGGGGTCGATCGCTAATTAGCACCGGTAGCCGTTCGGGCGTACGACGTCGGAGACGAGAGCAGGGATCGGTAGCAGATGTTCCACGGCGGGAGCAGGTGGACCCGGCTATCGTTCTCCCCCGACGAGGATCGGAGGACACTCGTGGCGACTCTGACCTAATCGCCATCGCGCCCCTAATGATGTCCAACCCCTTTCGCAGCGCGGCGACAGCGCCTTCGAAATTCGCTTAATTGGCGATACGATTGTTATTTATCGGGCTGTACCGATGCTGCCCTACGTGCCAGGACTCTCGATACCCAGCGCATTAATATTCGTCGCTCGATTCACTCTCGTTTCTCTCTCTCTGTCAATGGAAATCTTTATCAGGAGAAGTGTGTCGCCCGCGATACTCCACCGCCATCAGACACTGACAATGATGACGGTATAGTATGCGATTCGCGCTCGGCCGCGATCATCCTCTCGCTGCTTCCCGTCACACGACAACCTTGTATCGCGTGACCGGCTCGCTGGAATACCAACAAACTTTCCGTACTATTAGTTATCCTGAAGACGAGTCCTGCCGGTTCAAATAGATCTAGCACGTGTTAGTTGCACTCCGGTTTCCAGCCGATTTTCCGATCAGCCGTTTGCGTTTATGTGCCTGTAATTAGCTCGGGTGCTTGGAGTTTTACATGTGCTGTGTTTTATGGAAGACTTCCGAGAACTGATCGTTTATCGGTGTACGTACATCCAAGCTGCGTAAAATGGTATTCAACAGTAAACGTATCGAGCACGAACAGTGACTGATACGTACCGCGCTATAAATATTAAAAGATTCGATCTCTTTAGATTTCGTACGAGTTTTATTATCAGATGTGCTTCAATAAAGAAATTTATTCAATTATTTTTCGTCAAAGCATCTTCATGATTTCAATCAGTGTAATGTACGACATTTTTACCGACAAGTAGAAAACGTTGTTTTGTAGATAATCGATCTTGAAAGCTGTCTTATACAGGTACATTATATTTTAGTCTGACTTCGACACTTTTTTATGGTTAATATATGCATTTATTTACATCTTATACGAAGGAAACATAGAAATAGGACTCTATGCCGCGATCTAGTAATTATATAAAAATAAAAGAAACAGCTTGTTTAATATAGAATGAATTTAGTTTATTGTTGCCGCTATTAGGTTTTCATGTAAATTCAAGTTATTAAGATTATCAAAAAAGTCAAGAAACTATTATATATATTGGTACAAGGAACTAATAATTATATTAACGATTATTGCTTCTTGCAATTGATGCAGACAGCTCCTATTCTGCATGACGATCCGCCGTTTACTTACGCACATGTTTAAACAATTTCGAAACTGTGGACACCAACATACAGAAATGTATTACCCATAGAATTCGATTCCAAAAATTTCCAATGTAAACACAATGCACATTATACAAGGCATTAGACACTACGAAACCGTTCATTACATCGTGTACCACATTCTGGAGGCTCTTATAAATGGACAAACAGCCTAATCATTAAGCTAAGTACCTATCCCCGACAGCTTCTCCCGAACAGAGCATAACTCGTTCCAAAGAGAAGTCATCGAAGAAAAATCGAAGCACGGTTCCCTAGCGGAGTGCGCACGCACTAACAAAAGATGTTGCACGGGAATGTGAACCATGAAATTTATACCCAGAATAACAGTAAAACTTCCGACGGTCAGAGCCATAAACTCCGGAATACCAACTAGATCTCTAAAGACTAGCTTCCACTGCGCGTGCACCGGACGCCATAAGAAAAAAGCAATCGTCTAGAACACAGGCCGTAGGGACAGTCTAAGTAACGATTCAGGCTCACGCGATTAATAATTAAAGCTAGAGAACGAAAAGGCGAATAATCCCCGTATGAAATTCCAGTCCAAAGTGCTAGACTGTACACGCGTGCGCTCGAAACTCGCGGTGTATTATCGGCAATTAAACAACGGGCCCTTATCTGCAGGAGCGATTAACGCTCCTTCTTTCATTACCAGCTGCAGAAGTTCTCTCACTTTAAGGAGATCGCGCGAGAGATAGCGGTTTTACGGATCGGCCGCGAACCGGTGATAAATACGGATGCGATTAAAGAAAGTATAAATCGCGGGGCGAGGCTGGGGCATGGTGTGCCCGGGAGAGAGGACTGCTGCTTATATTTCATTGTCGAGCGGCCCCCATAAAGCCAGGGAGGAGCATATAGCGCCACAGAAACTCGCAACTCGCGTCGGAATCTCGTTATCAGGTTGTTGCCGATCGCGAGCGAGCGGAGCCCCGCTGATACGGGTCCAGGTTTTCTGCGAGAAACGAAGATTCAGGGACAAGCGCCGCGTCGGTGACGGTGCCGAGGGGAAAGGGGGGACGAAGAGGGTACAGCAGACGGCGGTTTAAGGTAGATCAAAGGGCGCCGGCAATAATTATAGAAATATGCGCGTTGATGCGTGCCGCTTTGTCGGGTAATCCCCGAAAGGGGGTTGCGATCCTCCTTCTGCTGTTGGCCGTGGCGTTCGCCGCGGTCTCCTCCGCCGAGAGCTGGATGTTATCTGTCCTCCACGCTTCTCCGTCTCCGGTAATACAGTTATTTATTCGCCACCCGGTATCGCGGCGTAATCTATAAACACGATGTGTTCCTCTTTTATGTACACTCCTGGACAAAAAGATAGCGCGCATGCGCTTTCATCATGTCCTCTGGGATACATGTGAAATTCTTCAAATGTTGTATGGTACAGAAACTTTACCCAATTGCGATATATAGACTTGAGGCTTTCACGGGACCCGGTATGATACAGTTAAATGAGAATCAAGTGGTCAGCTGAACGAATGAATAATAATAATGTCCGTTTTTGATTTGTCAGTAATTAACCGGAACTGAGCAGCTTTAGTATGTTAGAGCAACATCGCAAAGCACACATCAGTATCGGTGTGTATTCGACCTCCGACGAAACTAGCTGCAATGCTAACGGAACGTTGGGGAAATAATACCTCCATGACCCGGAGGTATTACACCCAAAAGCTTTAACAGCGTGAACTGCAATATTAATACAGTAGATAGTAGAACCTCGGTCGTTGCAACCTCGACTATTGCACGGAAACCTCGTTCGTAACATACTAACAACTCCCACCACGAGTTGTTAGAAGTTCTCGATCTCGTGGGGAGGGGAGGGAACTATTGTCTATCGCAGTATATGAGGAAAGAAAATACAGTATTATTTCCGTAACTGTCGCAGGGGTCTCTACTGTAACTGTCCAAATTCTATCCCCACCACTGGGCCAGTCAAGTGGTAAACACGCTCGACGGCCGAGCCTGCGAGAGGTTGATTATCGGTGAGATTCACATTAACACTAAACCTACCAACACCGGTCAAAATGATCGGTTTCAGGTTTCTTATTTTACAATTTGGAAAATAATAAAACTAATATCATAAGAAACGATTGTATACATATCTTTAGTAGTGCACGTATTACAATAGGAGCCGCATAAAGTCAGTCAAGAAACAATATATTAATACTCTTAAAGTCTTTTAATATTCTCACTGTTTTGCACGAGCTCATTTTTGTTATAAATGCATAAAATCCGGAGTCTAATTATAATCTACAGTCCTAAGTATCATCCCTTGCTATTTACATGTCCAACTTTGTCGAGTGACTGTCGTGTATTCCTTTTATATGAATGAGAAAATGAACGTATTGACGAAAACATATTACGTGATGTGTAGTCAAAATGTTTAAATGAACATACGATTAGTCAACGATACAGAAAGTTTAAAATATAGATGCTAATCTAATAAATAGACAGCGGATCTTTATGCAAAATAAAAATTTTCCACCTGGATTGCAACATACTGGAATGAAATAGAAATTTGTTTTCTTTCTTAATATATTTAATAGGTTGAAAATAATGTAATAGTATTTTTAAATTCTTCTAATATCTTCACTGTCTTAAATTGCACCTATTCATTTTAGTCATAAATGCATGAAATCCGCTGTCTACTAATAAATGAGGAAGGTGAACGACAAAAAAATTTAATATTTGCCATACAGTAATCAAAAAATTCTATATGACGACTACAATGATGCTTGTTTAAATGTTTGTTATGAATCGGATATTACATGTGGACCGACCTAATACAATGAATAAAAACAATGCCACCCTACTGAAATTGAATCATGGATTGCTTTACATACACATACTTTACATTCGCAGGCGTGTGTACGCCTGCTGCCCGCAGGAACTCCCTCGATATCTCGACTCGTAATTGGCGGGCCTTTTTGTTTTTGCGGACCCGGCCAATCCGAATGGGGCAGACGTCGTTAAAAGGGATTCCACCGCGCTTCGATCTAATTGCGAGCTAGCTGCTCGCTCGTCTTACCCGAGTCGTTGCTTGTCGAATTAAAAGCGGATCTTTTCAGACCTTCGCCGTGCGACCAGACGCCGACTCTCGTTTCGCGCAGATGATAGAGCCACCGAATGGAGACCCATTTCAGATTTCTCGTTTAATCCGGAGAGAATCTTAATTTCGGGGCTTGGGAACTGTTGCGGTAGCCGGTTCGGGGATTGAAACGGTTATGGAGAACGTTTATGCCGAGTAACTGTTACTGAGAACTGACATTTCCAAGTATTGGGTAGTGTAATAAGTAGACTGCGGAACTCTTTATGCAATATGAGAATTTTCTGCGCCTATTCAATTCCAATTTTTATATTATATCATTATTCTCCTATGCTTCTTGTATATTTAACCCTTAACGTACGAATTGTATTTTTGTAAAATATATATAAAATATTATAAACATACAGTTAGGAGTAGAACTCACACTTTAAATCAGAATAACTTTTTTATGAATGGACCAAACGACTTCAATTTCTCTGTTCAGTTCTCTGTAAAAACAAAGGTTTTTAATTTTTTTCCAAAAAGCATTTTAACAGACTCCTTTTAAAATCTGTTTTTGTCCATCGAAATTGATAATAAGACACATAGAAGCCTTAAAATTCTAGACTGCCCGGCAAGATCTCCGGATGTAAACATTATTGAAAATATCTGGGGAACATTGCGAGAACGGTATTCGCCAAGAGCCTACAATTTTTAACTCTTGACGAATTAAAACAATGCATTGAACATGAATGGCGCCAATCAAGGCAGAAAGCAATTAAAAAATTATACAAATGTCTGCCCAAACGAATAATTTCCGTGGTAAAAATGAAGGATGATCTACAAAATGTTGAATATAAAACAAAACTGGTAAATTCTTTTTGTGCATTCCACGTTTTATACACATGTCCTGTCATTTTATTGTCCTGTCAAATTTATGCAGAGCAACAACAATTTAGTTTCTCTACAAACATATGCTGAATAAAAATTCACTAATCAACAAGGTGTCCTGCCTTTTGGTCCCTGACTGTAGAGCAACAATACGTTTTGTGTGTAGAATAGTGTGAACAGAAAAACCGACGACGATGGCCTGTGGCCATCGAAACGAAGTAGCTACCAATTCTGATCCAAAGAGCGGCACGCCGACGCGTCGCGTCGAAGTCCTCGGACGATTCGTAAAGGGTTAAAAGTGTTTCATTGTTTCGAGCGAAGGCAGGAGGGTCGAGCAGGTTGGTCCTTCTCCCGGTCGCGTCCACCTTGTCGGCCGGACAATGAGCTGGTGTGCATTCGGGGCGCACAGGTGCGTATTCGGGCCGGAGGGGCGTTAAGGTCCGTTTTC
The DNA here is from genome assembly GCA_028455795.1 of Lasioglossum marginatum. Taxonomy (NCBI): domain Eukaryota; kingdom Metazoa; phylum Arthropoda; class Insecta; order Hymenoptera; family Halictidae; genus Lasioglossum; species Lasioglossum marginatum. The sequence continues at coordinate 1,540,322 of CM052252.1, forward strand.
TCCTAATTGGCAACATTTTTCTTGTTCTCCGCCGGGCGTACTCCCCGTCAGACAATTGCATCAGGCATCGCGACACGCATTGAAAGAATTCGTAGCCAATTGCCATTCCAGCCGGACCAAACGAACGAACGAACGAACGAAAGGCCGAACGGAAAAAACGAACGGGTAGATTGCTCTAAGATAATTTCGCGCGGCGATTGAGCAACCGGACCAGCAGCCGTCGCATATTTCTCCGGCTGTCGAGTATTAAACGAAACGCCTTAAATCTTAGCTTACCCATTGAGAATTGAGCCGACAGGCCGCAACCGGCAACCCAGAAACCGGGATCGTGCTACAAGCTTCTTGATTATTAACTTATTCCGGGGAACGTAACATGACACGACGCGGTACCGGTCTAATGATAGTAATGGCACCCACAACTAGCCATTCAGTTTCCGTAGGTTTCGAACGGACGTTCATTCCTGGTTTGTGCGCTGATTCGTTGCACGTTCGATACTACGGAAATCAATAGACTGTGGATATTTATGTATAGTCCAATAATGCATAAACTTAAATTTTCTGAAATTGTGACATGCGGCGGTTTTCCTGACAACCACAGGATTATGTTCATAAAGAATGAGTATTGTCAAAAACGCTCGGACAGAGGTCCACTTATTTTTATTCTAGAAATCTTCTTAAAATCGACGACCCCACCACTGTGACCTCTCCTTGCGAGCTTGCAAAGCTTACTCGGACCGGTCACAAAAAATTCCGAAAGTCACGCACGAAGCTCCCGCGTTAGATCGGAATACCCCTAAAACCATGAAGCGAGGGTTTAACGGAAACGATGACAGGCCTTGCGTCTCATTGTAGCGAATATCTTACTCGCGATCGAACGGCGGCCGTAGCCCGCTTCGAACACAGATTAAGATTCCCGAGATGATCGTTATTATGCGCGTTGAATACCGGGAAGCACTCGGATCGCGCCGCATTCTTGCTCGGTGACCCCGAAACGTAAATTAACATTATCTGCCGGTGAGACATCCGTGGACTCGATTCGAACGTGGCCGGGGCAAAACGATGGAAGCGAGCGAAACTGGTAAAGTTATTCGACCGATAGGATCCGTTGATCTGCGATCGGCGATCGGTGAAACCGGCGAGTTCATTAAGCGGTCTATCTCGCCGTAGCCCCTGCGATCCACGAGGAACCGATGCCCGATAAGTTATGATAATACGATGGCTCGTTACATTACAACTCCCCGGATGATTTCAGCGGATAGATTTTATCGGCAGCAACAGAAACGTTGCGGTTCGCAAGAACGCTCTTTTTATTCCGTACGCGAAAATGGGATCCATGTAGAATCTCCTTTTTTTCTGCGTTGTAACGATTATAGGTCATTGTTATTACGGCGAACGATCAACGTTAACCAGAGTTTCCTTAAACGATTACGCGTAATAAACGACCGGCGCGTGTGTATCGGGCAGCGATAATCGGAGCGTGTGCTCAAGCAAATTCGCGCTCTCAGCGACCAATTAAGAATCAGGAATTCTACTTTTATTTTAGAACATTAAAACCGTGTTCAACATGCTACCGAAGTATTCGAACTTTTATTCAACTAAATTTTGTAACGATATTTTATCAAAACGGTCGGTCGCCTGAACGGGTCGAAGCGCGTGAGATCGGAGATAAGTATGATATGCGATCGAGTAAAATTTAATGCGATTGCGAGTGTGGCATCGGCTGTGAAAGAGAGACGCGCAGAAAACATCTTCATTCGGATGTTTTAAAACGTGTCGCGATCCCGGGGGGAAGAAGTATTAATTTTCTGCCGGTGAAACATAAACCGTTAGGATTAAAGGACGCGCGCATCACAGGAGGGGAATTAAAATCGTAATCGTACGCGCGCGCAGGCATTAAGAGTGTTAAATAACGATTGTCTACGCATTTAATTGCCACAGGCTCGAGACCGCCGAGGTATGGGAGGGAACGGGTAATAAGAGAGGGAATTATAGTACCGCGGCGAGCACGAGGCAGAATGAGGGATAATATTTTGATGCGCGGCGAAAAGGAACGGATAAGTCATGCGCACGCTCGGCGAAGGGAGATTGGTCACGGTGACATTCACAGTGATCAAGAAGTAACATACTTCGTTGCGTACACACGGGTTGAATCCGCCGCACGTGCAAAACGAACGGAGACGTAAAATCGCAGTCGAACGGGCAAGTCTTAATTTACTGCTATGGTATCCAGTGTTTCCGCGCGATATTATTGATTAGGCAATCAGATATGCAACAGGATCCACGGCGTAACACCTAAGGAACATTAATAGTTCCTATCGGTGATTGAAATGAACAGTTATCTTTTTGAAATCATTCTGCTAGAACTTCTACGCTTTGTTCAGGCAGATGGCTCTTAACTCTTAACCTTCGCAAAGTAATGCGGGATCTCAGAGATTCCAGCTTCAAATTTTTGAAAAGAATTTTTATATGAATAAAATTAAATCTGTTTGTTTACTTTTTATCCTGTGTTATTCTTTATCCCAAATTTATTGAAAACGAGGCTATTTATGAAATTCATTGTTATGTGTTATTAGACCTTACCTTGCGGGGATTAATAATGTGCAGGCTCTCTAATCTCTTCTAAGTCTCTTCTCAATAAACCTTTCCAAATTTGAACTAATAAGGAGAGGTCACAGTGATGGGGTCGTCGATTTTCATTAAACTTTTACTCGTGAATCTAGAGCAAAAATAAGCAGATCCATGTCCGAGCGTTTTTGACAATACAGATCAGATAATTATCATTTAATTGTATGATATCTAGAAAAAATATCTTTATATATATAGGGTTCAAGTACGGATGATGTATGTGTGTATTGTATGTGTGCGTGTTAATAGGCAGCCCTATATATAATCGTAATTAACAGTAGAGTTACGATCGTCAACGAATCGCAAAAAGAAGATCAGATCGAAACGAGCAACCGCGACAAACACGATTGGTTATCCTTGCGTTCTTAATACAAATAAATACGACTTCTCCTTACAACGGCTCGGCTTTTCCTTACATATACTTCATTTCTTAATCATAGATTTCAGTACTGATTTCAGTCCTGTACACGAGGTGTAGCATTAATTGGTTCGTATAAACGAGGCTCTACTGTACCGATAGACGCAGGTACATGGTAAATCGAGCCGCATAATGGAGAGTTCGAGGAGCGCGCGACACGATCAAGCGGGACGTTTGATTGAAAACCACGGATGAAAGAGGAGAGGAGAGAGAAGAGCGGGTAAGCTCGATAAATAAATGGGAAAACGTAACAAGGTGGCCGGTTTCGACGTTCCTGGGCGGTTCGTCGGAATTCAAGCGATCGCGCCGTGTCCCGCATTTGTCACGAGGATCGTCCAGGCTTGCGTCGCTGAGATTAATATTCCTACGTTTTCCTCCCCTCGCCTTCTGTCACCCTTCCTCTCTCTCTTTCTCTTACTCTCCCTTCCTCTCATTCTCTCACGCCACGTCCCTCCTCTTGCCTTCGCTCTTTCGCTGCACCCCGCAGGCGCCAAATATAATTGTTGTCCGGCGCGGTGTCGGCCGACAAGCAAAACTGGGTCATCGATTGCGCGCGAATTCACACAGGAGGAAAGTTTTATGATAATCGCCGACCGTAAACTGTCCCGTCACGGATGCAAATTAATTTTATCGTGGTTACCTCCATCTCCTGCATCCCCACCCCCACGCGAGCCATCTCATCCGAATTTCAGCGTCCCGTGAAAGATACAGCGACCCCACTGTGTATCCAAATATTAAATTTACAATTTTTGAGAAATTGTTCATATCTAAACTATTATCGTTTTGGGAACAAGAAACGTGCAACAATAATCCTGATTTTAAGCTTGAAATCTCTACCTACGTAGTTTATAATTTCTTTCTAAAATGTTCTTGCGTGATATAGAGGATGATTGAACTGATTGCAAATTTTATCCGGAAAGTACTACAAGTTGAAACGTTTTTGGAAACATTGCAAAATTCGTTTCGTGACTGATTTCACCACAGATTTGAAGAAGATGCTCCCTAAAATCATCGTTTAATTATCGAATTAAATTAAACCAAATAAAGGATATTAGAAAGACTAACGTGTCTACAAGAAATATCTTTAATAAAATTAATAATCGAAGCTGTGAACGGTCCAAGAATCATCAATTACATGCTATAAAAATGGTCCGCCATCAGAGGATTAATGTTGTTAGACAACATGAGTAAATACAAACAACGCTGTTATGTCTTTGTTAATGTTTTATCAACTCTCGAGTCTATACTTATTTAATCGCACTGTTTGCTTAGAAAATTGTTTTAAACTCATGCACAGTAGTTGACAACGAAATGAATTTCTGGTACAACCTAATAAATTTGTATCATCAGAGAAGTGCAAATCTAATCCTGCAAAGTACTTTACAACATTTGCCTTTACCTGACCAGCGAAATAATTTTCAGAAATTCTTCTTTGTCGATCGTAAATTACTGAATAAACTTTTTAATGGTTTCGGCGCATAGGTTCGATCTAATTTTGACTAACAAGCAATTTTGCAAATTTTTAAATTATTCTCAACGTTTCGATCCGGATATGGATCCTTTTCAAGAGAAATTGCGTCTGTAAAAAATCGTATATTTTAATGTATGTTAACTGAATAGGGTATTAGTTATTATATCACGAGAAATTTCGTACTTGCTGTGTGAAAACAATGTCTTTATATAACTTATTGAAATTTGGAAATAAACGTGGTGAGCTGCACAAAACTGAAGCCATATGAACGTTAAGGCTGAACCACAACATACGAAGGCACGACGTATATGAACGAACACGAATCGGAAAAAATGATCGGCGATTTAGCCAATCAATATCTGGCGGTAAATTTAAACCAAGGCTTGTACTTATAACCTCCTCGCACTTGCTTATATACATTGCTTATATACTGGTAATTGGCATTCAAATGAAATAATTTTCAGTCTGTGCACCCACTTTCTGTACTTCTCGTTACCTAAATAATAGAACAGCAGAAACACATATTCAGTATCTAGCCAGTTAACAGGTGTGAATGCGCGAGAATTGCGTGTGGGATTCTTACGAACACAAACCGATTCTTCCTGTCCGTCAGTAGCATTTTAACGAGCCGAAGAGCTGACTAATGTACAAACAACTTTGAACAGCGTGGCTCCATATGTTTAAGTACTTTTCAGTTAGCTCGGGAACAGTCGAAAATGATGAGCTCCGTCGTAATTATCGAATCAAGTAAACGGTCGTGGCTCAGCCGGCTACCCTAACAGTATCCTGAGGCGTACGTCTTTTTCGAGAGATTTTGCATAATTCTACGCACCTTATCTTGCAAACAACTACACGAAACTCTCGTGTTCGCTGTAGAAGTCGAAGAAGTCGGGCCCGGGGCGAGGCTACCATCCGATTTCCTGCGTTAATCCCTTCGCGCACCTCGTAATTACCGGTTAGATGATTCGTTAAAGTTGTCGCGCCTTCGGGATGGCCATTAATGCTCACCGGGATCCTTCATTTGCCGCCGAAGTTCCTCTGCGGGACACGCTGCTTAACCGCGGGATCGCTTAGCGTCGAAATCGTGAATCGTGGAAACGGATTTCGCTCCGAGGACCCCGTGTCCCTGCTTTATTACAGGTCAGATCCGTTTTCTGGTTAGTGGCGTGTAATCACCGGCGATTCGAAAACATGGGAATGAAATTGACGTTTAGCCGACTGCGAGTTTCTTAATCGCGGCGGGCATTACGCTTTCGCTGTCGGTTGCGGTTTCGCGGCATCCTGCGCATCTTTACCGTGATCTGCGAAAGAGGTAAGTGGGTTAAATGTGTTCAGTATTAGCTGAAACAGGCAGAAAGGGTTTGGATAGGCAAGTGATGTTTTTGAATGTCCCATTTTACTAATTGCAGGGAAATTAAAAGAAGCGATCGGCGGAACTAATAACAATTGTTAACTACTTGGTAAGAAATAATAATATTACTAATTTTAGTATTAATACATTTATGTTCAATGATACTAATTTCGTAACAATCATTTTTAACCGCAGCATTCCACTTGTTAAGGGGGTGCTACACTATTAAAACTTCAAAAAATGCCTTTCCCCTTTTCTTTTGTCTGTCACAAGTTACAGTAACAAATTACTAGGAAATATGTTAGTGAATTAAGAATTTATAGAAAATATCAGTCTGTTCATTAAACCATACAGAAGCAGTTCAACTTAGAAGCAACCATCGATTTTAGATAACTGATAATGCTATGCTGTGAAGATACTCTTTTAATAAAATCATACATTAAAGTTCCACAGAGACAGGATGTCCCGAAAATGTCGGATAACCTTGAAAAAGGGGTGGTTCCTTAGGTCATTTGAAGTATTTTTTCCCTTAGTGAAAATTTTTGCATCGGTGTTATTAAGAAATTATATAATATAATTACTATAATAATAATTATTATATTTTTACGTATTTTTTAAATTTTCAATATAGGCCCACATAAAAAACTTGTAAAATGCAACTTTTAGTATTTTTTCTACAATCCCGATCAATTGCAATTTTTGAAAAGATTTTTTTTCACATCCTGTAGCAAACTAATTGCTCCAGCTTCCCAAAAAAGTTCAAATCGTATAGTATAATATTTAAGAAGTTATTGTCTTTTTAAGAGTGTCCGAATATTAGTGTCACTGTACTTCCCACGAAAATGTCAGCAATTGCGGATTGGAAAATCTGAAATTATTTCCTCCCGTGTAATACATAGGAGAGTGGGCATACTTTCGATTGATTTTGTAAAATGTGTTGTCGCGTTAACTTAAAATATTTATAGAGAGCCTTAATAGCTCGAGCAAGCGGGTTCCAGAGACCCTGAACCAGGCAATAAACGTTCACCGTTACCAGCGGACGACACACGGACAGCAGTCGTAGTTATTTTCTCTGTAAATTCCAAGGCTCCGCAATTCCGTCCACCCCTCTATAGTATCTTTAAACTAGCTTCAAACCTTCTTTGCACAAACACTAATCGTTTAAAATACCCGCCATCAATCTTCGGATTCGCGCGTAGCGTTTAAAATATTTTAGAATTTTCTTGATCTGAAGACTCTTGAATCTGTGTGAAACATGATGGTGATGGATGTTTTAAACTTGACAAAGCTACTTGACAATGCTACTCATTGCACATAATCGAAAGCAGAAAGTTATTTTTATCAACAATACACTTCCATAGTAAATACGCGCTTATAGCGAACGTAAACTTTCCCGTTCTTTCAAAAATGATTAATAATCAAATAACAGACGACAGCTAGAAAAAGCAGATCACAAAGAAGATGGAGTGAAGATGAAATAATTTTGCAGCGTCCAGAATGGAACGGGTGTATGAATGAAGTGTTGCCAGGTTGAATGAAGTCGGACCGGGACGTGTAGCGTAATTTTAAGCAAATCGTCGAGCAGAAAGTCCGCGAAATGTTGCACATTCGCGAGTGAACGAGTCCGCCAGGCGAAGTCGAGTAGTTTCGTTCGCGATGTACGCGCTGGCAAGACGTATAACGGATGACATCCTAAATAATGTAGCCTGCCGGATTTGCGAGTGAAAATCGTGCGTCTTCATCGCGGAGTCCTCGTTTGCTCGGTCGCGGGAGCATCCGCAGAACGGAGTCACGCGTGTAGCGTTGATACGTGCGGGGATTACGTTCTGTAAACCGCACTAAATCACGCCGGCTGCGTCGCGTCGACGTATATATTCGCGCTCGTTCCTCGTGTCGGACTCCTCGAACCGTCCACCGCGAAAATTGTTGCTCGAAAATTCAGATTCACGAGATCGATCCGCGTCCTTGCAGAATTTATTTCAATCCCAACGTTACAGCCAGTTTTTCATTCGAATTTCACTGCTGCTATAATTATACTACGGACCTTTATGTATTGTTGGTATGTATATTAGGGTAGAATATAAATTATATAAAAAAGAAAATTTATGTTTTTTGTATGGCTACATTTATTTTAATTCTTAAATGTTGATTACAAACGAATCAAATTTTATTTCATTTAAAAAGAAAAGCGCAACATTCATATTTGTCAGATTTTGTTTCAAATCGTCATCACGAGTGTGACTCGTTAAAATACGGCAAGGGGTTAATTAAAAATGTAAGAGTATGGGACGTTTCGATATAGAATAAAGAATATAAAGTAAACCTAGAACACTTCTCGCCATTTAATCTCAATTGCTTGATTTCGATTCGTGTACATTTACCAATTTCATTGAAAATATCTGTAAATATCCATATATTTCACGTTTCATATAGACATGTACCCTGTAAAAGCAAAATGCACTAAAACGACCCAATATCCCCGGTGTATGGGATAATAGCATCTTATCCTTATTAACACTCTGCAAACTGTGTTTTTATTGCGGGATGGGAGATTTAGCGGACGTAAAATCAAAAAGTGCAATGGGTAATTCCAGCGGAGCAAGTTAACGAGGGATGACTCGTTCACGCGTCATTGGATTCGAAGCCTTTTTCTTGTCGTTAAGATCAAATATGTCTCAACGGCGCTGAAATAGTAGGATTCTGTCGATCAATGACGACCGTGTGCGTGCTGGACGCGTGGTTATTACCAGGTAATGGCACCCTGTCAGCGTTGTCATCCGGTTTCGGCTGAAAACGCGATCCCTTGTAATCATTCGAAAATGCAATCTTGCACGCCGATGTGCCGACCGAGGACGCGGTCGGACGCCTCGTGTTTCTTGCCGGGGCAGATTTATGCTATTTCACCGCTTGAAAATGTAAATCGATGCGTTGTTGCAAATGTCCAACGGTGCACGCCCTGCGCTTGTTCTTTCCCTCTGAAACGTCCCCGATACCCGCGCGATATTGCAACAGGAAGTAATAATAGGTTGCGCACCCCGGTCTGCTCGTATAAGTGCACGTGCATGAGTGTACGCGTATCGACGGATGCAAATTTTCCCGACGAGTATGTTGCTGACGTTCTACCCGGAAATTCGACCCCTTGTTCCATTTCAAATTGTTGCTCTCGATCGTAATAATCGGTGTCACTGAATGATTTACGCCGGCGAAACGCTTCTCGCCGAGAAACTTTATGGAACTACCAATGACACCGGAGAGTTCGATGCTTGCATGCCACCAAACTTTATACGCGCTTAATAAATGCTATACATTCAATAAAATAGAGAAATATTAATGCTTCCAGCGCAAGGTTCTATCAATTGTTACTTAATTTACAAAGTAATTTTGCAAACAAACAGAGTAATTCCGACATTTCGATCTTTGTTTAGATCATCTTCAGGGATTACTAGAATTGCGTCTGTGAAAATTTTGAAATTTAGGAATACATAACCAAAAATCTGTAAAATTGTAATTTATATTGTTGAAAGAAATACTCACTAGCTTTGAGAAGAGAATTAATAAATTCGGTGAGAGAATGAAATACATGTTGTACACATGCCGGTTATCAAGACACTGAGGTAAACAGAAAACATCAGGCACGAACGTGTAGCATCGTAGATCGATGTATGACCAATCAATATTCGGCGGTAAATTTGAAATACTTTTAGAACACAATCATAATTTATTAACCTCTCAAAGCTTGTATAATTGTATTTATATAAAATTATGGTGATTCTTTTTTGACATTCAACTGTCTTTGAAATGAATACATCCTGTTCAGGTTGTATGTGAGAACAAATTAATATTACATCACATGTTAAAGCAAAGAAAAGTTTTATTTGGACACTTTTGCGCTGGAAGCATTAATATTTCTGTATTAACTACAAACACGATCGATATAAGGATACTATTATTCAATAAAATATAACCATTTTGCATACGTCGTGGATTCATCATGATTCTTTACTCTCAAAATCAAATCAACTTTCGTGCACTGTTCGGGAAAGGGCATTTATAGTTTGAAAATTAAATTAAGGTACAATTAAGGGGCTAATGTGAGAAGGAGCTGTGCCACGAACTGTTAAAAATGGGGTTTTAAGCATTCTGACACCTCGAGCTGTCTAGCAATTATTTTACATTCTACAGATATAGCTTGCATAACAAGACTGTATCACCAACATTAAGATTTCTATTGAAATACAACTATGTCGCAATTAACTTCAATCTAGTTTTTAACTTGCGTTTAACACCAACTGTTGGTGTAAAATTAACTGATCTATGCCAACAAGAAGAATTACAATTGAGAGCAGCTGTCTGCTGCCATTTATCGTTACTAATTACTAATTTTCTATTTTAAAGAGAAACGTCTTGCGACAAAATCTCTTGTGGAACATACGAAGGTTAATAACGGGTCCAATCTTCTACTATGGCTTGGCAACGTAACATGAATTAAATAATGCTTATGAAGGGCAATTAAATAATCAAAATATAATTATAGACCTATATAAAAATCTAATACAAACCCTTCATCTGAAGTTTCACGATGAGTAATTGAACAAACTAATTTGAATATTCAAATGTTAACTTCAGAATAATATCCCTGATCAAACAATCATGTAACACGAACGATATTTTAGATTCTGATGCTCTGAAGTGTTGTTAATACATAGGAAAAAATTGGTGAGAATCTTCAACTTGAAAAATTTTTCGCGTTCTCCGACCAGTGTGCGGCGTTTAAGCCGGTCGTGCCACAAGCAGTAGGAATGTCGTCGGACGTTTGTAAAAATTCAACGGTATCTGTTCAACAGGCGTCGAACAGCGTGTCGGCTTGTATCGGCGTGCCCACATGTCACGGCCGTTCGAATCAGCGCGCTGCGGTTCGAGGGAGTCCGGCGCGGTCCGTTGTTGCGGGCCAAGAAAACGTTACTTCCGCGATAAATTATTTCGCTCTGTTGACAGTGCTATCGCAAGTTTGTGCGCGCCAACAAAGTCTCTCTGACGAGTGTACAAATCGATTGCAACGAGAGAGACGACGAGGCGACGCGGACGACGACGATGGCGACGGAACGCGCGGAGGTCGTCAAACCTGCGAAGGTTACGTAAAACCTTTTCTCGCATCCTGGTACCTACGCAGAGACGAGATATATGACCGGCACCGCGTCGATAGTATACGTCGCCGTGGCAATCGATCACTGGCCACTAAAATGTGGAACGTTTGCCTGTCTAACGTTTTCCGCTAACCCTGATAAGCTCTCGCAGCGCTGCCATGCCGGGGATCTGGGCTTGCGGTGGCCATCGTTCACCTTGGATCCGATCCAATACTGGATTCAATGGCTGATAATCGACGCGCTTGAAATTCGTCTAGAACGCTGATTGCGTGATAGCTGAATATTTCACGCTGAGGAGCAGCCGACCTGGCAGCTGGAGAACCGAAGAAAGGACGCGGATGAAGGATATGGATTTCGGTGTAGATTGCCGCTCGACTATGGCGATGCCGGATCCGTGTTGCGTTCTAAATCAAACGTTCCAGGGCAGTCGTGTTTTATTGTGCACCGAGAACCTTGAATAATCGTGGCGCACATAGTTGATCGATTTGGAGAACTTCAGGGTTGAAGTCGTGCGCGGAATAAGATCCTCACGGTTTGGAAATTAATTTCTACGGACATTCGCGGTTAATGGCTATGTTCGTGGCAGTAATGGTAAAATATTGCATTTCAGCCGTTTTTTCTTCTTTTCGAGAAGCCCGAGCCTCTTTAGTGCAATGAAGACTGCGGCGCTCCTGCTCTCTAATACGGCGTTTGTCCTAATTTTCGGCGAATCTTCTGCTCTGCTGTCTCGAGCGAAGCGCTCAATACAACTCTTCACTTTATTTTGAAAATAACGTACAAGAACATCTCTGATAACTTTCTAACTTTTTTTATCGTATTCCTGAGGAAATTTTCTATCGATTTAAGCAAAAAGAAAAATGCTCAAAAATTTCATTTTACTGGGGATGACGAGATCATTCACCATTTGAGTTCGCCATCACACGACGGCGAATTGCATGCATTTACGACAAAATGGATAGAAACAATATAAACCAGTGAAAACGTTACATATATAAATATATATAAATTATTGAGAGAAGACACACAGTTGTATTTAACTTCTGTATCTCACAATTAAGCTAGATAATTTATATTTTGCATAAAGATTCGTAGTCTAGTTATCACCCACTATTAATTTTCTCTCAATTTAACGAACAGTACATTCAGTACAAAGATCGTAATAACCTCTTTCATCGACGAATCCAGATCTTCTATCCCAGCTAAGTTAGCTACAATTGGGAGGTGTGTTCAGTTTTCGAAAACTTTCAAGTGACACACTGTAGCAGTCGGAAGGTTCGAAACCGGCAGAGAACCATATTGAGCAACAGCAACAGCGTATTCTCCATCACGCAAACTCGTCACCCACCTACATCTGCAAATTCGATTTCTTCGCGGTGGTCGTGGTCGTCTACGGCCACGTTCATTATCCCGGAGGTATCATAAAAACGTTCAGGACAATATGATGTAGGCGTTTGTCATCAGTCGCGAAGATTTTACAATTCAAACAAGTCTTCCGTGTTCGTATCGATAGGAGAGCCAAGAGGGCGTCAGTAGAACATTGCGGAGGAAGAGGAGGAAGGCGAAGAAGAAGAAGAAGAGGAAAAAGAAGAAAAGCATCGATTACACGGCGCGTTTTCCGCGAGCGGATAATTCCGCTTATTACAACAGAACGGTTCAATAGGGCGAGTTGGCGCGCATTACTCACTGGCACGTCGCGTACTATATCGTCTGTGGTAAATGTATCATGAACGTTATTACCGGATAGCGAGGAAAGAATGGGCGATGGAAAAAGGTGGGTTCGGAGGAGGATAAGGGTTTAATTATCCACGCAAAGCGGGGTTTCCGCTTCGGGACCACGAGCGGTGGAGGAACGAAGGGGTCGATTAGGTGTACTATAGTTGGGTCCACCTGCGTCCGTACGCCTCGTACGTATCGTGAGCGCGATAAATCTCGAGGAGTCAGGTGGACGATGGTCATCAGCTAGTCTCCGCGTGTAAGAGAGGACTGCGAGCATCGTGCCGGGGCCTTAAGCCTGTTCTCATGACGCCGGACGGCCTAGCAACGACCCACGACCCTGCTGGCCACAACTTACCACATCGTACACCCGCAATGCTTCCTACGATACCACCACGGCATTCCTGACCCGCCGGACCAGGTCGGAATACGCAATTCCGACGAGATACCCGCACGGCGAACACCACCGGAACAACACGCCGCACCAGGCTGCTGGGAACAGGAGTAGAACGAATTGTTGCTAGATGCTGGAACTCGCGGGTTGCTTGACCCTCAGATGGCACACTGCTACTTCTGCACGCGATTTTCATGCTAGGGACGCGGAACTTGTTTTGCAACAATTTGCTAAAAGCTTATTGAGAAAGGCTCATCAAGAACACATTTTAACGTGATAATCATAGGCTATAATAATCGTACAAATATGAAGGAAACGGTTAACCCTCATCCGGCCCTCATTCACGTAACTTAATGTGTCCCTCGCGTGTCAAAATTAAACGATAAACAACTAATCTTGCTAATTTGATTCAGAATAAAGTAAGAAATATGTATTTCCACAACATGGTGCTTTTATGTGTGTCAGATTGGCACATCAGTGTTGTTACATTTTTTGTCGCATGTTTTACTATTAACAATTTAAATTGACACGTGAAGTGTAAGACATGTCTACATGGATTTCCGCTTGATCTCGTGTGCAGTCTGGAATTGTAATTTTGGGGTACTTTTAGAAAGACGATAACTTTTTAAACATTGGACATTGGAGAAGTTAGAACAGTGGCTTTTCTATATGACGTGAAGAAGGAATTTTGAAGAAATTGATCGAAATTGTACAGGAGATACTGTGCGAGATCCCGGGAATTCCCGAATCCCGATGCTTGGGACGGGATGGGAAGACACGTAGGAGGTCGGGACGGTTCCCGAAAATGTTCGGGTTTCCCGAGAATATTCGAGATTCCCGGGGGTGTTCGAGTTTCCCATGAATTTTTTCGGGAATATACGGAATACGGTTGTCGGGAAGACCCGAAAAAATTCACGGGAAGAACCGAACATTTTCGGGAGACTCGAAAGTTTCAAGATCCCGTCCCGGTCTCGCACACCTCTACTAAAAGTTGTTGTTTACAACTTTTTGTATAGTACAGTTCTCTCCTGAGTAACTTGTATAATTAAGTTAAGAATTGTTGCTACTTGTAGCATTTCTTAAATTAACAAAATAGATGTGAACAACTTGTTTTCGTTTAAGGGTTTCCTCTGGTTATAGAAGCCACTGAGAAGAACAGAGTATGCAAATTTTCATGCACGGTTTCAACCGTTTGCTGAAATCAGATTCATCGGACGTCATGTTCTGATCAAAACAGAAGGCACAGAATACGCGGTACAAAGGTCCTCCTTTGGCGTGGTATCTTGCTGAGATCTTGTCACATTCTGCGATCATAATGATCGCGAGGATCTTAAGGCGGTGATCGCGAGACATCGAGAGCCGAGCTGGATCCCGTGGCGCGAGATACCATCTCGACGAGCGGCCACACAATACCAAACATATTAATTAATATGCATCGCCACAAGGGTCGCATAAAAGGGGAGTGACTCGGAATGGTATCCTATTTTTCAGCGCTGCAGTGTTGATGCACACTACAAATAAAGGGGCGGTGAGAACGAGTCATAAACGGGCACCCCGAACTCCTCGTCACGGGGGGTGAAAAATGCAACAGAATCAAACAAATTTCCAATTTACTTTTTAACATTAAACTTCGCTGTGCTTATCAGATTTACTTACAGACGTTTACAATCTGATAAGAATATTAGATACTCCCAGAAGTTTGTTTCAATAATTTCGTTATTTCCTCGAATATAATTATAAATACACTTCGGATTTTATGTTTTTATAATAAAAACGGGTTGGTGCAATTTAAAACAATTGAAGAATAAAGATATACTATTTTCAACGAGTAGAAACTAATAAAAAAAGAATTAGACGTGTAGACAATTGTTATTTTGCATAATTATCCGCAGTCTAATTATAAAATTTTAGGCGTATATCCTTAAGATGTTGTACTTTCTATGCGTGTAAAAAGGAAATCGATTTTTTTGGACCTATTGCAATCAAAAACATTTTTATAAATCTCGTTCACATTCAATTCTCACATTCAATTCTCGTTATTTGCTCGAATAGGATTATAAACTTTTCCGAGCCTATGCTTAAAATAATGTACTTTCAATACATGTAAAAAACAAAATGATTATGTGGTCCGGCCGCACTCGAAAGCCTCTTCAAAGATTCCGCAGAGATTGAAGTCTAGCGTTGACGTTTACGAAGCAACACGTGCCCCACGAATATAATTACGTTTCGGAATATTATTGTACACTTCGGCCAAGTGACTCTCCTGAAACCGCCCCGAGTACAGGGTGCGAACGTTTACGCGTCAGCTCATTACAGGTTTTTACTGCGGCCGTTTCCTCGAACCATTAGCTCGTTACTCGGTCGCAGCTCGCGGTTCCGGCAAGTCGCTCGGCGTTTCGTCGCTAGTAAAACCCTTTCAGCGTGCTCCGGCGAGGCAGTAAAGCCGTGGAAGAAGCCGCGGGACAAAAAAGATTGATAAGCGAACAGCCAATCTCCGTCGTAGCTACACATTGTATCCTATCGGGACGGTCCTTTTACGGGAAACCCGATAATTCATAACCGAACGGTCTGGTTTCTCGATGGTTTCCACGTCCCGGTTAATTCCCCGTTTCGCCGGCTAACGAGACGCGATTAGCGTTCGCACGGTCCACGGGGCTGCCCTCCTCTGTTTGCTCATAATATCGCGTTTAATGCACGAACGAGGGGAGGGGGGAAAAAACGGGGAAACCGCTCTTCCAGGTTCGAAAAGGGATTTTACGATGGCGATTCGGTATCCGCGGCCATTCGTCCGCGTTTATCACGCGTGTCCCCACGGTTTCCTTTTATTTCGGTCGGCTTTCTGAATCATTCTCGCAGCTCTTAATGAACGAACGGAAAGGGAGGACGTTGAATTAAAGAGTCCACAGGCCGGACCTCTTCGCCGCTGGCGACGTAATGCGTCGGGGATCGTTCGCTGGCATGTAATGCCGCGTCATTAGTCGCCCTGCGAGAAGAAACGAACCATCACGCTTATCATACCCCTCTATTTCTCGTCCCTTCGCCTCGCCTGGTAGCGTGATACCGTCGCGGATTAGCGACTTTTACGACGTTTTAACGCTGATGCGACCGGCCGACGCGGACGAGTATAAACACCGAGGAAATTTGAAAAATTCAGCGTGACCGCGGATCGCGCGGGAACACCACTCTCCTGATTGTTTCCTTGAGAATTGTGCCGCAGCTGATAGGACAGCTGGACGCAGCCCCCAGATCATTTAGGTGTCGTTAGAGGCCATCGCGGAAACGGTTGCAACCGCCACGTTGAGAGACAAGGTGCGTTCGAATAGTTAAGGGACGTTGTGTGTGGATCGAAGTAGGTGATAGTTTGGCACATGGGGATTGGGCAAGGGATTGTGTAATGTCTGAACTCACCATGAACTCCATGGCATAATGGACTCACCAAATGGCGTTAAATATCATTAGACTGCGGATCTTTATGCAAGATAAAATTTTTATACATCAATTGCAAGCTATAGGAGGTAAGTAAAAAATTATTTTCCTCACTAATGATTTTTATATGCTAAAAATGGTATATCGGCATTGTTAAACTCTTTTAATCTTTTTTCTGTTTTAAATTACACCTACTCATTTTTGTCATAAATGCATAAAATCGGCAGTCTAGATATCATCTTTGTTTAGTTGAGTTGTCGGTCTTCTACTAGATCTGCGGATGTTTATGCAATTTTTGATTTTTATAGACAAATTTTAAGAAAGTGGCATTAAACAAGATACTATTTTTAATGGGAACAACCTTTGTAGATCCAAAACAAATAAAAATCTTACCGAGTTCTATCGAATTTTATATTGTACTCCCTCTGTCCCATAATAATAGTATAAAGTGACTATTTAAATGGGAATTATTGGCGAATGCAGCTATAATTGAATTTTATTTCTCCCATATTCATGTTGGAGGAAATTTCTCAAGAATTAGAACTGCGATTACTTCATGATTAGTATGAATAACTGTGAATATTTTCACCGTAGCTGGTTCTAATAAATTAATACAAAACAAAACGATCGATTCGGCTCGTAAAGCACGATTCGAAAAAACTGCTATCTGGTTGACAATAGCTGTTGAGACACGGTTCTTGACCAGCGCAGTGTCGTTCGAAACGGAGTTTACGTTTTCTTAGAAAGGACTGCGGCAAATAGACCAACGGATGGCATAAATGTCCGTTCGAACGAGTCCGTTCTGTCGATAATTGATGCAGTTAAATCGTAAACACTGTTTAATTTTCATCGGTGCCCGCGAGACCAATAACCATAGGAAATTGCGCAATCGTAATTTCATACGCTGTTTAACGAGCATCTATTGAAAGTCGGCGCGGTTCGTTGCACAATCGATTAGTTTTCTTTTCCCGGCGAATATCGCGGGCTCCAGCCTCCTTTTTAATGGCAAACGATACCGGCATTTTTCACCGAACTCGTTCCCAGGCTATTTTCACACTTCGTTGAGCCAACTATTCTTTAAACTACCGGGAAGATTTCCAGGCTTTATCTTGACTGTTCATTTCATAGGAATGAGGTGGTTCTCAATTAGCCTTTCATTCCAGTTCGATTCTCTTTATCGCGCAGTAATGCTTTATCGACACTTTGTAACTGAATCGACTCAGATTCTTCAGCCGATCAATCTCGCATAAAACTTCATACGGTAAATTGTCTAATCGGAATCGATTGCATTAGAAATTTTTTTCGCTTCGTAAATAATCGAACAGTGTGATTGAGTGGGTATTATAAGCGGCCCCTAGACGATCGATATTATCGTCAATATATTGCACAATAATTGATATTGTACAATAATATTGATCGTCTGTACCAATAATATTGAGTCAATCAAAAAGAGTTTGATTTTTATTGTACAATCTCGTAAATATTTCTTCGTCTGCGGATAATATTGCGCAATATTGGCTCAGTTCGATCTTCATAGTCGCAAAGTGAACATTGCATTTTCAAGTATGGCTTCGAAGGAAAAAGAGGAAGAAAGAAAATTCATTTTAGAATGTATCCAATCTAGTCGCAGAAAGTTTCGGAAATCAGTTGGTTCACTTATTCTTAGATCACTTAACAAATTTTCATGAGTGTACTCATTTCTTTTTTTAAACCATTCCTTCATCCACCTGCGCTTCTTTTTCACCTTCTTTTTTAAAGCTATAACTAATGCAATGGCCACACAACTTGCTTTCTTTTCATTCCACATGTTTAACTGCAGTGTCATCAGTCGTGCACTAACTTATTGGGAAATAATATTGTTTCGTGTGGGTGAGCCAGCAATATTATTGTGCAATATCTGTGGTTGTCAGGAAGAACGCCGCATATCACATAATTTCACTTCCGAGATATGGCCGTTTAAAGTTTTGATCACTAATGCTTTGATATAGGACATCGGTTAAATTGCATTATATTTTTCAGTCTTTCGAATTCATTTTCGTGACTTTTTTCTGGTAGATATATAAATTCTATACTATAGAGCTCAATTAATGTATACACTCAAATTTTTTGAAATTGTGACGTGCGGCGTTTTTCCTTGCAACCACAGATATATTGTGCCATATATTGACGATAATATTGATCGTCTAGGGGCCGCTATAGACATTTTTAAGGACGCTTTTGATATCGAATGATCATGGTCGCGACGTATTGTCTGTTTTCCAGTTGTGCGTCAGAACCGCGCACCTGTCGACCCGCACACGTCACGGCAGGTAATTATGATCGATCGGCATGATTTCCGATGCGTTGCATTCGTCGCGTCTCATAAGTCAGCCGGGAGTAGGTGCCGAGCAACGATTGTCCGCGAAGTTTGCGAGATCATATCGATAATCGGCTCGACCTTCGTCGGTTATGGTTTTTCCCCGTTTAACCGGCAGATTGTTATCGATTGCCGCACGAGCCACGCTTCGATTTCTCGTACTTCACTATAATTAATCGAGCTCGCATGATAATACCAGATAATGACAGACCGTGCCGCGAAAGTGTATTACAGATTGTCGGCTAACGATGATCGATTTTTCTATCGCCGATCGTAATCGGGAAATCGCTGCAACGGACACGACCGTTTACTCCGTGTGTCGTTTCCTTTCATGGATCGTGTGTCCCTTTTTCCCGCATGGGAATATAAGCCTGTTCGTGGGCTATCCCATATTTATAGCCGCGGCTAACGTACAAACATTATGGTAATATTTGTTCAATATTTGTACGGCGGGCGTGGGCGTTCGGTGTCGCCCACGCACGTGCCTGCGTGCGTGTTTGCTCGAAAAAGGCGACGCGAGCCAACGCAACGGCGCAACTTGTCGCTGAAGATGTCCCCACCATCGATGGCTTTCTTTCAGCCACGGGAAAAGGAAAATATTATTTTGACGTAGTGACATGTGTAACATTGTCACTCGGGCTTTGCCTATGTGTGCGCTCCTGAGTAGAAGGAATTCCGAGGCGACACTCGAGCGACGTTATAGCAAAACAATGTGAGAAGAAGATCGTGGAGTGCGTTCCTGACAGTCATCTGTGTATACTTGAAATATAATTCTTATTTATGTAACGATATTTTACAAGCCCTAAAAATGGCAAAACGATTGAAAAATCTCTGAATTGTTGCAAAAAGTGAACAATATACCAATGGAATGCTCTGATATCGAGGATGGCGAATTGTATGAACATGAAGAAAGTGGATCAGCAGAAAATGAAATTGAATTTTATAGTGATAATAGTGATAATGAGATTATAGACAAAGAAAATGTTCAGGAGTCCTCGGAAAGTGAATTAGAAAATATTTTGAATTTATCTAAAAGAAGATGTGCTTGTGTGCCTTCTGAAGATGAAAATGAAAGTATACAAGATCATCAAAATGAAATTGCCGCAGACAGAAGCAGTTGGGAAAAAATAAAAGAAGGGTCTACTGCTGGAAGATTACCACTACATAATATTTTCAGACATATTCGGCCCCATATTTCTTTTGTAAGATAGTAAAAAATCAATAAATATAAAAATATTCTATTATTACGTATTTTTTAAATACCAGTCACAATTACTGGTTTTGGTAGAACTAGCTTCGTCTTAACCTCGGTAGTTCTAGTGTTAATTCACGAGTTATAAAACCTCGATTATTCGAACGGATCATTAAAAGACGTTTCCATGTTTTTATCATGACAGCAAACAAAAGATTGGCACATCATAACAATACCGAATACGTTCTGTAATTCTTTAATATACTCAAACGACGGAATAAATTTATTGCTGCACCTAATATTTTTGCAGAGAATTACTATTATTTATAGTACGAATGGTTTTCTTATCGATGCAGTACAACTATCTTATCTGAAAAAATTATTTATAAGATTGTATGACATTTACCCACGATAGCCGCAAAGTTCCGCATTCAGACTGTAATTACTGTTTCATTCGGCGAAAATCCAGTAGAGAAAGCAACGATTACGCCGACAGTGTTGATAGCCCGATAATACCCATTGTCGTTAGCCACATTGTTCCCATGACCATGCGCAAGGCACGGCTACGTAGACCCCGTTCCTTGGTCATTGAAATCGACGATCGCGTCGCGTTTTCACTCGCACGTGCGAACGTGTGGGTGGTGCGTGATATAAACGTCTCGACCGGGTCGCGTCATGAACGATTTTCTTGATCCGGTACGAATCGCCCCCGCCATTACGAAATATACTTTGCCACGTATTACGCGAAGTTAGCCTATTGGTCTGATCACTTGACCGAACGTGCTCGATCACGTTCATATACCACCATCATTTGTCAACGCGTCGACGATCGCCCTCCATCGTCTTAATCTCTTCGCGGTTTTCTATTACAGTGGCCGGATTCAATATTCGGACACTCTAAAAAATACGATACCTTTTTTAATATTGTACTGTACGATTCGAACTTTTTTTGGAAGCTAGAACAATTAGTTTACTACTGGATATGAAAAGAAATTTTGTCAAAGATACATTTGATGTATCTTTAAAAACAAAGATATTTGAGGTGGCAACGTTAGGTGACTCACCCTGTATAAAAATCATTGTCATGATAAATTTTGTTTTTTCTATTCCTGTATTGTCAAATACGTAGTCTTGATGTTGTGTACCTTTTATGGGCATTTATGTGGCACATGATTCTCGACTTCGATATTTTAATTTGGTGTGATTTGTATGGTCATTAGTGTGGCAGTCAGCGTGTTAATCGTCGCTTCGAGATTCATTTAAGGTCAAAAGTTCAGCGACGGTATCAGAACTGCGCACGCATTAACCTTTATATAGAAATTTAAGACGACATCGCTCCTAATTGCGATGGTAAAAATATCGCTGTTTATTGAATTTGACGGGGACCGATCGGATGCTTTTAACCTAGATAGAATTACACCGATTAATGATTAATGACTATGTGGCGTGCCGATGTATGTCATTTATTTTCGGCAAACCCTGAATTTTAATGCGCCCCGTTCGAGTTTTCTTTCCTCCAGCGACACAGCAGCCGTATCAAGCTGCCTGACATCCGGAAATTCCGTTCTTGGGTAATGTCAATTAACGTACGCGGATAATTTCTGGTGGACATATTGAGCACGGAAATTCTCATTGACAGGTGTACCACGCGTCTCGTTTTTCTCCCATGCGTGATCGACAGACATGAACGCCCGCTCACCAGCCGACTACCATCTTTAGAACTGGCGAACCATGATCTTTCAGCTGTAGAAGATCCACCGATACAAACGTCGATGCAAACATCCTGTTATCTCGGAGAAAATCATGCAGAATGTCTGCGGCTCTTTTCTAGCGTCTTCTTCGATAAACTTCCTCGGCATTTTCACAGTGGAGAGTACATTTAGATGTACAGAGATAAAATGGATGATGAAATGGTTGGACTCACAGTATGAAAAATATATTTATTGTCCGTGTGACGAATTTCTAATGTGCTTAGTGTTTTCAGTTACACCTACTCATTTTTCTCGTAAATACATAAAGTCCGCAGTCTAGTCAGTATGATTATGCAATGCAAAGATCTCCGTCGTTTCATGCATTGATTTTATATTACAGTAAAAGCTCCTTTACTATCCGGGGTTGCAGGTACGATCACTATCCAGTGTCTACCCCCTCCACTGTCAAGCCGTCATGTATGAACATGTAACTTTTGTCCTTTAGCATTGAGTTAGATGTTTACTTTTCATAAAAATCCGCAGTTAGTCATTAATTTCACATTATTTTGGCATTTGATATGAACGAATTGCGTTTCCTCGATAAAGATGTAAAGCTCATGGTAATCCTACAAGTATTGGGTTGGAAAGAAAGTTCGTAGCGTTTTCAAATTAAGGATCGAAGATAAAATTAAGGTATTTATTCATATGTGTATTCAATAACAAGAGAAGTTACCTCGAAAATGGCAAAAAGTAATGGAACAGAATGCAAAATATGTTATGTATTGATAAAATCTATGAATAAATATCTGAAATTTAGCTTTCAATTTTAGTTTACAAACTTTCGTCCCAACCCAGTACTTGAATTGGACCTCGACTGTCACAGAATAGAGCTTCTTGAAAATCCCAATTTCGCAGGTTCATCGACCCAGTGTGCTATAGAGGTCCTCTAAAGTTAGCTAAAGGTTTCCCGCATCCTCGATCGTTATTCCCCTGGCGAAGATCGTTGCTGTACCTGCTATATTTAGTATGTAGACCGTGTGTGCAGGTGACAATCATTCGTAGATAACGTATCAGATGTACACGCGTCACGGATGAGTTAAGGATCGGGAACGGCAGCGTAGACGAGGACAGCGTTAACGGTTGGTTAATCGACGGCGCTAACAGGCGCCAAGTAATTTTCTATTCGCATGGTCGTCCTTTCGACTTAATCACAGGCTGACGAGTTCAGCCGAAGGGGACCGCTTTGATCACCGTCCTCATTAGCGAAATCCGGAACGCCACTTCCGCCGACTAATTTACACGAAAAACCGGAACGTTTGACATAATTTCAGCATCTGTTCTCGCATCGAACCGGCTGGATCCCCTTGACGAATGATTTTTACGCTCGAAACCGCCAGCAATGGTGGAAGAGGACGAAGGATCAGCAGAGTGATCAGGATGCGAGAAGGGGATGCGGCGAAGAGAGTAACCACGAAGATCTATGAGTGATCTGGCCTGTTATGCTAGCACGTAACAAGATGTACGATCTCGTGTGCTGGAAAGGGCTGGATAAACAATTAATCGATCGTGGTACCTAACCAGGGCATAAATTAGTTCTGCCATCAGTCGGCTACTTTAACACTAAACCTTTACCACTACCGGTCGAATTGACTGTTTTCAAACTTTTGTACAATTTACACATATTTAAACGTTATCATATCGCTATCAAATTTTATGACTTTTCTTAAAATATGCATACAATATATTCTTCAGTATTTACTTCTACTTTTTTTTACTTTTTTCTAAGAAATATTTGTAGTCTGTCCTACCTACCGCGGTGGGTCAATTTGACTGGTCGATGAAATATTTTATTTACTCTTTTAAATATGTATAATCAGTACAAATTAAAGGCTATCTCAAGATCAATACTTTAAATGCAATAAATCAATCATTGTACAATACAATTTCTACATAAAGATATTGTTCGTCATTATATCTTATAATTATACTGGGTGCTTCTTTCTTTTGCACAGTAGTGTATATCACATATACGTTGCACTGATTATGTAATTTCTATTAGTTTGCTATTCTTCGATACTGTTTTTCTAAAATCTTGGTTATAAAATGACCATGGCAGATTCGTTTTTCCAAAGACAAGTAAAGAAGTACGAGCAAATAATTGTAAAATGCCATGATGTTTAATTATAGGCTGATTTCTCGTTTTTCTAATTGGTAATTCCCGAAATACCTCGGTAATCACGAAACGCTTAATTAATTTTCGGCTGGGACGGTACCAACGGGCGTATTGCATAAGGAAGCAAGTACACATAAATCCTTAGAGGGTTCGCCATTCTCGATCGCATGACGATCAATGATTATTCAAATCTTCCCGTCCCATCGGCATCGACTCCCGATGTTATCCATGCCTTTCGGATTCGGTTACGAGTATCGGGCCGTCGAAAGCCCGCGGCGAATTTCGGACACGGTAAAATATGCCCGACCGGCATCCAATCCAATTAATCACCGTTAATTACGAGCGCGGGGGCAGCGCCGATGAACGAGAACGATTAATGAGTAATTGATTTCGATCACGCCACTCGCCGACCGAAAACGAACGCGCTGCGGACAAAGAAATGCTCAAATCATACCGTTCTGCTTTGCTAATCCTACTCGAAAAGAACTATCCCAATGGAAAACACCTTAAAAACTGCATTCGACCCGGAATTTGTAAAAATTTGCAATTAATCCTTCCCAGTGCCATTTTTAACACTAAACCTGCCAACACCGGTCAAAATGTCCGGTTCCAGGTTTTTTATTTTACAATTAGGAAAATAATAAAACTGATTTCATAAGAAACGATTATATAAATATCTTTAGTAATGCACGTATTGGAATAGGAGCCACACAAAGTCCAAATAAAATCAATCTTGTTATTTTTATAAGGGTACATGTACCAGTTACTTTTAAGGCTCTGTAGGTTTAGTGTTAAGGCTGAGTTGTATTTTATCGCAATTGCTGAACACGTTCGCTTTCATCGTCACAGAATCGAATATTGCATTTGATAAAACATTTTAACAATGAAGGTGAGAAAAATTTAATCAACGATTGACGAATTACTTCAATCGTTAATCGCAATTAACAATTAATCTCCTAGTTTAATCGTTAATTGCGGTTTACGATTAAATACTTATTAATCGTTAGTTGTGGTTATCGATTAAATACTTATTAATCGTTAGTTGCGGTTATCGATTAAATACTTATTAATCGTTAATTACGATTAACGATTACATTCCTTTCAATTGTAATCGTCAATCGGATAATTAAACTGAGTTTTTGTTGAGATATATCTCTGTCAATTCTCCATCTCCGCTCTCTGTCTATGTCCCTCCTTATTACAATTTATGGATAAACCGTATGGCGATTAACTTTATCAATCGATTAAATCAATCGCCGATTTTTCGATGATTTCTTCTTTTAATCAACGATTGACGATTAACTTCATCAATCGATTGAATCAATCGCCGATTTTTCAATGATTACTTTTTTAATCGTACACATTAATTAATCAATCTTGATTAAAATTGTAATCGATTAATGCCCAACTCTGATATTAATCCTTCAAGGACGATGCCTGTACACTGTACTGACTCGAAAAATTATCTCACAATTTATTACAAAACATCAGTTTCTTAGATACTTTCTAGAGTCGAAGAATATGAAAAAGTCTAAATCATCAACAGATTATGATAACGTCTCTAACATTATATCATGTTAGTCGTAGAAAAAGAAACTTTTCGACTCGTAGTCGGTCGATGTCCGTGGAAGGTTAATTTCACAATAAAATGGTCGATGACATAAATGAATTAGCAAATTCTAAAATGAAAGTCGGAAAACACTCGGCCTGAAAGATCTAATCAATCTAAAAAAATGTATAAAAACTCCGCGTCAAGGTTTATTGATCGTATCAAATTTCTCACCAGTCAAATTTCGCAGCTGATACTGCCACGCGATCGCGAGCGATTAATTATCATCATTTGTCACGCGCGCCAATAAAAGACGCAAAGTTATTCGCGCAGGGGAAGCTGCTCTCGTGTAAAGGCGATCATCGGCGGCATTAAAAAAGGCATCGGCCGCGAATAATCGTAATTATGTTCTCAAATATCAACGAGCAGGATGTATTACGTTGGAGGCAGCGGACGCATTAATATCGAAGATTTCGCGGCTCGCAAAGATAGGCCCATAATTTATCGTCACTTTGCCGGCCGCATTATCGAAGCGTCCGCCATTAAAACAAAGCGTGACTCATTTTTTACCGTCCCTGAGGTAGAATCCTGTTTCGCGATAAGGATCGCGGCAGCACTATCACTTTCTAATTATTATTTTAATACGGACAACAGATTTTTTGACTCGCGAAGACGTGATTTAAACTGGCTTCTCAACTTGCCATTCAAAACAACATTGCACATCTTTTTTTATTAAAATAAAATTGTAATTAAATTTGTACATTTTTTAAAGACAGTACTAATGAAAAGTGGTCGATGGAAACAAGTGTATAAATTAATTAAAATTTAAAATTTCTCAGTTAGGCGATATCACTGTTTCAAGAAGCCAATGATTGCTCATTTTCTTAATCTCAATTTAGAATAATTATATTTGAACTGTTTTAACTTCATTACTCATTTTTCAAATCGCTTCTCTACAGAACGGTTTATTTGTGACTTAATGTTCCTTTGAGGCTTTTGTTTCGGTTCAAATCATTAATTTGAAGTTGCAAAATATGAGAGGAAACCTTATATTCATTGTTATACATAAGAGTATTAATCCTAAATTATAAAATACTAATGTAAAGTATACTTACAAATTTTTCAGAATCTGCTGTTCCTCTGGTCGGATCCACAGCACACTATTAAGTATTTACTCACTCGAATACGTTCGAAAATACCGCGCTTCTACACAATTACTAAATACTACACAACACACTTTCCGAAATGTGACAGCGAACAAGAAGTAACTTCGACCTCGATCAAAATAGTTCTGCGATCTAAATGCGACTTCTGCGCGAAAACTCTGTCCTCCCATCATACAATGTATTCGATCATTGATCGATTGAAACAAAAATAATCGTTTCCAAGAAGATATTGAATTTTCGAGAATCATCTGTGTCCGTCGCGTACCACTTCTTCATACACTACCGCTCGTAAGTGTTTAGGCACTTTTAAAAAGACGATAACATTTTTAATATTGTACTTTACGATATGAACTTTTTTTGAGAAGCTAGAGCGATTAGTTTGCTACAGGATGTGAAAAAAGATTTTTTCAAAAATTGCAATTGATCGGAATTGTAGAAAAAATACTAAAAGTTGCATTTTACAAATTTTGTATATAGACCTATATGTTTTCATGTGGGCCTAGCGACGAATGTCCCTTTAAATTTCGTTTGTCTCGAGGCACGCACACGATTATGTTTTGTCTCATCGACAGGGTCAGGTGGACTGTAGTAGTAAGCTTTGTTTGCCCCATATGGTTCTCGATGAGTAGTGTTGAATAATAGTGTTGGAATAAAAAGCAACTTTGACAACAATTTTCTCCGTTATAAATAATTTTGCAGCAATTTTCTTTTACAAATGACCACCAATCCAGAGGTGTAGAGAGATTCACCCCTAGACAGATGACTATTACTTTTTAAACACTCTGTACATTAACCCCTTTCCCTACGATTTATTTGACGGTTTCAGATTAGAATTTTTTGTAGATCGTAATTCCCTAGAAAAGGAGAATATTCTCCAATAGCTGTATTAACAAAACCAAAATAGAATTTTATTTCGGTTTAAAGGAAATTGTTAACATACATTTTTATCAGAATCTGTTCAGATTCCTCATCGCGAGTCAGATACGATATTGTAAGGCAAGGGGTTAAACACAAATACATAATGTCTCTTCTGTTTGAGACTAGTTTGATATTGAAATGCCTCTTACCTGATCTGAGAACGATTTGAGATTTGGTAAGTGATATTAGGTGTGCTGATCCTATAGACAGACTAATACCCCGGGTCAAACAACTCTCTTGCGCTTCTTCTTCTACCTGGCCCTCGATTAACGATCCTTTCTCTCACCTGACTCGCAGTAATTCAAATTCGGAGGAAGTCGGAGGCCCGTGCGCGTACGTGGCCGCGCGTTGCGTGCCGGTTCGTGGGCCTCGAAACTATTAATTCCACGATTGTCGTTTCTTTATTTGCTAGCCGCTCGCTGATGGGGCGCACGGTTTCATCTTCGGGGCTGAGCCTCCATTCTCGTCGAAGCGTGAAAACGAACGGCATCCTTGCGAAATCGCCGCTAATACCTGGCATCCTAATTTTATGGCATTGAACGTTGCTTACGCGCTAGTACCACCACTCCGAAGTGATCTAATTTAATCGCCGGTGGGCCGTGAACACTCGATGTCGGAAGTCTTCAGACTGTAATTTGCTGTTTGTGAACGGACGGAGCTTTTTACGCTCGCCGCGTGTAATCAGTTTCTTGCAAAACGTATAGTTTGTTGGAAGTTAATGGCAGTTTATTTTGCTTTCGGTTCATTGAAATCGCGGGTGAAGAGGATAAATTTGATCGTGATTCACGGCTTGTGAATTTGTCGAAATATTGTATAAACTTGCAGAAACGTTTTGGAATCTATTTGGGAAAATTTGAGAAAATTTGGGTGAAATGTGTTTTAACCCCTTGCACTCCGAATTATTTTTCAATTTTATTGCCAACAACTATTACCCTACTATTTTAAGTGTTTGTAGCATTCGTAGCATTCATGAGCCATCATCCACCGAGAAAAACTGCCACTCAAGGGCTTACTCTTTTCCGGCAAAGACTTTGTGAGCTAATACATAGAAACAACTCTAGTAGTTCTTTTGACAATAATAAAATAGCGTGCAACACTGGAGTCCCACAAAACATGAATAGAAAATCATCCCAAGACAATGTGACTCATTCTAAATGCCGTTGTTACTTCAAAATGCTCATTGATATGAGAAGTTCCATTTTCAGGCAAGATCTCTGCGGTAACTTCGCCAACCGGGGTCTACAAAATCATCAATAAAACCACGACGCACCGCATATCATTACATTCTGCATAAATGATGCTGCGGGACGATCACCGGACAAGATCCGCCGGGAGATTCTGGCAGATGAGGAGTAACGGTTGCAAAAAGTAGATAACCCAGTAGAGGAATTTACAACATTAGAGAAGTGTTCTGCCATCGTAGTCGGCCAGAGGTATACGCTGATGGGTGAAGTCTCTGATCGATCATCCGGCGGTTTATCTGGCGATAACGAGTCGCGTGGCCGCGTATAGACTCCAGCCTAGCTAATTGGACGCTTAATTAGACACGTGGGCAGGCCGATGGTGGGGACGGGAGTTGTTGCAGGTGGTTTGTTTATGATGTATTAAAGCGTGCCCCGTTTAGCGGTCTGGTTCCCTCGACTCGCACGATTTACCCGCAGGTTTTTGTTACGAGCCGTATATCAACCGGCCGGAATACGACGACCGTGAGCGTTGCATAGGCACACTAGAGCCTCGGCGCGGCGTATGTATGTACGTGTCGTACTTCAATGACATAATTTTTGCAATCGACAGAAAAGAGGCGACGCTGTAGCCGCCCGGCTTCCGGTACGTTCGAACCGGTAACCATCCGCACGGAACCACCGGGTTACTGGTCTTGTATTTATATAAAGTATAAACCAACAGCGGTAAAGTAACGGGACGGGGTGCAGGGGAAGATGCAGGGAACGCGATGCAACCGGCGCGAGGGAAGAAACCTCTGCCGAGTTCTTCGAGTACCCACAATGGGTCCATGCACCATACAGACGGCTCTATTCAGCACCAAACAATGTAATCACAACTCAGCGCTTTCCGCGCCGTCTGCGACGCTCGCCTTATCGATCGATGAATCGATCGTTGATCGACGGATCCCGGTTCGGATTTAACGTCTCATGGTCCGTGAATCTTTGCGTTAATTAATTAACCGCTTGTCCCGGCGTTCGATTGCCGACCCGAATCGCCGGGGCCAAGTACGCCCCCTACCCGCATTCAATTTTGCGGACTCGGTTTGCAACGCGCGTGGGAATCGGTTGTGAAGGATCACGGGAAGTTGGGAGAACTGTTTCTCTTGTGGGTGGACAATTAGCACTCTATGAAACGCTAAAGGTCACTGGTTTATATTTGCTTTACGTGAGTACGGTACTCTGAAGTCTGCAAATGTGATATATTTTTATATTATTATTTGATATATTTTTATATATTATTATATTATTTATATTATTGCTATATTTTTAATTTGTTACTTAACTCTTTCAATTCGGCGAACCCTGTAATAAGGTAACTAATTTATGTCATTGTTATTAAATTTAGGTCATTATGTACCACGCTCAGTGGAATCCGTCCGCTAGTAGCCGCGTTCTGATCCTTGTTTTTCGTTAATAACTTCTTAACAAAATGGCGGAGAACATTTTCGTAAAGGAAAAGAGTACCTGAAATGACCTTAGGAATCACCCCTTTCAAGTACAACATTTTTGGGACAGTCTGTAGACAGTAGTAATATCTTGAATTAGTGTGACGAAATGGTACTTTCATTTAATTGGAACGTCAAGGGGTTAAGCAATGTTTCTAAATTCATCTCGTGGAATGAGGTGGTTCGGTGGACTCGAGCAATTAAAATTGGTGGTGCAAGACCGGTGAAAAAGAGAGCGGTCAGCGCTATCGACGGCGAGATCGGCAGTAGGGCGAGTCCATCGTTAATTAACGATGCAAATGCGATTCTCCTCGCGAGGAAGAGGACGAAGGATAGAGGGAAACGGGCCGGTGCACCTCGAGGACGCCTACACCTAGGTGTGCAAAAAACGGCAACCGTGCGTATCCGTTGAGTCGCGCCTCGCAGGTGTAACTCTCCTTCCGGCCAATCGTCGTGCCACTCGATCGCGTCCCGTAATTTTATCTTCGGCGACGCGAAAACCGAGTTCATTAAGGAGCCAGATAAATAATTATCGATACCGCTTCCGGTCTGCGCACGCACGACATCCGGGGGTGGTGCCAGCTGCCGTTACGCGGTCAGCCGAATGTTTCTCGCTTCTGTTTCCTCGGTTTCGTTGCTTGCGAAACGATACGCTCACTGTGTTTAACACTCTTTTATTACTATGTCGGCCATACGTGTCACATGATTTTTCTAGGAAACTTCAGAATACTTATTACAGTCTATTCGGTAAATTTTGGTAGAGTCTAGGAGATGTAAGATGATAAAAATTTTAGGTATTACAAATTACATCGTAGCCCGTTCTTCGCGAATTTTGTGGATTATTTATCAACAACCAGAAAACGTTCTACTCTTCAAAATAATCTTCAACACTTTCTACGTATTTACTACATTTCACAATTAACGAATCTCCAATGGTGGATGAAGGATTTGAATTTAAAATTAGCAGATACGAATTAATTTGTATTAATTTGTATCTTATGTGACATTTGTACTTTGTATTTGATTATTTGATTTCTACTTGATTATTGTAATTAATTTGTATCTGATGAGTAGACTGCGGATGTCTATGCATTTATAGTAAAATTGAGTAGATGAAATTCAAAATTGTTAAGAAATTTAAAAAATTGAAGATGTCAATATATGATTTCTCCTCTTTTAAAATCATTAAGGGGAGAAATAACATTCGATTTAGTTTCTATTTCTTGCAATCTATGCAGACAATTTTTATTTTGCATAAAGATCCGCAGACTGAGGAGACATTTGTACTTGATGAATTTGTATATCGTAATTCACGGGAAGCTTCAATCTTCAAATCATGGTCGATTCAGTCAAGGAAAAGATTTTCCAATGTCCTCACAGACGTTTCAATCTGTAACATCTTCGAAACAGTCTTGGACAAAATAGAAAGATGTATTGTGTAAATAGTTTCGAGTTCTGAAATGCGTCTAGGTCTATCGTTGTACTATTTGTTTAAGTAATCACGTTTTCTCGAGAATCGGAAAAGTGTAAGAGTACTTTTTGGATGCACTGTAAGTGAAGGGTTTACTGTATGAATAAATGCGAGTTCCTTTCACAAAATCGAACGTTACACGGGTTGCGTTCGTTTCTCTGTAACGGTCGAGAAAGTTCATGCGGACACGAAAATAATCCTAATGTTGGGCTTACATGGTCAACATAATCTCGGCGACCACACTATTAACGGGCCAGCGCGTTGGTAGCCCTTGCCCAGCCGAGTGAACCGTGTACCAATCTAGACTCATAAAACTGGCCGTGTGTCCGGTAATAACGTGCGAACGCGCTATCCATCAGCCGGGACAAAACAGTTAAGCGGTTGTACGGGTCTGCGGAGCAACGCCGTAATGAACGCCGGCCCCGCGAAATGTCGGTGAAAAAGGCTCCGGAACACGCGCTAAATCTTCTTCCACGCGTTGCTGCTGCGAGATTGGAACTCGCCAGTCCCCGGATCCTTGTTCGAACCGTGTAGAAATTCTTTGGCGAACAGGGCGGGGATGGAATCGAGTCGAGAGCCACTCCTGCCTTCGCGAAGTTCGCAGGATCCGTGGCAAAAGTGCACTTCAGTTCGATGAAAGCGTTTATTACATTCGCATCGGAGCTGTCGGTGAGTCCACAGTCTCCTTTAACCTTCATGTATTTTCATTTTCTATACTTGCATTAATAAATTTCAATGCGCAGAATTGCTTTTAAATTATCTAGTAATTCTTGAAGCACGTGGAAAAAGTGCTACAGTTCTGTAGACTTTGTAGACGTCGAAGTAAAATTTTATACTTCGCGATTAGCGGATCTTTATAAGAATTCTCATTTTCCCACGTTATTTAACTCTCTATTGCATTCCGTTCCCAATTGGGGACTGAAATTCCCAAAGGTTCCATGGTAAATTAAATAAAAAATTCATGCAATAGAGGGTTGATAAAAATCGGAATTAGAAACAAATTTTCTTCGTCAACTAAAACATTCCTGGTTGTAAAAATAACATATGCTATTAGTTCTTGTTACGTGTACACGTATCGTTGGATTTTATAAATCTGCACATGCTAGAATTACACTAGTACAAGCAGTTTTTTAAAGATTTTCTGATTCTGTAAATCCTCTATAAACGCAACAGCCTCGGGGAATTCGGTTGTGTTTATCGTAGACGGGACACTATGTCTATTATCTACACCTCGTTTCTAGCTACCGATTGATCGATCAGCGAATTCGATGAAAGAAGGGCCCGACAGGGATCTGAAGTGTCACGCACTCGTTAGCTGGCGTTTCTTGTTGCGAAACAAAGCGGGAAGGGCCGGGGCTTAATCTCGGCATCTGGAACGTAATTAAGTACGGTCACCTTTATAGGTGGCAGCGGCGCTACGAGATCTCTGCGCTAGTTACCAGGGCTACGAGAAAGGCAGCGGGCTAACGGCGGGACCACGGGCAGAGTAATCGGATGCTGAGATCGCCACCTGCTGATTTCGTATCATCGGCGTAGCCTAATTCGAGCACCCGGTAGTTTACAGTCGGTTATCAACTGCGCGGATCGCTCGAATTAAAGTTTCTCGCATGTGGTCCCCGGTCTATTAGCCGTTGAAGGTGGTGACTAATTAAATTCCTCGGCCTGGACCGGATTAGGTACATTCACACGGGACGGAGAGACCTTCCTGCCTCTGTTTTGTCGTACACGCGGCCGCCACGTGTATACGACAACGTCATTTGCACCGTTACACTGCCTCGTTTTGCGCTCATCTCGAAAGATCCGTGTCGAGAATCTTGTCTGAAAAGGTCTAATAAAATTCAATTAAAACGACTCCCTCCTTCTCTTCATTTTGTTTATGCACTGTATAATCGACATCCATGATGAATATCATTCGCACATGGTGCAGTCTGTCAGGTTTCAATGATCCAGCTGTTTCTTTTCATATTTTTCACTGGCGGCAAAAATATAGTATGGCCGCTAGATAATTTTCTTTTTCTCTGTAATACGGATGTCCAATGTTTTCGCGATCATTCGCAATTACACATTTCTTATTGACCAATGCACAGAATGCACGTATATGCATGTATGATAATACTGGTGTACAGTCAACTCGGTATAATTAGATAATAAAACTTGTATATCATACTTGATAAATCTTACAAATCTGTATAGGCATGTGGAAAAATTATTTTAAGTGTTACATAAAGGGTACGTCACTTGTCGTTGCATAAAATACGCACATGTACATACTGTTAATATTCAACAACATTTTGCTTGAATGTGTACAAGACACCTGAGACGCCTTTGTATATCAAGAGGTTAAATCGATCATTCTCATGCACCAATATAATATTGGGTTGGCAAGAAAATGATTGTATGATCTGTATTTTAAGGTGAAATAAAAATTTCTTTAAGCAATGATCTTGAATCGATCAAATATTTTCCATTTTGTTCGATGATCTTTTGCTATCTTTCTGGTAGCTTATTAAAGTTATTGGTTACTTTCATAAAGCTGCGACAGCTACATATTGAATAACAAAATTGGGTTTCATTTCACGTTAAAATACCGAAATTACTTTCTTGCCAACCCAATAGCAAAGTATATTAATGCTATCGGCGCACTGGTTCGATGAATTGTTATTTAAAAGCAATTTTGCAAATAACCACATTAACTTCAACGCTTCGATCTTAATTTAGATCATTTTCAAGGGTTAGGACTGGGTTAGGAAGACCCTTGAAAATGATCTAAATTAAGATCGAAACGTTGAAGTTAATGTAGTAATTTGCAAAATTGCTTTTAAATAACAATTGATCGAACCAGTGCGCCGATAGCATTAATATATTTTTTATGAACAACTTTACGATCGATATAAGGAAATATTTTTCCAATAGAAAAGCTTGATCACCAGAGTGTGAACTGCTTATAATAATAATAAGTCGAAATTTGAAAAATCAAAGGCCATCAAATGTTTGAAGTGCCTTCACCTGGAGAACTTCCAGGCATTCCGTGCCAGCTCTAAAAGCCTACAGCTCCACATTAGACGCTTTTTCTCTAACAATAACGTCCGCACGACTCAAGACGATAACATCAAGCGAGCCACCCCTTGCATGTACATGGTTTGCATCTATTTCAGGTGGACTGTAATTGCGACGGTGAATAGTAGTGGCCAAATAAAGCGCAATCAAAGTGTCTTTCACTCGGCAGCAATTGGTCGCGGTCCATGCATACTCGAGCTTCCACGTATCCAGTACGTAGCGTATAGGGACTAACGTCTAACCTAACCCCTCGCGGCCTCCGGTGCGTACAACATAAATCTACCTTAATGATATCGCACGTAATGCCAGGGTGACGCTATCTCTCAGGTTGGTACACGTGAGAACACGGCTGACACCTCGATCCACCGTTTCGTAGCCGCGGTCGTAAGAGCAATCGTGCGCGAAAGATCGTATCGCCGAGATTTTCTGCCGGCTCTTCCTGCCCCGGCTCTTCCCTCGTCGTTTAGGAGGATTCACGTCGCGATGACTGGCCAGGCCATCCCGTGAGACTTTGCTCTCCTCTCCACCGAACCCACGAAACTTCTTCCTACCCACCGTTTCGTGTTTCTCCTTGTCTCAAAAGCCAGAAATGATTCCAACCGCGATTCGTCTTCAGATAGGT
The DNA here is from genome assembly GCA_028455795.1 of Lasioglossum marginatum. Taxonomy (NCBI): domain Eukaryota; kingdom Metazoa; phylum Arthropoda; class Insecta; order Hymenoptera; family Halictidae; genus Lasioglossum; species Lasioglossum marginatum. The sequence continues at coordinate 1,575,727 of CM052252.1, forward strand.
CAACCCTCCGCGCCATTCGTGGTTTTTGCCCAGCTCGCTGCAACACTTCTTCCATTTTTGCGCTCTTACTTCACACTGCGAGCTTCGAGATCGACTGATACCTTCACGCTTTCTTCGCCCTCTTTTTCGCCGTTGCTTGCGTGTTTTATTGAGCTTGTAATGTTTTAACGCGTTGCATGAAGACACTCGCACTTTGCTCGAAGATTCAGTGGAGGGAACTGATAACAGATAATGAAAGATGAATGTTGTTGATACTAAGGATTCTACATTTATTTTTCTCTTCAGGGTTTCCAGCCTCAATGAATACGATGAATAAGATGTGTTATGTGGCAACACAAAATATTAATAACCGATAAAAACAAGGTCTTCGTGTTAATTTTTTACAGAAAACATTACCTGTCTTATAGTTTTGTCGCGGCTAATAAGAGGTAAGCTGGTGTTATTTTCAAATTCATAGATATACTAACGTAAACACAGCGTTGAACGACGTCTCCAGAAGTAACTAATAACACTCTGTATGAGAGACGTTGAAGTTCTTTCATATAACACATAATTATTTCGTTTTAAGTGATGTCTTATAGTATTGTCGCGGACTGTATTGTATCGTGAATTAAATACTTAAATATGATTCTAATTGTGTCGTGCCTGGTCTCGTTTTAACCAGAAAAATGTCACATAAATGTTGGTGAATATTTTATTAAAAAATAATTTAAGAACAACAGTATCTGTTTATGTTCTTCGGATCAGAAAACTCCTATGATTGGTCTGTTTGTACCGAATAAATTGTAACTGGCGAAGATACGAATTTCATCGACGTCCTCGGTCAAATTAGTCCGACTGGGACGTCGGAATCACGAACGGAAATCGAAAAAAGTCGTTCCGTTAGGAGACGTAGCAACCTGGAAACGGAAAGTTTAATTAAACGGGTAATTAAATAGCGGATATGAGCGCGGAGATTTGAGCGGCGTGCACGCAAAAGTTGCATAGTCGCGGCAGGTGGAACACGTGGGGGCAAGGAGCCTAAAAAGAGCGGACACCATCTTCTCGGAGCCGCGTTCCCGCGAACTAATTGTGAGATCAGAGCCGAGGAGAAGGACCGGAGACCGAGGGACACGAAACGATAACGGGGCTTTCAGCGTGGAACTCGTAAATTTGTCGGTGGCGTGTGTTGCCGGTGCGGATTTTTAGCCCGCCACCCTCCTGCAAATTGTCCCCCTTTCAATTTGTCCGTTCCCCTCTTATCGGCGTTTCGCGTTCGCTCGCGAGCCGCTCGTTAAATAGTAAATAACGCCGCTAACGGGAAGAAAAGTTCGCCTCCCTCTCACATTATCTTATCGAGCGCTGCTCGACCCTTGACTTATGTGTCGAGAAACTATCCCGTCTTGTGGGATATACTCCGCGGAGTTTCTTACGCCCTGGGCGGAATTACTTCACTCTATCTTGATCTCTTCATAGAAATGCTGGAAAACTGCATGCTACCGCAATCTGCAAACCTCTCGACTGCGTGTCGCCAAAATATAACAATTTTTTTATGATGATTACTCTTGCTGTTTGTTAGTTAACTGTCCACGATCCAAATTGTTCTGTCTGTTTCATTTCAATCATTTCTGATGTTAAAACTGTTATAATTTCGCGACAAAACGTTAGACTTTTTACGAAGAGGTTTCTGCATTATGTAGGATGATGGAAAAGTGAAGATAACCCAGATCTATACCTTTCGAAAATTATTCAGATTCAGACAATTTTGCTGACTGACACATTTTTTTGAGATCTAAAATCACCATAGATTTAAAGACCGAACTCTCTTCTTTACAACGATGCCTTATTGTGCTTTGAATGAAAAGTTGCACGCACTAAAAATTATTAAAACGGAGGTGGTACAGTTTTCTTTCGAAATAAGAAGAGGATCCCTTTTCATATTCTATCATATTCAGTCGTATTCTATCCTTTCCCAACGAAATTTATTTTCTTTGTTAATATTTTTAAATTCTTCTAATGATTGTACTGTTTTAAATTACACCTACTCATTTTCGTAATAAATGCATAAAATCACATTGAGAATTCTCTACCAATATGTCTAGCAATATTTTATGGGTGTTACCGTGTATACGAAGAGGCGCGTGTTTCTTTTCAATAAAAGTAGGCGCGCAATAAAAATATGATTTATCACCTGGAGTTCACAAGCAGCATGAGACTTAACGAATTCAGAATCGACTGATTCGAGTACGCCGGTCACGAACACCGCGAAGACACCTGTTGGTTGAGAGAGCGGTGCGTGGGCGTGAGCGCGGCCCATGATCGCGTTTCTCAAGGCTGTAATATCGAGTTATCGGGCCCTCATAAGTCCGGCCGGCTCATTAACAGCCAGGATGCCCCCCATTGTTGGGTTGCCCTGGATCCTACGAAATAATAAGCCGTGTTACGGACAGCACACGCAAGAGAACGGTCATAATGCGTGGCCGCTTACTCGTTATCGCTCACAATGGGTCGCACGCTGAGACCCGAAACAACCGGCCGACGAACCTAAATTAAAGCCGCTACGTGTTTCCTTCGTTATGTGTTGCCCGTGGCCACGGAAGGCACCGCTTGTATGAAGCACCGATCATGTCTCGCTGCTGCTCTTTAATACACCGACCGCCGTATCATTCGTATTCTATAAATGACAGAAATTTAGATGGCACGACGGAAAATTAATTCTAGAACGGCTAAGCCTGCAATTTGCGCGACCTATCCGCCGTACGTAGCTATTTACTTCCAATATTGGTGTAATAAACATGTGATATCTCTGCTGAAGTAACGACGATTCACCGGCGTCGATTCTGAAGAGATAGATGCACAGAATTTTTTGTGTGAACATATTCAACATTGCATTCAATACCGTCGATCCTCAGGGACTGACACAGCAACGTGTTCAGAGTAGCACGAGTAAATACACTCAATTTCTTATGTACGAGATTAAATAGATCGTGTAGAATGAAAATATTCTAGGTCGAAAGAAATCAAAATAATTTCGAGTCTAAGTCTTCAGCAAATTTCTCCGAGGAGTACCGATAGCCGAAGCCACTTCCGATTCTGTGATTCTTCAGCTGCCATTCCGCGAGTCGTGGAAGAGGGAGAACGCGTCGCTCACTGGTAGGGTTCTTCAAGATCGCCATTCGTTACCGGGAGAGACAAATCGGCGTAGATCGAGATAGCCCCGGATGGACACTGCGGTCCTTTTCATCGGGGCCATCCTCGGAGCTGGACCTCCGATGAAGTTTGGGACCGGATGGAAACGGTTCTCTGTCGCTCGAAGAGAAAACTCTTTTAATGCTGACCGTTAGAATCGCATTAATATCGGCTGATGAATCCCCCCGGTAGTGTCACGACGACCTCCGAGAGAGTCCTGTCGAATAATAGGGAGCAGTTAGATCGCAGTATTGTGACGCGTACGCAGGACCCTGCGGGACGTCCGAGCGGTACCGAGAATCGGCAGGCTCTCTCTCAGTGGGGACCGGTAAATACCACTAATCACTTCTCAATCCTTTCTAACCTACCTTGACCCCACCACCGGAAGAGTTATGGCCGTTGGTTTTATTCGGGCTACCTCAGTCTCGGGACCCTGACCCCCGTTCGCGCCTGAGACCCATACCGATGCAACCTGCTCGCACACACTTGTGAAAACATGCCCCGAAAAAATCGGCGACCGAGAGAAACCTTCGATGAGGATACCCAGGATCTGCCACGATCGCTTTCTTCCCTGCAAACGGCTCTAAAATGCCGATAATATTAACTCTTTGTGAACAAGGTTTCTGTTAAATATTGGAAGTGTAAGGAGGCTCGACACGGCGCGGCGTCTCAGTCGCTCGCTCGCAGGGAACTGTCAAACTGTCAATCCCGTATTTTTAACAAAACTATGACGTAACGCACTTTTGTTCACAAAACCTTAACGCAACGCATAAATCGATAAAACACAGTCATCCACACGGTGGTATAAACATTCTTACAAACACATTCTTACAGAAATATCTTCCTCAAAAAGCTAAATCCTGTATCAATTTCTTCAGTTGCAAGAATGAATGAAAATATATACTTATCTTTTGTTACTACAGTTATTACTAATCTTGTTTTCTTACTGACAGTATTTTTATCTCGTAAATTGTCTAAAATTGACGCCTTTGAATAGGACCTTCAAATCACATTCTTATGAACAAGATTGTTTTTCTAATCATGCTATAGGAAATACTAGAATGCGACAGATAAATGAATTATTTAATCTCTTCAACGAGACACTTTTCCGAAACAAAGCAGACGATTCTAGTTTCTTTATAATTATACTTTATGAAATGTAAATAGGCATCGATTGAAAAATGCTTTGGAGAAACGTAACGTCAATCTGTACGACTATTAAGCGTTCCATGAAATTAAGATAGAAAATGATATGCTGCTATCCTGAAACCTTTTAGTAAACTGCGAATCTTCATGTATTACGAAAATTCACAATATAACAAAGTATTGTTTGTTCATGCGACAATATCATAAAAGTAATGCTGCATACAAATATTCAAAAAAATATATAGATATTCATTCGATGTTCGATTTAAATTGAACAGTTGTTTCAATCGTCAATTGACAATAGACAAGTGGTTCTAACAATATGATCAACCCTTGTAGTTTCAACCAATTTCAAGTTTCCCCATCTAGAACGGAATAAAATGATACCTAGCCTCGCATTTCCAAAATCCTATACAATAAGTATCCACATCCTCTCCCTATCTGCGATTAAAGTCAGGAGAAGTAGTATAAAATAAATTTATTACAAACATAGACGAGCACAAATGACGAGAGTACATGATTAAGAAAAATACACGTGGATTGGCTGGCTAAAATTTTGGAAGAGGTGCCGAAAGAAAGAGTTCAGGGCCACGGCCCTTGCCATTCGTTTGGTTCGTCGAGCGTCATGGGGAATGTCGATCGGCGCCGACAACGCGCTGAGAGATTGTCGCCGCTAACGATGCCCGGGTTCGAGGCATAAACCAAGCTGTTCGGCCGCATTAATCTTGATCACGAGTCGCCTGTCGATCGTCGATCGCAGCATCTTGATCGCTGTTCAGAGATGATCGACTACGGGTTCCGCTGCGGTCCCTGCTCTTGCTGCGGCACTCCGTGTCGCTTTCCTTATCGCACGGGTCGTCCTCGATGTTCTGTGCCTCCAGCGGGCTGTCCTTCAGCGTCTGCAGTTCCCTGGCCCTTTTGATGCACCTGCAATTGGTGCAACCAGCCCGCCTGGACCTTCCACTCCTCCGCCTGCTTCGCCTCCTTCTCCTGCGACTTCTTCGCCTACGACCCCTGCTGCGACGGCGACCCCTTCGTCTTCTGCTTCGACGACGTCTGCTTCTCCGACGTCTACTTCTCTCAGTTGGCAAGTTCGACGGTGCGAACTGTGATATGTCAGTCTCCGTGTTCAGGTAGTAGTGGCCATTGTTCTTCTTCAGGATTCCGTAGTCCAGGCCGCGCTTCAATGCTGCTTGCATCTGTGGAAGCAGATCGTATCAATAACTTATATCGTTTATGCTAAAATTAATTTCTTCTGGAGTTTTCTGTACTGTTTCTTCATCTGCGATGAGCTACTGCTCCGAGATCTTTTAGCAAAATTTTCTGAAATTTGTTTTGAACATTCGAATTATGTCGGTCGAAGGAGAAGTGAATTTTATATAGTTTTTAGTTAATGAATTATTCATTTCATTCAAACCAATTCATTTAAATCTATTTGATGAATTGTTAAGGATTCTATTTGGATAAAATTCAATTATAACCGTTCTCTAATGTAATAAATAGACAGCGGATCTTTATGCAAAATATAAATTTGAATTGCAACGAACCGGAGTGACATAGAAATTTATTTTCTCTCTTAATATGTTCAATAGGCTGAAAATAATATAAAAGTATTTTTAAATTCGTCTAATGTTTTCAATGTTTCAAATTACACTCACTCATATTTCTCATAAATGCATAAAATCCGCTGTCTAGTAATAAAAATGATAGCTAGATGAAAATTTCAAAACAACAAATGACGTATCGAATGAAATATTTAAAAATACGCACCTGTCTTTGTATAGTCGATTCCGGAGCACTATACTGTGCCATGATGTAACTCATAATTTCCTTGGACGTGGACCCGTGAACCTCCCGTAGATTCTTGATCGCGTTGACCACCCGGGCCGACATTTTCGGTACCTGTTTCCCCATTTTCTATCTATTTCTTCCGTGATCTCCAATAAACAATCACCGAATTGCTGATAATTATTTCGTTTCGATCGACACTGTCCCCCGGCAATTCCCAAGACATATAGATCAGAACCTTATTAATGATCTACTCAGAAAATTATCATTTCCACTCGCACCAAATTTTGAGAACATTCGACACATTTGACGACGTTAAAGCAACGTTAATCACGACGAAATTTTAAAATTGTTTACCAAAAGTATCGTAATGCGATGCGGCCGAAATTACGCGTGACTCGTAGACGATTTTGATTACAAATGACTGCACTGTTTTATGGTTTCTATGCGTTGCTCTTGTCATCGATACTATTCGATCGCGCTCGGTTATACGGTGCGTGAAGCTCCGTTTACAATCATGAACATCAATTTCTATGAATACATCGTGAACTGCAAATATGTCAAGATTATGCACGATGATAGTAAAACGAAAATGATTTGAACAGTTATATTGATGTTGACGTAGTCCGTTAATCACTTTTAAATATTCAGTAGAGTTGTAAAATTAAATACAACATTTTAAAATATCCCACTATAAAGTAAATTATGAAATATTCGACAATTATCTAAATAATATTTTGGATATTTTCTTGGAATATTTTCTAGTGTAATAAATATATTTAGTGCAATATTTTTCTGTTCGTCTGAAGAAGCATATATGTTGACGTAGTCCATTAATCACTTTTAAATATTCAGTAGAGTTATTAATTAAATACATTTTAAAATATCTCACTATAAAGTAAATTATGAAATATCCGACAATTATCTCAATAATATTTTAAATATTTTCTAACGCAATAAATATATTTAGTGCAATATTTTTCTGTTCGTCTGATGAAGCATGTATGTTGACTTTAAATGTTCAATGAAATATTTATAATGACGACTATATATAATATCTTCTTGGAATGTTTTCTAGTGCAATATTTTTCTGTTCTTGTTGTCGGTTCTTCACTTAAAACGAAACTGATACATTTTAAACGGCGAAGAAGCTTCTTATAGTGGCCATAAAATTGTACAACGAACGTTTATGGACTATCTGCAGATAACTGTCACATTAGGCTGTCCGCGAGGCAATTTTGTCAAGTGTGTACAACGTTTAAAGGGTTGCTCCGATGACAATCCGGAACAGACATCGCGTTTTCACCCGAGTTTGTCTTACGCTTCGATGGAATCGAAGATAGTCTCGTCTCGGACGATGGCTTATCGCTGCTCGAACGATTTTTCGAAAGTGTGTAATGCCGTTCGAGTTGGCTTTTCGATGTAACCGGGCTGTTGCACCGAATCCATGAAACCATGGAATCGTAAAGATACCAGCTTAAGTATCCATAGGTAGTTTCTCGCTCTTCCACCGTTAATTCCACCGTTGACGTTTGTCACCACGCGATACGACATTTCTGCTCATTTCCGGTCCAGCTATCGGCGTGATTGCATTTTATCAAACTATTAAAAGATTCAACACGATATATACGCGTGTCCATTGCCGGTGATGATGGGTAGATAATTTAGATCCGTCGCATTTTACGTGTTAGAACATCGTTGAAAAGTGTTCGGAAGAGCGTGCTTGTCTCGCGAAGATTTCTTCCGCAGATGTCTACCGAGATAATCGGATCGTTATCTCGCGCTAGAAGGATGCCTCGATCATCGTTTTCGCAGCTAACAGATACTGAAATATGGAGTAACTTTTACGGAGAAAGATTTAATTCTAACCAGGACATGATCGCGAGATGTTGCGACTAAATGGAGCACATTACACTTAGACGGCGCCACTCGTTGAAAAATAGTGGGAAGAATAAAACTACAGGATGCTCCAGATCGAAGCTACAGATTGCAGTTTGCGCTTGACACGTTAAATATATATTTTTCTAGTAATACTTGCATTATGTCCAGCTGTCCGCTGCAATTATCGTCGCTTTTGTGAAACTGTGTGCGAAGTAAAAAGGCACTTCAAGACTTTATCAATCTGTAACTGCAATTTACGTGGCGCGCATATTGCATAAAGAACGAAAAGTTAAACGCTGTATTAAAATATCACTAGAGCGTAATGGAAATTTATAGATGGAACGTCTCTTTCATTAACACCTGGATGACAGGATGCGTGCTCATTTCGACTCAGCATTTCAAAGACATTATATAGCTATCCGACGTCTAGTACTTATTTTAAATTGAAGTCAAATTGTTCTCTTTTAATCGTTACTTTGTTAGTAAAGGACAAGAAAAATTACCAATCAGAACAGTTATTTCGTCTTAAACAAAAATGTCCCTCCCATTCCTCGTTCCCCAATCATTCCGAATTTGCAACAAAATACGTGGAACCGTCAAAACACGGTGTTCAGTTCACAAATTAGCACACCTCGGAGGGTAACCAACCCGGTAATTGAGCGCTATTTGTACAAACGCGACAAGAAGGTTCAATTAAGGAATCCGCAAGGTCCTGTAGTCGAACTCAATAATTTCCTGTGGGGACTCGCTCTTAAAATCCCTCGGGGCCGTAGCCAGCAGGTAGCCGATTAATAATACGTTCCGAAAGCACGGTGACGACGGCAAAGTGGCAAGTGGGACGACCTTAAAGATCGCAGCCGCGAGACGATACTTGTTAAATTCGTCGATCCCTAGTGTTAACGAAGCCTGTTTCGCAGCCGGCTCGGTACCACGCGAAATTTACCGATTAATTCTCCCTCCGTGCTCCCCCTTTTTTTCCCTGGACCCGTGCTCATTAGTTGACCTTAATGGTGTCGGGCGGCGTTTAAAAAAGCCCGCGATTCCGAGTCCTCTTGTGGAACGCGTGTGCATGCACGCGGGTAAACGGGGGCCATCTTGCCACCTCGTCCGGTAATTGGATAGTCGGGGATGCCGCGGTTTACAAGAATAACGCGGCAATTTAGCCGGCCACTTAGCCTCCTCTACCTGACCAGAACCGATTCACCGATTCGTTAATCAGCACCAGGTGTCGCGACGCAACGCGGCGAGGCGCTGCGCGGGATGCATTCGCGTTGCAGTCGCGCTGCAGTCGCGTTGCAGCGCGACGTGCCGGCCTGAATGTACACCTGCATGTAGATGCTTGCGTCTATACGCCAATGATTATTTATCAACGTCGCGCTTAGACCGGGAAACGACTGGACGTCGCGTTTAAGCTCTTTTATTGTCGTCACTCGGTGCGCGCTCGCACACGCTAAGGTAATCGTGCGCCACGCCGCCTGCCTGACTACCTTGCCTGCCTGACTGTCTTCCTGCGCCTACCTTTCGTCCCCTTTCCGCCGATTTACTGCCGCTGTCCGCCTCGATACCCAGACCGTCCTTCTCTCTTTCGAGAGCTTCTTTTCAGCGATCGCCGCGGAACGGTAATTCACGCGAACGAATATTTACGGCCGTCTCGCCGAACGGAAATTTATACCGTCTCCCACCCAGACGATACATCATCCGAACGCCGCTCGTTCCGACGCTCCTATTCCGACGAATAGAAACCAGCCTTTATTGATAGCGCCGGACCAAATCACTAGCCTCCATCGACACACGTCCCGCGAAACCGATAATACACCGGGGATGTTTATTTGAGATATTGCTTCATTGGACACCAGAGTTGGGCAAAAATTTAATCAACGATTGACGAATTTTCTACTTCAATCGTTAATCGCAATTAATCTCTTACTTTAGTCGTTAATTGCGGTTAACGATTAGATACTTATTCTTGTTTAGATACTCTAAATCTGATCATTTAGTAAACCAATGCTTCTAATTGATTGTAAAAAATCAATTATGTTTGGTATATAATTATAAAAAAGTTATTCGATTTTAAAAGGTGTACGAACACTTTGTATACCCACTGTATGTACTTGATAACGTTTAGAGCTATTCATGTCTTTGTTCGTCAATTTTTTAAAACATGCCGTTAAAAGATATAATTCATTAAAATGTGAAAATGGGAACGAAAATAGAGTGAAGTATTATTTTCACATTTTTATGCGTTTTCAGTTTGAAAATAAATAAAATCAATATCTCCTCATGTGTTTCTAAAATCCTCTGCCGTTCGAGGGCTAGCTTATATATTTCTTTGGCCACATTCTCATCATTGTCAATCTCAAATACATTCTTATCATCGTCATAAAATACCGCAAAATAGTCACTTTTAGTGCTCGATAGAATCAGTGTCAGGAACACAGTAACAACAGTTCCGTTCCGTAGCAGAGCATCAGAATCAAAGATGGCGAATCCGGTGGGAAGTTGCAGCTCTGGTGGAGCATGATCGCGGCGGTTCTCCATTCGGGGCGCATATCAATGTCCGAGCAAGTGTTTTTCTCGTTACTTTCCCGCGGCGCGGCGCGGTGCGGCGGGATCGTCGTCGCAAACGACAGGACGTCCGCGTATCGAAGAATTCAGCCGTGGGGGCTTGGAGGCCTCTATTAAAGCGGATAATGGTTCTCGCGGCGGAAAGAGGCGACACGCGAGAGACGGCTGCCAGCCAATCAACCAATCAACGGCATTGTACCTGTGCCGCGCGATGATTGCAATTGGCTGATTAACAATCTTCCCGGCAAGCCACGGCTACCTCCCCTCGGCCACCGCGAGTCGCATAACTCGGCCGAACTCCGCATTTTGCATACTCGATTGCTGGTGAGCTCTATCTGTTCCCCTAGTACCCCCGGTCTCCATGATCCGCCGCAGTTTTTGCCACGGTATCGATCGCCATTTTGGATAAATTAGCACAACTCGCGGATCGTTAAGTTTCCGTGGTCGCGACAGAAATTCCCGATCGTGACACGCCTTATAAATATTCGTGGCGCAATTAATAATTAATATTCCCGGTGAATGAGCGGAGATAAATCGCCGAGGTTTCGTATTCATTAGCCTGGGCTAGGCTGCCATACCGGCCGGGGACACGAGCGGTTTTTCAAGAAGGCGCTTGTCGATGGAAATTATTCGCGTGGCCGGCAGTCAAAGGAATTGATTGCCTGTTGATTTGTAAGGCTGCTTTTTCCACCAGCCACTCGGCACCGGTCGTTTTCACCTTGTGAAACGTTGTCGACGAATCGGAGCTCGGTTTTTCAAGAAACCCCGACGACCCTCCTCGACGCACGTGTCCCCGCATCTCTACGCGCAACAGCGATGATAGGGGACTGCAACGCGTCGCTCGTTCTAATTACATGGTAAACATCCTCCGCGCATTTTATCGTATTAATTAGGATGAGAGAGACGTGTGGATGTAAACACTGCTGGCACGACCAACAGCGGAGTTTCGAGAAATGATTAATACCGCGAGATACGGCCAATGCAAATGAAGATAATCCGATGGAAAATATTCTAGCGGTACAACGCTCGGGGAAGAAATGGTGTATGTATTTATTCCACCTGTTCTTACTTAATCATTTATGCCGCTCACGGATCCGGATCGAATTAACACTTTCTACCGGGATTAACATGATCTTTTTGCTTGCCGTGAGATTAGATGACAGTTTATGTTAATTACACGCTCCAATCGGAGACTTAATGCTATTCGGGAAAAAATGGTTTGTACTACTGTAACTGCTGGACAGTTGCAAGAGCGGTATAACGTGACATAATTTCGGATCTCACGATTTCGAGTCGTTGAAATATCGAGAACTGGTATTATATATTTAATATAAGTTTAATATAGGTATATTATAATTAGACTGCGGATCTTTATGCAAAATAAAAATGTTCTGCATTGATTGTGGGAAGCAGGAATAATATGAAAATTTATTTCGTCCCTTAATGACTTTATTACATTGAAAACAACGTTACAATCTTCTTAAATTTTTCCAAGCTTTTACTGTTTTATATTTCGTCCAACCAATTTCTTCATAAATGCATAAAGATCCGCAGTCCAATTATAATATAATATGGTATAATATTTCTTATGGAAAGTAGATATTTCTATTAAATGATTCACATTCGAAATTAAAAGATATCTAATTGTAAGTGAAAATATATTATGTGTACACATTATTGAAGTTTGCAACTTCAGTCTTTTGAATATACAATTTTTATACACCCATCGTTATATGGATATTGAGTAAAAGTCACGAACATCAAGAAGTACATTAGAACCTCGATTGTACGAATTAATTAGAAAATATGAGAAGAAGAGAAGAACGAAGAGAATACGTAACGCTTCTTCTTCTCTTGTTCAAATCCTTGGACACGTGTTTTACACTTTTTTAATATCTTTCATACTTTTCGAGATATTCGGCTGGAAAGTTTTCAAATGAACACCCTGTATACATTTTATGTTGAGAAAAATAAAAGTCACAAAGTTTCAGATCAATTGTACAAATGGCAGAATGGCATGATCCTTTACGTGAGAAATGTGTGAAGTTGATAAGGGAAACGCAATTATATATTATTATTATTATTGCTTTATTTCAGCCTTACAGCTAAGAAATGTGACTTGGTCTACAGTATCCTAACTTTACAGATCTATCTTATTCACACATTTCGTCCATACCTTCTCTCGCTCTCTTTCTTTGTCTCACTCATTCCTACCCTGACCTACTCTGTTGGTATCCTAATTATTACTAACCTAATTATTGCATCCTTTCCTATTCCCTAATATTTGTTTTTAGTTTGGTATATTTTTTGGTATATTTATGCTCTCTTTTCTCTCTTTCGCCTCAACATCTCCAGTCACTCTTCGACATTTCTATCTTGCCTCCCACTCACTACATCCTCGATCCTGATCTTTTCTCCCATTACCCTGCATTCTCTTGTCAAATGTTGTAGACTACGGATGGGGATTAAATAGAAATGAATATCAGAAGCGCGATCATCGATTTTCCCTGGAAGTGTTCCTCTCCAGCGTTTCTCCGCGATCGAGAATCAGCCCGGGCCCTTTTCTCTTCAGGGGAAACAGTTTCGGCGCGTTAAACCTGTTCCGCGGTTCCTCGAATCTCCCGTGTCCTTTGATCATGGGAGCCTTTGAGGCTCCAACGGTACACACGGGGGCCGGTGCATCTTGCACGCGAGCAAAGATACAGCTCGGTGGCTTCCCATCTCTCCTATCTCTTGCTCTCTCTCTCATTGTCTCACTCTTCCCGTTCTCCATCGGATCTGACGCATTTTCGGTGCACGGGGTTCCGCGGCAAAGGGTGAATTAATGCCGATGAGAGCGGGCGCAGTTAATAAACCGGACTTATTAAACGATTACATTAACGCAACCGTCGCCGGAGATTAATGCACTCGGCTCCGGAACGTCTCACTTGTTCGCAAGGCAGCCGGGTATATATACGAAGAAAGGCAGAAGCCGACAAGAAATATGATCTACACGGTGTGGGCACCGTATCGCGGTAGCCCCGAGATAATTACGGCCACGACCGGCGATAATTTTTGCGTATCGAAGGGCCGAAGGTCTGGCAACGCGAAAGTGGGCCGATAAACGATCGCGTTAATGCACTGCCCTCCCCCTTTAATTGCCGGGAAATCCATTAGAAAGGCACCGGCCGGACGTAATTACTCGGAAGGACAGTCTTTTCTAACCGGGGAGAGCCACAGTGTTGCACCGTTTGCGTGCGACGTATCTGTCGATGTTGCGCGACTCTTGTTCCCAGCTTGTAATTACGCTCTTGGCGAGTGTTTCTTGCGAACGGTCGCCGTGTCATTAAATAATTTGTTCGGGCTTGGCCGCGATATTAGGCCCTCTCACGCGTATAATTAATTTTAGCGGGCCGAGCAGCGCCCGAGATTTTTTCACGCCGGAAACTGGTTGCGCCCCGACTAAAAGGCACCGAGACCATCCGAATACGCTCGCCTGTGGAATACGAACGCTCGATCTGCTTTCCTCTTTCGTTTTCTAAAATACATGTAACGCCTTAATCTTTATTTCTCAATTTCACTTTCACTGTGATTCTCGCATTATGCGTCTATTTCGGTGCGGAGAAACTGATCGGAATCTTCAGCATCGAAGAAGCTGTAGCCCAATAATGCTCGTCCAGTCCCTGAATTTACGCGGAGTATCTGTTCCATCATGTTACGAGTAACTGTATAAGTTTTAGAAATAATGTGCTCTAATCGTGTAATTGTGTACTAAAGAAATGGCAATGGCTCGATAATAAATTAATAATAGTACTGCTCGCATATACGGTTATATAAAGAAAGAATGAAAAATAAAAAACTTTCCTATTTGCATTAACATTTCCATAGGCAGCATTTTGAACTGTGCCGGCTGCCTCTACCCTCAAAGAACATAGTTGTACCACTCGTATCAGTTCATCCTTAACAGACTCCTAGTATGCTTAAATGCTTAAATATTCAGAACAGACGAATTAAATAAACCTCATTCCTACACCTAATATCCTCTTTTCCTAAATTCTGCCTAACTCTGGTGGCTCACAAATGGCTCACAAATGGCCCAATGAATTACGCTAAAGAAGATTTTGCGTGCATCCCGCACGTTCCCTAGGCCACAATCTCACTAAACACCGCAATTCAATTCTCATCGCGCGTAAATCGGCAGTGGTCCCGGAAAGTATCCTTTCATCACCGATCCGCGAACGTCGTGCTTTTCGGGGACGAGTTCAAATGCCGCGAAAATTTCTGCGGAAGCGGGGACGGCCTCAGTGGAAAGGAAGCGCTCGGCGTCGAGAATTTAATAAGACGGACAGTGGAAAAGGAATATCGCGAGATGCGAGGAGTACATGCGAGCAGGTGGACGAGAAGAGGCGAGAACACGAAACTACTCGGCCAGAGGCAGGGTCGACCGCTTTCTTGGCCCACCCGCACCTACCACTCGTCTCGATGTCACGTGTTTATAAATAGTGCATCAACGTAATGCCCGGCGGCTGTAACCACGCCGAAAGATTTACGAACATTGCGGCCACTATCCGCGGGCCGAGACGCGGCGAACGCGGAAAGGAATTCCGCGATATAATAACGAGGGTGTCTCATCTCGTGCCTAGTTAGGCATTACCGATGACCGTCCGAGATTTCGCGGATGACTACTTCGCTTTGCGTGAGCCGAATGCGACAACCTCAATTAGGAGCTCACCAATTGGACTGGTGTGTTAACTGTGTTTTAAAAAATTATTTTTAAATTGATTTTTATAGTTGTCGCAGAAATTTGTAGAACAGTAGATTTATATCATAATGCACAGTGGATGATTAAATTGTTAGAGCCGCTTGCATAAATTGACGTGGTTACATTAACCCCTTGCCCTACGATTTATTTGACTGTTTCAATGATTAGAATTTTTTTTGTAGATCGCAATTTCCTAGAAAAGGAGAAAATATTGATATAAATTGTATACCTATATGTTCTCCAATAGGTGTATATTAACAAAACCAAAATAGAATTTTATTTCGGCTTAAAGGAAATTGTTAACATACATTTTTGTTAGAATCTGTTCAGATTCTTTCGTCACGAGTCAGACACGATATTGTAAGGCAAGGAGTTAAATCAATCTAAAGCTCTAGCTATTCTAAATTCCGAAGTTCGATCCAGACGTGGGCATTATGAATCAATTTTTCCGATACAGCCTTATAAACGGGGAGCACAGAGTTGTGTGAAAATGGTCATTTAATGGTTGACACTAACCGTAACGAGAAAAAAATGTATCCGATATATATTGTTTTATAAAAATTACAAGACTGAATTTATTTAATTCTTCACAATTTTTATAATAATACATGCTCGAATAAAAAAATTTATTGAATAATTTCTAATGGAAGCATCTTTATAATTTCAATAATTAATAAATAAGTAATGTGAAAGTGGTCACTTGACTGGTCGCGGTCATACTACTTATTCGCCGGACTAGGATTAATCAATTTGTACTGGAAGAAATAAAGAACAGTGAAAAATAATAAATTGCTAGTATAAAGAAAGAAGAATTTTGATCTTTTGAACCAGCAAAAATTAAATTTCGTAAATATTGAGTTGCTGTTAGTGCAGAATAGACAATAACCGAACGTATACTGAAGATTTTTTTACCACGTTTTTATTAGCGCGCTTTCTTGTCTGTCTGTTTGTCTGTCTGTCTGTTGGGAGACAAATTTTGCAACTGATTTTAAACTAACTTCCTGATGAGTTAGAGACTAAAAATTTTAAACATAGCTCAGAACTGGATGACAATACAATATTTAAAAAAAATTTTTAAAAAAGCCTATGCGTTTAGGAGATATAAATTATTAATAAATTTAATCTTGCACCCCCCCCCCCCCCCGCGCGTGACGTCATCGCGTTCAGCATCCCCACTCTACTACGTGTTCCCACTCTGACTCATCCCCACTCCACTGACCCGTCTCGCACCGATGGAGGTCAGTGTGCGTTCAAGCTCCGTGCGGTGTATACATAGTTACTACGTATTATTATACTATAATGTTTGTTTACCAAGCGAAAGAACAGTTACACCGAGATTCTCCGTCGCATCTTTATCTTTGACATTTTACCACGGCGTTTCGATATGATGCGGTCACAATACCGTCTGGAATTTACTACATGTCTCTGTTATAATCTCAAAATAATGTCTACAAAAAAGGAGCAGTTCGTTAATGATGATTTTCACATGGAAGTCGCCAAATCACCAGGTATGCCATTAAATATTTTACCATGTTTTTATTAGGTCGCTTTCTTGTATGACTGTTTGTCTGTTCGATACAAATTTTATTACAACTGATTTTAAACTAACTTCCCGATGAGCTAGAGACTTGAAATTTTAAACATAGCTCAGAACTGGATGACAATGCAATATTTAAAAAAAAATTTTTTTAAATTTTAGGAAGTCTATGCGTTTAGAAGATATGAACTATTAAAAATTTAACCGTTACACCTCTCCGCGCGACGATCGGTAGTACCCACTCGGTTTCCACTCTGACTCATCCCCACTCCACTGACACGCTTCGCACCGAAGGAGCTTAGTGTACGTTCGAGCTCCGTGCAGTGTTTGCAAAGTTACTACGTATTATTATAATATAATGTTTGTTTACCAAGCGAAAGAACAGTTACACCGAAATTCACCAATTTACACCGTCGGATCTTTATCTTTGACATTTTACCACGGCGTTTGTTACCACGTTTTTTTTTCGATATGACGCGTCGTAATACCGTCTGAAATTTACTACATGTCTTTGTTATAATCTCATCAAAATGTTCAAAATCGATTGTAAAATTTCACACATACAAGACTAAAAAGCAGAAAATAATTATTTAAATAAAAATAAATTTTTAAAAATACCACGTTTTTAAAACGGACTAAAAAGTATAAAATAAATTTTTAAAAAACACCACGTTTAAAAAACGGACTGAAAAGTATAAAATAATTTTTTCTAGCCCCGTACAGATTCCTAACCCCGTACAGATAGTCCTGAAAATTTGTGATTGTGAATTTTTAATAGCTATGAAAATACTTGTAAGATTTAAAACGAAAAACGTGGGGTTAGGAATCTGTATGAGGCTAGAAAAAATTATTTTATACTTTTTAGTCCGTTTTTTAAACGTGATGTTTTTAAAAAATTTATTTTATACTTTTTAGTCCGTTTTAAAAACGTGGTATTTTTAAAAATTTATTTTCATTTAAATAATTATTATCTATTAGACTCGTAGATGTAATGTAAAACAGTGAGAAGATTAAAAGACTAAAAATACTAATATACTATTTTCAGTACATTAAAATTATTAGTGAAAAATATAGATTTATATTTAGCTTAGTCTTGCAATTGACATACAAACTTTTTATTCTGCATAAAGATTCTACAAGTAATTCCTACAAGAGTAAAAGTGCAAGTGTTTCAGTTCAACTGGATATATTATATATTAATATATACTATATATTAAATATTACAATGCGTAAAGGGAAAAGTACCATACTTTTTGTAGAGGACATAATGCAACATAGGTATAAATATTTAATCGCCTTCGTTCGTTTTGCATTTTCGAACGAAACGCTATGGAGATCGAGTGCAGCCGAATTTAATTTGCAATATTCGCGCGAGTGTTGCACGCGGCCTCGTACAGAGAAGAGGTCGCAGACATCAATCATCAATAAACTGAAATTTCTGAAGGGAGAAGCGAGGCGACTCGCGCGATACTCGAGACGGGATAATTCAGGCCACGCGTCTCGCGGGCGGACAAGTAAAATGCGTTACGGAAATCGCGGCTTACGGCTGAAAGCCCGCGCATTTACACGCGTGACAATGAATAATTTTGTCACGTGTCACAATTATGGGTCGCGCAACGCTGGCGAACAATCCATTTTTCATACTAATCCGCGGCCCGCAATTCCCGGAACCGTCGCAGAATAGTATCGTTTGCCGTGGGCCACAAAGTCGAATTGTTACAGCGCAAATGAGTCCCTTCAGAAACTAGAGCAAAACAATTTTATTGATCGTTTGGACAGATGTAGCTGAAAATTTATTCAATAGATAGTCAGATTTAGATGCATTGAAAGTACCAAGACTAAAGTGACAGAAGTTGATATTAGCATTATATATTAAAATTATAAAGTTGAATTGTTATACACAATAGAAACCATGCAAAGTCTAAATAAACTCAATGTAGTGATTTTTATGTGGATATACAAACTGTGAAATTGTATTTATTGAGATTTGACTTCCATAGCACTATGCATAGGTATAATTGAATCGGTTAGAAATCTGGAATGAGTTAGTTTAGTCCTTCTGGCAGTTTCAGTGTTAAATAAAAGATAAGGTTAGTCTTACAATAACCACTTCTATCTTCGATTTCTTGTTTTACAAACGAACAAAACAATTCCTATATTAAGCCATATTTTATACAGGGTGGGGCGTTATAAACAGATCATCTGAATAACTCGCTTACTTTTGAAGATAGAAGAAAATGCAATTTGTTTTCTATTGCAGTTGACCTTGAGTGACCATGAATGACCTCCATAATATTCATCCATTGTATTCATCTTGAAACACACTATCAGAAAATGTAAATAAAAAATCATACCGTTCCATTTAAAAAAGCAGAATTTCTCAGATGCATTTTATTTTACCACGTTTTTATTAACTCGCTTTCTTGTCTGTCTGTTTATCTGTTCGATACAAATTTTGCAATTGATTTTAAACTAACTTCCCGATGAGCTAGAGACTTGAAACTTTAAACATAGCTCAGAACTGGATGACAATGCAATATTAACTCGCTTTCTTGTCTGTCTGTTCGTCTAAAAAGCAGAAAATAATTATTTAAATACAAAAAATTTTGATACATCACGTTTCTAAGACGGACTAAAAAGTATAAAATAATTTTTCCTAGCCCCATACAGATAGTCCTGAAAATTTGTGATTGTGAAATTTTAATAGCTATGAAAATACTTGTAAGATTCAAAACGAAAAACGTGGGTTTTTAAAAACGTTTACTATTATTGTCAGCGCGGCGTGCACTTACGCGGGCCAAACGGTTGTTGGTGCCGGTGGCTCGCTAACAAATGATACTCGAAATTTTCCAAGTTTCTAACGGTATACGCGCTTTGTCAACGTAGCGACAGATATTTCACAGATCCTGAGTATATACGCCGGATGCGTGTGCCAGCTATTTCTGCGATCCGCGACAGCCGTGTCTGATGCGCTCCCGCGCTCGCCACCGACGTCATGCCATTCTGTAACGCGAGCAAAGCGTTCTCGCGACTCCCGGTGGAAATTCTTATCACAAGTTCTGCAACGCGATCCATCCCCTCCTACGGGCCTTGTTTGCCGCTGCCACCGACGATTGATCGTCGGGTTTCAATCTTGGCCCGGTAATCGAATCAACGGACCTGGATGCTCGGCGAAATTAGTCAACGTAATGAAACATCGGGACACGGCCGACAAGGGAATGCGGCGCGCTGAGTTTCTAGTGATGTCGGCCCAAGAATTTCGAACGGAAATCGGAATCGAAAGGAAAATGGGTGGTGGACCTCGGTGGAACGGCGATGTCCGGGTCGGTCGTGACCCAGAATGATAGCTTGAGACTAGGACGCGTTAATCTCATTGGTTAGTACCATCACTTAAGGGGTTGCAAAAGAGGAGAAATTTAATAATTTCTTTTATATGTAAAATTATGTTTCTTCAGAAATGTAACATGTATTGACTCTCCCAAAGTCATTTCTGTTAAAAGTCTTAAAAAGTCAGAGAAATTCGACAATTTTTATTATACAGGTATATGAAATTATGTTTTTCTAAAACAGCAATATGTACGTCTTTTATATGATATTTAAGTAGCATTAGCTTAAAAATTTAGCCAAATATCTAATACATATTTCTTCAATTTTACATTAAACTAGACAAAACAAGCAAGTGGATTTTGGAAAAATCAATTTTGTTAAAAGTTACAACTATGAGAACTTTCTTTGAGATATCTTGTAAACTGGAGAGAGGATAACAAAATTTTTTTAAATGGCGTATTTTGGATTAGAGAAATTTAGTTGTGAAAGATAATTACTAGACTGCGGATCTTTATGCAAAATAAAATTTTCTTTAATTACAAGATACAGGAACGTTATAAAAATTTCTTTCCAATCTTTACAATTTTAATAAATTGAAAATAACATTGGACATTTTATAATTGTCTTAATGTTTTTACTGTTTCAAATTACATCCACTCATTTTTGTCATAAATGCATAAAATCCGCAGTCTAATAATTACAGTCACCTGGTCAAACAGTTTTCTTTTATAATTCTTCTCATTTATTATTAGAACATTAAATAAATTAGAAATTGAATAGAAAATGTATCGGTGTCTTGTGATATTTGGTAAGGAAGTAATTAACTGGATTTTTAATAATAGAAAAAATGGTTATAAAGGGTTGTAAGTAAGCAAGAGTGTAGTATCTGATTGTGACTCGAGGAATGCTGTTGTTCTTAGACATAAAAGAAAATAACGATCGCAATCTCCTCGCTTAAACATTTATAACGAATGAATTCGCGACTGAAATGCTCAACGTGACACGGCGACTCATATCTCGGGCTCAACGGATTAAACTTTCGCGTTTGCCGGGACGGTTTGAAGTTCTAAGTCAAGTTGCTTGATTAATGAACCTGTTTGAATTTGTTGACGAGGTATTTCATTCATCTTGTATCACTTCTTGAAAATCTCTCCTCGTGACAGAATTAAAAAGATCACGCACGCTGTTATCTGAGTAACAACTACCTTGCAGCGCTACGAAAAATCAATATTACCATGTTGTTATTATCTAAAAACCTACTTGAGAAATTTTAACACGATATGACAAGCTGCTTTTTCTTCAACTTTTATTTTAGCATGTTTCTTCCGTCATTTAATTTTTCAGTTTCCTAGCGATTAAATTAAATGAACAGAGAAAGTACGTATTAGGTCGTTGCATATGAAATGTCTGATTTTTAACAGTAACGTTAATTAACCACAATTATTTCTTATTGATCAAAGAATCACACGTTTCTTGATTGTATTATGGTAGAAATTGAATTTTTTCGTCACTCACAGGCTTCATTTACAAGATTGTCATCTCTATTTTGTAGTTCATTTTACTATCAACGAATAATGCGTTGGTTAGTAGACTGGAGCCCCATAAACGGTTTATTCGAGAAAAATAGATTAGCAGTAACCTGAAATCATTCTGTTTTAAATCCCTTCTGTTTTAAATTGCACCCGCTCATTTTTGCCATAAATGCATAAAATCCGCAGTCTATTTATTAGTCACAGAAAATTGTAAGAAAATTTTAAAAATTGATAATGTCAATACATGATTTCTCATTTATTAAAATTATTAAGGGAAGAAATAACATTCAATTTGGATTCTAGTTTTTGCAATCGACGCAGCCAATTTTTATTTTGCATAAAGATCCGCAGTCTATTGATTAGATACCGATATATCTAATAATGTAAACAATATTTTGAATAATGGTACAGCAATTTTTAGTGGTGCCTCAGAGGGGAGAACCGAGTGCAAAGGGTTAAAAATTCCTGGTACAGAAAATAATTTTTTATTGCTTCTTATTTATATTTCAAAGCAATATCAGAGTTCCACATATGACTGTTAGCCAATGACTGTACTATTTATCTAACGATTGTTATTCACTGAATATATTTTATAATAAAAGATTTATAACTCGTAAAACTGTTTGATTTTGCTGAAAAATCTCTATTAGCTTATAATAATAGAAAGTTAAGCTCGTTTAGACATTTCAGAAAAAGATAAAAAGATTTTTACTACGATTTTGGCTTAGGGTGCCAATCATTGTACAGTTTACCCTAATAATTTTACTAAGTGACCATTTAATTCTCTTCATAATTCAGTGATCCTTTGATATTGTGGAGTAGTGTATCAATTAGATGACGTTTTAGTAACAGAGTATACGAGCGAAGGTTGAAATGGCCCTCGGTTGTTCTCCGGCGTAGAAGAAAATATTTTTCGCCTAAATTTCCCAGATTTCGTGAAACACGATTAATAATCCGGCCCGTTAGCGTCGTGTGTTTACATGCTCGGTTTCAGATGGTCTGGGCGACAGCTTACGGCGGACACGCGTGAACACTTAAATTTGATGTACGGCAGACGCAACAATCGGCCGCCGCGACCGGCTCGTAGACGAAACAATCGTGGACAATGAGGAGTTCTTCGCCTCCCCCGGCTTCTCTCATCCGTTTGAGAAATGCCCGCGAGAAATGGATACCGACGCAAGCCGGGGATTCCGTTCTCTCGACGATTATGTATGCGAGCATTTGTTAGCTTAATGGAATCCCGCGCGCGCGCGCGCATATTACAATACGCCGCGGAAATAATGGAACTCGCTTGTAGAAACGCGAACGGTACAAAGCGTTCCGGTTGTCCCGGCCATCAAATTGCACGCGACTCCGACGATTCTTCGTCTCGTGCCGTGACCGAATCCATTCTCGAACCTGTCCCGGACACTCCTCCGAGTCGCGGTGAATTCGCCGACACCCGCCGCTTCCGGGTGCCTCCTACGAAAGAACCCGTCGACCAGTTTAGAAACCATCGCCACCGCCTCTACAACACCGGCCGCTATAAACAGAGTAACCAGGGACCAAAAATAACAATTATTCTAAAATTTTCTACGATAAAAATCATTGATAAAAAGTTGATTATTATTCATATTTAAGATAATCTACACAAAATATAAAGAAAAAACATCGAAGAACAAAATGGTTAAAAAACATCGATTTTTATACTTTTTGGTTACAAGTAACAGTTATTAGTGTCCAAAAACCTGGATCCTCCTCGATAACTGTTATCGATGAAGAAAAACTGTTTCGATTGCTCAAAGCAGGTATCGATGAGAGAAGTTCATTTCGATCGCTCATAACTGTTATCAATGAGAGAGGTTCATTTCGATCACTCATAACAGTTATCAATGAAATTTATTTCGATCGCTCATAACAGTTATTGATGAAGGAAATTTAATATAATAGTTATCTATATACAGGTCTCAAAATTCCTTCAACATCAATCCGCTATAGCTGCGCTCTGATTGGTCCGTGTTTTTCGTTAATAACTCCTAAACAAAGCCGCGGACGTCATTTCGATATTACCCAAGTATGAATTTTCGCGTTAATATATTGTGTTGGGGACAAAGTTTTATTTGTATTTTAATATAGAAATGAATCAAGTTTTTTCCATATTTTAAATGAAGTTTATTAAGTCAAGTATGTGCCGTTTTGATCGACCACCTTTTGTCATTTTTGAGGTAAAACCATAATTCCGTCACTGTAGAACTTCTGTGATTTCTGGGCGAAAAACTGCGACACGTGATTTTCACAGGTCTCTTTTGAAGTCAACTTCACGCCATCAAGAGAGTTCTGTAGAGACTGAAACAAATGGTAGTCTAATGGTGCAATATCAGGACCATACGGTGGATGCATCAGAAGTTCCCAACCAAGCTCCCTTAATTTTTGACGGATCGCCAAAGATGCCGTTCCATTAAATTTTTCAATGTTAACTCATGAGGCATCCAGTTTTTTGTATCCAGCCTTCTTTAAATGGTTTAGAACTGTTTGCATGATTTCATCGATTTTTTCAGTGACTGGTCAACCAGGACGAGGTGTATCTTTCACATCAAAATTCTCAGATTCAAAACGCTTGAATCAACTTTGTGCCACACGTACTGATACTGTATCACGTCCATAAACATCACAAATTTTTTTATCAGCTTGAGTCGCATTCTTTTCTTTTTTTTGTAATAAAATTTCAAAATGTATCGAATTTCTTCTTTGTTTTCACTCATTTTCAAGACGTAATAACTCTTGTTATTAAACAATTTCTTGTTTGTAATTACTCTATGATATATCACCTTTCAGATACGCTCAAGTAATGTCAGATCCAATCAATATTAACAGAGTTATAACATGGTAAGACCATCTATCGGAAGGATACGAATAAACTTTTTCCCCAATCCAATATTTAGTGTAGTGTGATATTTGGATGTACAAAATACAAGAATATTGATGGGTTGAATCAATTAATGATTTCTCGCAAGTTATATGTGAGTTGGCAGTCGAAGCGCTGATTCCGTCCGAGAAGATGAAGCGTGGAGAACGTACAGAGACAGCCGGCAACAAAATCAAATTGTTTCCCATTAAGAGACAAAGCGTATCCCGAACAAGCGAGTGACTGGTCGGTCAATTACACGGGCGATCGATTAAGTGGGCCAGATGATTCGACGCGGAAGATCCAATTGGCCGCGATACTCGTCCGCCTCGGTGTCGAGTCGTTTCTAAAGCGAACGCGACGATCTCTCCTTACCGTGGCCAGTAAATCAGCCGATTCCGAGGCTCACAGAGGAGAGTTTATAAATGTATCTCCCACGCCCTCCACTGTCTGGCCGGATTTCTCTCTTTGCCCAGCCTGCTTGCTCCTCGGCTTCCCCTTAGCGATGGGAGTGATCCAATTCTTTCTCACGGTTTTCCAGTTATTCCGTAATCAAATACAGTGACCCCACTAATATTCGGACATGCTTAAAAAGACGATAACTTTTTTAATATGGTACTATACGATTTAAACTTTATTTGAGAAGTTAGAACAATCAGTTTGCTACAGGATGTGAAAAATTTTTTTAAAAATTGCGATTGATCGGAATTGTAGAAAAAATACTAAAAGTTGCATTTTACAACTTTTTTATGTCACAAAATCGTGAAAATCTGCAATTTTTACCATCTTTAAACTTTTGCAGTTCATTGCAACGTTGACCGATTTTGACGAAATTTTCAGAATATGTTTAATTGACACAGATCTACAAAACGTACAATATTTTTTAAATTTTCAATATAGGCCTACATGAAAAAGTTGAAAAATGCTATTTTTAGTATTTTTTCTACAATTCCGATTAATTGCAAGTTTTGAAAAAAATTTTTTCACATCCTACAGCAAACTAATTGCTCTAGTTATCGTCTTTTTAAGAGCGTCCGAATATTAGTGGGAGTCACTGTACTTATATGAAATGCTTAAGTACTTCACGAGTATTTCGTACAAACTATGAGAATTGCTAACATATTTAGTACTTTGAGTGGCTATTAGGAACCGATACTAATTGAGAAGGATCATACCCATCACTACGTTCCCTCGCTCTCGACTTTCTTCGCCTCGACACGCCGTTGTATTACGTGCGAACGTTTCGGAAGGTTGAATTAATTTGCTTCTTTCCCTCACTCGTTTCCTCCGTTGTCGACGACGACATCAGGACGGCCAGACACGTCGGCGTCGTCTCCGTCTCGTCTAAACGCTGCGAAAAAATGTCTTTTCGGCCAGGGCAAGAGTTACGGCGCGATAATGCGCCCCGGGAATTTCGCTCGTGGCGCACCGGGAACGATGGAGATTTATCGTTTTAATGCGACTCGCCCACTCCGACCGCGAAAATAGTTGACGAGCATGTTGACGACGCCGAATGAATTTATCGTTCTTTGTACAAGTCTATTCTGCCACTTGTACTGGCCTGCCAAGTGACCGCGAAATTCTACACGCGTGCTTAACCCCTACTGCCCCGATGGTATATAGGGTAATTGACAAAAATTTGCCGAAAATAGAGACGTGCTTCTTCTCCAACGATATCGACATCAAAACACGCCAAAGTCAAATGTTTCCATACATTGAATGAGCATAAATGATTTTTTAAATCAAGCTTTCATTCGTGCTTTTGAATACGATAGTACTTGGTGTTTTTGTACTAATAATATAAAGATGTCCTTAAATTCTTCATTTTGTTATAAAATCCGTAGTCTAATCATTACACAGTCAAACGAAACGAGGTATTCTGTCATTTCGTGGGTGGTGTCATTATTTTGTTAGCGCGGAATGTCAGCGATTCTCGCTGAAAAAATCTCGAGAAGATTGACAGCATTTCCGACAATCTAATCAATCAAAATTGAAGTACGATGAGAGAAAACTCTGGTGCAAATTCCAACCGGAGATCCTAGAATCCACTCGCGATTGACACTTTGACCGACCTGTCAACCGTATATGGGTGACACTGCCACTTCACCGGTCACCGTATAAGGACGACAGCCTTTTTTCGCCGTTTGTGAATGACGTTAATGAGTACCTACAGCGAGACCTGGTGACGGCAGTAAAATATTATGAAAGCAATAAACGAGATTTATTAAAATTAAAGTAATTCGAAATGACTGGTACTTTGTTGGCAACCGGCCGTTCTAAGCAAGGTTATGGTTTGCGTGGGACGTGCTCTCGAAGAGAGTTCATTAATCTCTTTATTTATGTTTGTGAACGTTGCGAGAGATATCGACCGAAAGAACCTTTATTGGAAAATGTATGTACGGACCACTCTTTGTGGAATATTAACAGAAATAATATCAACACGTCGTTATACGTTGATGTATACTTGAAGAGACAACAATGTGGAATAACAGGCCGATTGAAATAAAAGCACTTTTGTAAGCACAGTACCCAGTTGACTCATTGGAGTTGCCACAAGTGTTGTAAACTATGATATTCAAGAATGAATCCAAGTATTCAAGTATTACGTGTGTTTGTAAAAATTAAACAGTTAGAGCAAGGATGTTATGGTGCCTTACATTATTCATTTGTGTAATAGTACTACAGTAACAAATTTTACAAACATTTTGTATAAAAAGAGTAGTTCTTGACAATTCACGGTGTCGAATAGCCATGGTCGTTTAGGGTCGAAAAAGTTAAAAAAAAAATTATGGTCGAAAAAAAATTTCTTTGTCTAATTACTTTCTCCGACTTTTATTTGTACACAGTAAAATTGATTAAACATTTCGTTTAACTAACACTTGTACATTAAATTAGAGACCTCAATAAGTATCCCAGAATTTTTGCAGACTTTTCTTCTGGCTGGTATAATAAAAATTTATTAAGAAATCCTTAACTACGAATTACAAGCTTTTATGAAACTGCGAAATGATGACTACTAAGTAATATGTTAATGAGATGCCGCTTGTTCAGTGACACTAAACGCGTCAGCCAACGCGCAAACAGTAATAAAATCGCACATAATCTCGCAAACGTCATTACACAGAAGCTGCTCATCATCTGGTGGTTCGGTAGGAATTACAACGTCGTATAAACAATAAAAATCGTCAATAACATCCGCGACAAACAGCTCGGAGTAATACATGCTGGGTGCATGGGAGTTCGCGGGATAGCATAAACGCGCGAGAAAACGAAGGAACACATTGCTCCAACGTACCTGTCAACACGGTACAATTTCTTCCACGAGGAAGAGGTAATTCCGATGGCGGGAATTGTAAACCGGAGCCTAGAACGTGTTATCGTTCTAATCTGCGGCTAGTCGTCATGGAATTAAAAGCCGGCGGAGTAACGGCGGCGTGCGAGGTCCGCTAATAAAATGATAATTGGAAGTATTAAGAGGGTATAATTAGCGGCCGTGTAGTTAGGCTCTCGTTCGCGCCGCGCCGCCGGAGATTCACGTGTCGGTGGATGACAACCGGCTCTCTCTCGGGTCCGCGGACGTTCGCGGTCATTTAATGACACTTATGACAGCCAACCGCTGTTCCGAGGGCCCACGCCGGATCGTCCCGGGCTTACCGAGGATTAACGAAACGTAGAATGCTCGCGCGATTAACTGCCGCCTCTATTAAATAATTACGGAACACGTATTTGTCGGCTGTCCGAATCGAACGCTCCCCAACGAGTCACGGTGTTGATAGACGTCATATTCTTCGAGTAGTATAGTTCAGAGGGTACGGTTTAATAATAGTTTATTCATCCGTTTCATCTCAGCAACAATAGTTCACAATATTCGTGGTAATTGTACGTTGTCATAGATATTATCGTCATCCATCATCTTCTTCTTTTTCTTGTTCTTCCTCGAAGAAGTGTAACGGTGGTAATGCAAATTATTAATGTTATAATATTTATGTTTTTCTATTAAGATAATGCACTGTTCTCCTAGTTAAATTATTATGTATACTTTATGACAAATATATAACGGGTTTGGTACTTTTTAGTACGTTTTCGGAAACAGCAGTGTTTTTATCGATTAGTCTTAAACAGTGTGCTACATAAATTTCCCCTCGCACTACGATTTATTTTATGGTTACAAAGATTACAATTCCTTTGTCACTCATAATTTCCTAGAAGAAAGAGAAAATTTATATGTATTCTATGACTATGTGTTCTTCAATGATTTCACATCGACGACAACAAAATCAAATTTTGTTTCAGTTTAGTAGAATGTAACCCTTTGCACTTCGAATTATTTTTCAATTTTATTGCCTACAATTCCCTACTATTTTAAGTGTTTTCTTTGAAATTTACTTCAAAGGACAGTTGCTTGACTGCCACTTGTTTTAAATTTTATTTACTAATTATATTAAATATAGCTCTCAAACTTTGTTGTAAATTATATTTGTGCAACTCATATTTGTTTTTAACTAAAAAATAAGAATTTAAATAAATAAAGGAAGAACCAAATACATATAATAATTATTTAAAAAAGAAATGTTTAATATACAACGTTTTTAAGACGGACTAAAAAGTATAATAAAATAATTTTTCTAATTTAAAAAAAATAATAAAATTCATTTAATTAAAAATTCACAATCACTAATTTTTAGGACTATCTGTATGGAGTTAGAAATCTGTATGGGGCTAGGAAAAATTATTTTATATTTTTTAGTCCGTCTTAAAAACGTGGTATATTAAAAATCTTTTTTTATTTAAATAATTATTTTCTCTTTTTTAGACGAACAGACAGACAAGAAAGCGAGTTAATATTGCATTGTCATCCAGTTCTGAGCTATGTTTATAGATTCAAATATCTAGCTCATCGGGAAGTTAATTTAGAATTAATTGCATTTCATTTTGTTCGAAATTCTCATCACGAGTCTAACTCGATATTACAAAGCAAGGGGTTAACAATTCTGAAATACAACAAGTGCCTACCACTGACTGCACAAAAGAACGGCTTCGTCAAGATGCTGTCAGATAATATTCGCCATCTTCAAATTCCGATTTATCCCGGGGACATAGCAGACGAGCGAGAAGTCGGAACGCGGGGCAGCGCGATTTCATTAGATCCACGCGGAAATTGAAATTAATTAATACAGCTAAACGGTCCCGAAACGAGATCCGGCGATCGGCATCGAGCAGAACGCTCATTCATCGCGTCCGCGCGGTACAACCGACTTCCTCTGCGGTTTGTTCATTCACCGGACAAGCATTTTCGCAAGAATGCCTGGATATGCACTGGTTGTAGTATCGCGGGGCCACGCGCCAGAAATACGGGGACCGTGCTGTTCCATCGTTCTGCTCGGCGAAAACGATCGTTTGTCTCGCGGTCGTATTTCGCGGACGCATAACCGTCTTGTCGTCTAACCGGGGAGCAGAAATTTCTTCCGCTACTTGGCTTTAATTGCTGCACCGGCACGCAACGGAACGGATAGGATAGGATAGGTCCGCGGCTGGATACTTATACGGATCACGCAACAAGGAGCGACGCTGTTGGCGACGCTCGCGTGAAAATAGACGCCCGATGCCTCGTAGTCGCCACGCCGCGGGCCACGCCACGCTATGCCAGAGAGCCCCGATCCCCGACGGTTGACTGTTATGAGCAGCTATAATAACAGCCGCGGCTAGCCGCGACGAGGAAACCCTCATTAATGGAACACCCGCGAGACTATGAATCGCCATGGTGAACCTAGTGAACGAGAGACCGTCTGCTGACGGTCTCTTGAACGCGGATGAATGTAACCCTCCCGCTCTATCTCTCTTTCTCTCTGTCGCTCTTTCTGCACTGCCGGAAGACTCGTCGCGCTCCTGTTGCAACTCCGATGACAATAATAGACAGGACCGGTGGTCTACGACCGCCGTTCCGACAACTGAACACCGGATCTGGCCGGGCTTCTTTAACCCTCCTACCTATTTCGTTTAAAACCACGTTGAAGGTCCTCATTTTTGATTACTTATAAGTCTGATCAAAATGTACCTGGAATCACCGCAATCAAATTCGGTGATTCAGTTCTCTTCCAAGTCGATAGTATCCACTTCAAAGTAGGCCCTTTCTGAATGCATCCATTTGCTCCAGCGGCGTTTACGGTGGTTAAAATGGTGCTGGAAACTTTCTTGTGAAACGCTGTTCAATGTCATCCATTTTTTCATTTTGTAAAATACTTCTTTTTGTAAAATCGTCCCCTTTTCTGGTTGCGTCGCTAGATTTGAAACACTTTGTACTAGTGGAATAGAGTATTGCTTGAGTTATAGTGCTTTTAAACTGTCGATGTAAATTTGATTGTAAGGTAGCCGTTCGGTGTAACATATTGTCGCATTCAAATGAACTTTTTAATCCTAATTATTTGTGCGTATACAATTTCACAATAATTTCATATTTGAACTCATATTTAAACTCTTATCATCTCAAAGCAAAACTGATATTTATATATCAATTCGATAAAAATGATCACTACATACATATATTAATTGAATTATTGCATTTTTAAAATCTACTTAAAGTTTTGTGTTCATTTTCTTCTTCCATTTAGCAAAATGTTCTTATTTCCTTCTAAGCAAAGTGTCAGTCAATTTAGGGCGTATATTCATTAAACATTGAAAATGAATGGTATTTAACTTTCAAAATACTAAAGAAGAAAGGAACTCCTACTAAAGAAGAAAGGAAATGGTAGTAATAGTCAAGACAAGAATAAATATGGAAATATAAATATAAATTGCTTTTTGTGATGCAAATAATAGGGCACACTATCATTCAACTGTGTTTTAACAGTGTACGTCGCCATCCATTGTTCGCCTTGAAACCTGCAATTGATAGCTCAATGAAGATGTTAAGATGATACAATTAACGTCTTCAAAAGAAGTTAATTTAAATTTATACAGTACGTCGCAAAAAGCGTTCGTGAAATTTATGGCGCTCTTAATGGTCGTAAACGTCGGTGGCCATTCAACGGGTTACGTTCTGGAAACCCGAGAGCTTAAAAAATGGCAGCAATTTCGGCGCAGTATTGAGCATTTAGCATCAT
Organism: Lasioglossum marginatum; assembly: GCA_028455795.1. Lineage (NCBI taxonomy): Eukaryota > Metazoa > Arthropoda > Insecta > Hymenoptera > Halictidae > Lasioglossum > Lasioglossum marginatum. The sequence goes on from CM052252.1 coordinate 1,607,396, forward strand.
CTAAAATTATAACGTTTTGCTGCACAACACTGCAACAGAAGGTAACCCTAAGACTTCAGAAAGTAATGTCCAAGTGTGGAACACGTTTTATAGCACGCGAAATAAATGTAGCTTCTGGGTTCTCCAAAACGAAGAATATTACTATTTATCTATTAATTGATCATGTGCCAAATTGGATCCATCAAGCTTTCAAAACTTTTGCAATGAGAATATGAAAATATATGTATATTTTTTTAGCAATCATATCATATACATATTTTCCTACTTTACTCCAAACTGGAAAGATCCTCAATTAAAGACTAGAATCAAAAAAGACTGTAAATGCCAAAATGAAAATTCCGAGGAAAATCCATGTAAAACTGGTAAGAATGCAATTTGATTAAAAACTTTTGAAAACAATATATGCTTTTAAAAACAGAAAAAAAATAGCAAAGTGAGGGAACGAAATATTAAAACATCAGAAAAATGGTAAGAACGAAATTCTGAGCTTGTCGTTTTCTCGAAAAAGGAACAACAAACTAATTGTCAGGGAACCTTCAGCCTTATTTCATTGCATGGGCACTTAAACTTACATCTTTTTTTACGGAAAAAAACCATTTTTGAAAAAAACTTACAGCCTTTTTTAATTCGAGTCTTCAATTATCAGTGCTACATAAGTGCCTTGAAGCACAAATAAATAAAAATGCAAATTCCAAAGAGGAACATCGGCCAGAAAAAAGATCAGGTTGTATTCTTGTTGGTGTAACAAGCCTTTCCAATATTTCGATTAATTAGGGTTCGCTCAGAAATAGGTGAACCGACGAATCGAAGTGAACAGCTCGTTAGAGATTTTCTGTTCCCGTGCGATTTCGTCCATGTTTCCGCGGACTGCTGATGATTTACGCGTATTCTTTACCGCGACCGGGATGAGAAACGGTCGGGCCACATCGTTAGTTACTTTTGTCCGTAAACATCGGTATATAAAATTCGGGCCGCGGCGGGCCGTTCTCTGTGCGGCGACACGTAGAGAACGGAGCGGTATCGTTTCGTTCGTTTTCAGCGGTTTGATTTATGGCCGTCTTACGTGCACTCGTAAACGTTATATTGGTTTCCACAGTAGCGACGCTCCCCGCGCAACACGGAGAACCAATTAACTTCGCATCAGCCGCGATAAAAAGCGACGTGGCCCGCTAGGAGAAAAGGGCCGATGCTTATACAGGGTGTCCGATTACGTTTCGCAGGTATTTCGACGGCTGCGATACTAAATGCGAGAATCGAGAGTGACGAGTTGTAGTTTTCAAATTATTTACTCTTCGAGTAGGCAACGACGCATTGATCCATTCAGATTTATAGGAGACTTATAATCTCGTACGTGATGTCTATAAAAAATGTTTATTTCAAACTAAGTTTACGCACACTGTCACTGAAGTTGCAAAAATAATTATTCTCGACCTCAGACTGAAGATGATTATTAGATTGCGGATCTTTATGCAAAATAAAAATGTTTTGCATTGATTGTGGGAAGTAGGAATAACATAAAAATTGATTTCACCTCTTAACGACTTTACTACATTAAAAGCAATTCTTGACAGAATTCTTAACAGCATTCTTGAATTTTTTAAATCTTTTACTGTTTCATATTTCGCCCATCCAATTTCTTCATAAATGCATAAAGATCCGCAGTCTAATGATTATACACATTTCTTTATTCTCGCACATATAATAAAAATCGCAGAGAATTGAAATCATACGATCGTGCCATTTTTTATAAGGCAACACGAACAACTTCTCAAACCTGGTAGATTTAATGTTAAATGAGCTGCGCAACATTGGATTGGAAAGGATTGCGCATATTATAATGAAAATCGCACTGAACTGAACTAGCTTACATGTACAGTGGCCGGATTTAATATTCGGACACTCTAAAAAACACGGTAACTTTTTTAATATTGTACTATTGTATTCTAATATTGTAATATTGTACGATTTGAACCATTTTGGGAAGCTAGAGCAATCAGTTTGTTCAAAACGTATTTTTTAAATTTTCAATATAGGCCCACATAACAAAGTTGTAAAATGCAACTTTTAGTATTTTTTCTACAATTCCGATCTATTGCAATTTTTGAAAAAATTTCTTTTCACATCCAGTAGTAAACTAATTGTTCTAGCTTTCAAAAAAGGTTCAAATCGTATAGTACAATATTAAAAAAGTTATCGTGTTTTTTAGAGTGTCCGAATATTAAATCCGGCCACAGTATATCACGTCGTCTTTATAAGGAAGCCATTTTTATTCAAGCACCTATCATAATAAAAATGGTACGGAATAAAATTTATACAAATCCTGCCGAGTGTTAAATGAGCCACGAACCTCGGAAGCAGGAACAATCCCCAGTTTTCCGGCCCCTGTTCGTCGAGATGGTCGTATTGTTGGATCATATACAGAAGCGATCGCTAAAAGTTATTTCATCGATTCATTTTGCCAACACTTAGACGCTCGCGATTCGAGGCGAGGGAGTGCTGACGTGGACGCCATGATGCTGAGTGCGTTCCAAAAATACGTCCGCACTTTGGCACAGCACACTGCGCCCGGTGAGTTTAGCGGTTGTTTACATCGATAAAAAAGCTGTTGCGAGTGCCATTCCGGGCCATTAGTGACCTTCCACGCTACCCTCGCCACGGTAGAAGTGTCTTTCGACGAATGGAAAACGCGGGACCTCGACCCTTTTGCAATTCCTTTCGCGTTGATTGGTAACGAGTTATCGAATTAAAGGTTTTATACTTCGTTTAATGCCGTACTCCGGAACGGTCATTTCTGTTCGAAACAGTTCTTTACTGACTGTGCGATATTTATATCGCGGATTGTACGCACCTACAGCGTCCCTAATTGTTTAACATTCGGCATCGTAAACGATTTCTGAAAGGATTTTTATGGAGGTAAACTGTTTTTCAACCCCAGGCATTGTAAATTTGAAAAATTGATATATTTGTATTTTTCCTGAAGTATTCTTTATTAAAATTGGTTCCAGTTAATTCGCGACCTTTCATAATTCTTTTTAGTATCGTTATAACCTCATTCAGTGACCATTCCTTTTGAATTGTATATCATTGGATAGCTCTGAATTTTTCGATTGATTTGATATAAAATACTCGTGCTTAAAAATATATATAAATGACTTTGTTTGAGAAAATGTGGAGATTGCGAACTTAGTTGCCAACCTAGTATACTAATGTGTATTCTCGAAAGTAGAAAAGCATGCCATTAAACAGCCACGGTCTATGTCTAATTGAGATTTCTACTTCCAAGAGTATCTAATACTATTAATTCTACAAGTGTTAGACTGTTGATTACATATTCAAATAAATATCTAGAATGAATAGAACTTGTGAAACGCAGCGGAGAAATGGCGCAACCAATCCGATTTAAAGTAGAAATCCAAGGCATACTGACCCATTGGCTGCTGAGTATAATTACTCATAATATCATATCATAAAACGTAATTAGATCGCGGATCTCTATGCAAATTTAGATCTCCCGAGGCTCCTTTTTACTAACATTAACTCTGCAGTATAGTAATTACTCGTTACGTCACGGTACACGCGTAACTATCTCAAATTCAGAAATTATGTTCTAATACTCAATACAGTATTTTTAGTATAGTATTCGTTAAAGACCGACGTACGATTATAACTTATCTAATACATTCTTGTTGAACCTGACAGTATTTCTTGAATGGTCATTTTTCTAGGCATTTTTTTCATGTCTTGTATAATTCTGGGGCCATTTTTCTTGGATGGTATGATAAATTTTTAATTTTATTCATTGGGTTTATGTTTTGTACTTTATGTTATTTTGTTGTCGTTTAAGGTTTTACGTTTCATTTAAATTGTACCATTTCATTACCATTTCTCTTAAATGGCACTGTGTGTGCTGCGTATGCAGCAACAAAACAAATTTTTAATTTTGCTTTGACATTTACATGGCTTATTTAAACGGGGTTCTCAGAACTGGATAAAAACATGTTTGTCTCGAGGAAAATATTTGGAGTAAGAGAGCGACTTGTGCGAACGTAACGTCGTTTAATTGACGACTCTTTCGCAACCCTGTTTCGTGGAACCGTGAATATGTACGACTCGCCGTTTCCATTCATTAGCGGCGTTCACGCGGGAAGATTAGATGACGCGTGGAGCATAATAACAATAACATATTTCAGGCAGGCCGGTGGCCGGCGTGCCAAGGAAAGATATTTGTTTGCGCGCTTATGCGCACCGCGGAGTGACGTTTAGTGGGTGTTTTCGGTTTCCGTTTGTATTAAAACGAGGTGTTAATTCGCGCGCGCGAAAACTATGTGCCGTCGACGCTTCTGAATTATTATCGTCGGTCCTGTCGCCGCCTCTAATAATCCTAAAGAGCAAGCCATGATTCCGCTGCCATTTTTTGGCCATTTTGTCCACGCATCGTGGATTACGCGGACTTAGTCTTCTTCAAATACTTAGTGACAACAAAGTACTTTGTAACTTATTATGAACGGGAAACTGCAATGAATTCAGATAATTTTAGATCGAGAAAAATAGAATAAGCTTCTTCGGTAGCCATTTCTCTAGCCGTTCAAGAATCAATTTTGTATTTTGTCTGCTTCGTTTATGTTTTGTACTTTATATGTCATTTACTTACTATTTCACGTTTATTTTAATATTCCACCATTCCAGAGTCATTTTTCTTAAATGATGATTATCATGAACTGGAAACTGCAATTAATTCTACTGATAGAGCAAAATAGAATATGGTCCCACAGAAATCTTTTGAATTTACTGTTCTCAATAAATAGATTTTATATATTAGATGAAATATAAATTTTAAACATTATGTATTTCGCAAATGCACCTAATAAACTTACCTAATATGTTCGTCTGGTGCAAATTGAATATCACTTCAAATGAACTAACAATCAGAATGAGGTCTTCATGCAAAATAAAATTCTGTTGATTTTATTTCTGATAAAGTGAAGTTACAATTCATGATAATACTTTAATATTGAACTGTAACCAATAATAAATATACATATTTTGTTGTAACAGAGTGTACGACTCGAAATCTCTATAGGTGCAACTAAGATTAATGTTCTGAAAATGAAATTATATCGAGATTAATTGCGTCCAGATATGCATGACAGATGATCGGTCGCGACCTTTGAAGAATTAAGTATTCCTGCAACAGCAATCCTGTATTCAAGCAATTATCGCTGGCATTTAAGTCGTCAATGCTGGGATCGACGATCACCGCGCGTCATTATAAACTCATTAAACGTGTCGATTTCGTGCCGCGGTTTAATTGCGGTCAACGAATGTACATTGGATTCACGTCCATCGTTGTCCGTCGTCCATCGCCGCGGCTCGAGTTCTTTAACAATCGCCGGGACCGAGAATCGTTTTCGAAGCAGTTCTTTATAGCCGGTTAAAAGGACAAAGTGTGCCATTTCGTACACCTCCCCGCTTTTATAACGTTCCAGGCTCGCCGGCCAATTTGTGGCTGGACACAGTAATCGAGTTAAAACGCCGTTTGCCGTAAAACAGCGCGTTTCTAGTTTTTGTGCCGGGTTGGCAAATCTTCTTTTAAGTGTTACCCATAATTCATCCATAGTCAGATGACCGGGTAGAAAAACGCCGGGGCTGGAACACTGTTCCATTTAGGGATGCTGCTTATTTATGGGCTCGCCGCGCCGGACAGGAATAGCGACTTGGAGACAAGTCGACTTCGATAGAACCTATGAATTCATTATAAGCGGCTGGTTCGCACGAAATTATCGACCGTCAAGCCAATCTTAAATTTAACGGTCTGTCACTCGCCTGACAAAATAACGTTTGGGTCGCACACGATAATTCAAAGAATTTTCAATAAATCGATCTTCGTGTTGATTTAATCACTGTATTATTTCTGTATCGGTTTTATTTTATTTTCTGTACCTCTACAGAAAAATCATAGTATTGCTATTTAAAAGTGAAGAAAACTTAGAAGAACTTTTTTATATATACAATATTCTGAAAGTATTGTTGCAGAATAAGGTTGAAATAATGTCTTCAGCATTTCAACAAAGTGCTTCTCTCAAAACGCTGTTTGCAAAAATCGTTACTACTTAATATGTACTTTAAATGATATTTATCCACTAAAAAAGCAAACAATATTTATTCACATTTTTCTTATTGTGCATGGATGTTATAAAATTGTATACAATCAGTTTAAAAAGTCTCCCTTTAAGATAGAATGACATATGTCTAAAATCGAACCAGACAACTTGAGATTTTTTTAGTAATTAGAAGGTTTAATTTAGTAGATGATGCACGGAAATTTGAGGAAATCATTTGCACATATCGTTACTATCCTCTATAATTCCGACTAATTATAATTTGCTAAAAAAGAGTGTTTCCTTATCATCTGATATAAACCTCTAACATCTAAGAAAGCTGAACTCGTTTGAGATTACTTACTTTGAGTTTACTTACTTTGAGATTACTTATTTGGAGATTACTTACTTTGAGATTACATACTTTGAGATTACTTACTTTGAGTTTACTTACTTTGAGATTACCTACTTTGAGATTACCTACTTTGAGATTACTTACTTTGAGATTACTTACTTTGAGATTGCTCTGTTTCAAAGACCAATCAATGTTTCAAACAAAGTAAACAAATGTTTCAAAGTTTATGACGTGCCGGGTCCTAAAATTTCATCTTTAGGACTCCTCGCGGGCTGTTCTATTCCACCAGTCATTATTGCGACCGGGTCCCGATAAATCTTCGGCGTTCACAATTGGCCGAGTCTCGTTAATTACGTCTCCGTCCACGCGGATCAATTTTTCCGCCGCGGCGGTGTTTGACGCTCGATATGGTCGCGGAACGAGAGCGAGACGTCTCGCGCGGCTGAACACATCTGCCATGTGGGTGTTGCCAGTAAATCTTGTGTGTGCGATATGTCGCATGCCTGTGTCACACGTTCTCCGTTCACAATGGGACTGACAGTACCCCGGCAGGCGTGGGTTCGTTCGCGTGTGTTACAAGACCGTGGCAAGACGAGCTTAATGCGGCCAACGACAGGCACACCCTAAAATCGAGAAATGCGACTCTCGCGACGGGGTATCGCGCGTTGACAAAGTACGAACTGCAGAATGCCACCTCGGTGATGTGGAAAAGAACCACGGACAAATGTTCCGCGACGTTGCTTTCTCGTTTTCGTGGCTCGTGTAACACGTCCGGCCGAATATTAATATATTTTTCCGTCTTCTTCTATTTCGGACGGCCCGGCCGTGTACTAATTTACACGCCGCGGCCCGGCTTAATTAACTCCGCCGCCGATCTGACAGATACATGATAACGTCTTTTTATAAGTATGAAGCAAAATCATATTCAATATATTCACAACTGTATGTACAACACCGCAGGCATTGCGTATACATTACCATTTTATTAAATATTATTACTTCTTACAACGAGAGGTCACAGTGGTGAGATCGTCGATTTGAATGAAACTTTTTCTGGTGAATCTAGAGCAAACATAAGCAGGCCCGTGTCCGAGCGTTTTTGACAATACTTATTATTTATGAAGATAACTAACATTTAATTTTATGATATCCAGAAAATATCTTGATATACTTCTTTTCTTAACACTAGGTTTACAGGACCCGTCAAAATGACGGGTTCTAATATTTTTCATTTGCGATTATGTATTACGATTGTGAAGATGCTTCCCTGAGGAATTATTTACCAAATTTATTTCGTTGGGTATATATTATTGGACAAATGGCCAAAAATTTGGATAGACACATACTTGTTATTAATATTTTTTATAAAATAATGTGAAATAGTTATTTCTAGAGCTCCGTATACCTAATCATATTGCAACAGCTACGGTAGGTAGCAAGGGTGGTAGGGGTTATATGTGCAAATCCCTCTTACGATTAACACTAAACCTACCGAGCCTTGAAAGTAACTTGTACATGTTCTCTTATAAAAATTACAAGATTGATTTTATTTAGACTTTGTGCGGCTCCTATTATAATACTAAAGATATTTATACAATTAATTTTTATAAAACCATTTCTATTATTTCAATAATTGTACAATAATAAATCTGGAATCGGTCAAAGTGACCGGTAGTGGTAGGTTTAGTGTCAATAATTTACGACAACGTCACGTAGAAGGGGAAGGTAGAGTAGGGACAGGCGACTCTGGTGGAAATGATGACCCGAACAAAATCACGAAAATTTTCGGATTCTTTTTATTTAACAACAAAAACGTTTTTACTTTATGAGGAAATAGGATACACGAAATAAAATAGTTTTACTTGGTATTGAATGGATTGAAACATTCGATGAGATTCAAATATTCCGACCGCCGTTTCTATGAAAGATTAGTTCCACGTGCGTTGCGAAGAGTAGCACATATCAATTTATCGCGAGAAGTACCACGTTTCAATAACTTGTATTTGTGTCTGTCAAAGAGAACCAATGTAACTAGACTCAAATGTAAGTAATCGTAAACGTGTACAGCAGTTCGCTGTAAAAAAAGGTCGAATTATGCTACCCATCTCTCATCACATATTTGCCACATTTCACGCGGGAGGATAGTTAGAAAATATAATAACAACGATGGCTGTTTCGGAAACAAGGGTAGCGAGCGTGTTGCCCAGAAAATGAAGACGTCAAAGTGCGAGACGAAGACTGTTTTCCTCGAATCGTAATAGACCGAGGCCAGAAAGCTGCTCAGCAAGGCACAATAGCGTTGCAAAGAGAGTCGAGAGTACGAACAAAGGGACGTTGCAGTATTAACGTTGGAAATTAATCGCGAAATCTATGTCGGTTCTCGAGTAATCCGTTCGGTTGAATGGCGATATTAATGTGCCGGGTGGATGTGGTGAAACGTCGTCTGAGAACGGGGCTCTGCTGGCTTAACGAGCATTAAAAATACGGAAACGTTCTTTTTCTCGGCCCCCTGAAAGTCCGTCTCTGTCTCTCCTCGTCGCACGGTGTCACTATCCTAAGACCTCGGGAATCCGCCCCGGCGTGAAAGTCAGACTAAACACTTTATCCCCGGGCTGGCCTGGTGGCAAAAAGACACAGTGTCACTCGCATTTTCGTGGATGCGTGCGAACAATATCGCGGCGGGGAATAAAACGGAAGAGCGAGACGGCTCGGGCGGAGAGGAGAAACGGGCCAACGAAACGGAGACGGGAGTCGTCTGGGTCCTTAAAGGCTCCGGAGACAACAGATGTTCCCCTTTTTTCGGACGGTCTGCGCATGCCAAGCGAAAAAATTCTTCCTCTCACGACGCTGTCAAAATCGAACGAGGAGGTCTTATTTATTGAGGCCCCGTCGACTCGCGCGCGCGCGCGCAATCGAGCGAGCGCGAGCGCACAATCTCTTTTGCTCTCTTTTCGCACGTTCGGGCTCCTTCCAACCCGGCAACGGGATATCGATATTATCCTCTCGTTTGCGTGTTATAAAATTCTCCTTTAATGAACTCGTCCCCGCGAACTTATTTTTAGTACGTTCCCCGGGCCACCGAGTTCTCGTTATGTGTCCCTCATTTCCCGGAGAGAGACGCCTGTGTGCACCTCGTCGTGTGTTCATTTGCCACGGCTTCGTAAACGTTTTTTTTTCTTCTTCCTCGTCTTCTTCTTTCCTCCCCTCCGCGTTCTTTATTACGTAAGATTATAATTACGAGCGTTTACAAATTTAATTTTATAGTAATGGGAATGGTATTAATCATCGTGAACTGGCTGAATGCTACGCCGAAATAAATTGGATCGCCGAATTAATTTTTTACTACCGGCCTTAATTTAATCCGGCGCACGGCGACTTTGTTACCGATCGTCCAGTCGCGTTTGCACGGAAAATGCAAGCGTGTTGAGAGAGTTTTTAGGTCGTACGTTTTCGTAAAACGACTATCGTTAGCAGCAGAAATGTTATGATTCAGCTGCGGTTCGTTGTCGAAAATAAAAATTTGTATTAGCTGTAGAACATAGAAACCACAGAGAGGAGTTTATTTCTCTCTTTAGCACTTTTATTAAATTTTAGGAAACGTGTTGACATTCTTAAATTTCTTTCAGTTTTTCTCTCATCTTTCCAAAATCCAATGTCTAGTCATAATTTTTATCTAGAAAGCAGGACTCTAATCACAAGAAAGGTATTATATTAGGAGAAACTTCAAAGTCATTTTAGTTTAATGTCTCATATGTTAAAGATACCTTTCACACATTATCTATCATGAAAATCATTTCAAAATAATTCTTCAATTTCGGAGAATGTTAAAATATCAGGCTTTATTACTAAACAACGGCGAACAATCAACAGGACTAATCTTTATTATTCACCAAAAATTACGAAAGTACATGTACAAAAGGATTTGACAGGATTTCTGTTCAGAGTCCTTGCGAATAAATGAATTTGTTCCATCAGTTTTAGAATCGATATATTTGGTGTACAAATTGACTCATTCTTGTCCATTTACAAATAACCGAGATACAGACCAGTCTCAAAAATAATAACTATAATTTTCTATGCACTTGCTGCACATTGTCGTTGACTGGTGGATTCAGTAACAAATTTAAATTTAAAACAGAGTTACAATCGACTAATTGTCAGGGCTACAAATTAATTTCTACATTCCCCATTTTATGATTTCAATAAGATATATTTGGTGTACAAATTAATTCATGGCTATTTCTTCTATTTCTTGTCCATTTATAAATAACTAAGATTTAGTCCAGTCTCGAAAATAGTGACCATAATTTTCTATGCACTTGCTGCACATTATGACTGGTGGATTCAGTAACAAATTTGAATTTAAAACAGAGTTACAATCGACTAATTGTGAGTGCTACGAATTAATTTCTACATTTTTCCATTTTATGATTTCGATAAGTGTAATTTAGTTTGAATTTTTTAGTTTAACATAGTTTGGATTTCATTGTGTAACGAAGGTACCTCCGAGTTCTTTTCGCGAGCGATTCGCAGATCTTGACGCGAGCTTGGCTCGCTGCTCGCGGTCTAAGTTTGCCACAAAGCCGGACAACTCTGATATATTAGTTTCGTGCGTGGTTACATAACCGCGAAGAGTTGTTCGCCATCGCATACCCCACGTCAGGCCCGTCGCTGTAGATGAAAAGTCGTTGTAGTCATCTTCGTTGCGGAGTCATCCTTGCCGCGCGTGTGCCCGCGTTCTGTCGTCATCGTGTCTCACGCGAATGACATCACTTGCCATCGTTGCTCGTCACGAGTCGTTTCCCGATCTTTAGGAAACTTTATGCATTCATACTTGAGCTCTTAAACATTGTACAAACTTATCGACATTGTCTGCAGCAGAGTTGGGCAAAAATTTAATCAACGATTGACGAATAAATTTCTACTTCAATCGTTAATCGCAATTAACAATTAAACTCCTACTTTAGTCGTTAATTGCAGTTAACGATTACATTCTTTTCAATTGTAATCGTCAATCGGATAATTGATCAATTATCACTGCTGAAATTTCGAAATGAAATACGGAATCAAAACTGTATGCATACTGAAAAAAATGTAAACTGAGTTTTTGTTAAGATATATTTCTGTCAATTCTCCATCTTCGTTCTCTGTCTCTCACTCTCCTTATTATAATTTATGGATAGACCGTGTGGCGATTAACTTCAACAATTGATGAAATTAGTCTCCGATTTTTCGATGATTTCTTTTTTGAATCGACGATTGACTTCATCAACGATTGAATCAATCGTCGATTTTTCAATGATTACTTTTTTAATCGTACACATTAATCAATCAATCTTGATTAAAATTTTAATTGATTAATGCCCAACTCTGGTCTGCTGACAAATTTTCGCACTGAAGGTCACGTGAAAGTCAACATCGCACAACGTAGAATTTGTTTCTTTACGATCTATAACACTGGTTTAATGAAAATATGTAGTCCCATTTTAAAAAGAAAACTTCGATGACCTTGGAATATCGGAGAGGTTAGAACCTACATAGTATCATTCTATTAGTTTCAAAATGGCTTCCTAACTATAATTGTCATTAGACTCCGTTTTATATAGTCACGACTAGACTGCGGATCTTTATACAAAATAAAAATTTTCTATCTGAATTGCAACAAATCGGAGTGAAATAGAAAGTCATTTTCTTTTGTAATATCTTCAATAGGCTGGAACTATTTTTAGGGAATGGAATTAGGGGCTGGAATTTTTAAATTGTTCTGATGTCCTTACTGTTTTCAGTTACACCTACTCATTTTTCTCGTAAATGCATAAAATCCGCAGTCTAGTCATGGCAAGAATGAATAGGCACGATTTATACAGTATAAATCTCCTGTTTCTCGAAATTGATGCAACCAATATTTATTTTTCCATAAACATCTGCGGTCTAATCATCACAATCCATATACGGTTAATGCGGAACACCGTGACTACCAATTTCGCAAACACAATCCACTCGCAAGAGCAATATTTCCATTATATCCAGCAGTCGTATAACATTCATTCAATACCAGATGCTCACCTGTCGACAAGCAACTGGTCCGGGGCGTTCGCCATCAAGCTTTTATGGGATTCCAATTGGCATATTCGCTGATCCGAAGCCGCGCTTATTCGCTGACTGGCCGTTCGGATTTCCGAGAAATCGGCTTGGAGAATCGGGCGCAGAAATCGTCAGAGATTTTTATCGCGAGCGGATAAAAGAAGAGTGTGGCTGCGGCGACGGGGTTCCACGGTGAAGGGCTCGCATAGTAGGACGATCTGCGGGTTATAGTTTCCATGTAAATTGGTGGCCAAGAAGGAGGAGTAGGAGGAGGAGGAGGAGGAGGAGGATGCAGAAGAAGAAGAAGAAGAAGAAGATGGCCCGCGTCTGGCCTGCAGCGGTCTTTTACGCCGTGAAACGATCATCGGCGTATGGTCGCTCGTAAAATTGTCAATGATGATGATTACGGTCCAATTACCAGTTCGCGTATCGCCGCACCAAAGAAAAAACGGCTAGGTGGGGGCTGGAGTAACGGGAGAGAAAAATAACTTTTCTCGCGCATCCCCCGCGGCTGGCCCCACCGCTAAACGATAATCGTCGCAATTTAGTAATCGAAAATTCCAAATAAATTTACTTCCCGTTACCAATTAACGACGCGACGCATATTACTTGCAGATTATTACATTGTCCTCGATACATAATGCCCGAGACATCACCGGGCTGCCTTGGTCGAGCCTGAAATCGCTCGATGAGTCTTCGGAACCATCAGCTGGCTCTCTGCTTCGTGGTTGTGGTCAAACTCAAATTGCAAGGCGTATAACCGCAGATATCTTGCACGCAACACGGTGAATTCGAATATAGTCGACAATAGTTCGAATCAAAAATATCGAATATAGTTTGACAAATGGAGAAATCTCCACCTAAAACACTACACGATTTGTACACTGACTAAAAATCGAAGTTTCAGAAGCACTAAGACTCTTCATAATTTTGATATCTATTTATTAATATGATATTTAATCTAGTCTCTACTTGCTGCAAAAATTGAGCTAGATGCCTTAAACTAGAAAGACATTTCAATATTTTAGGATGGTACTTGGCAAAAGTTTGCCAAAAATTAAAAAAAATCATTATTTTACAGCGTATGCGCCCCACGCTGAACTTTCCGTTCAGGCCGATTGGAATTTTCATTGAAAAACGAACCATATGTGTTTGTTAAAATAATTCCTTCAAAATTTAATTTATTGCTTTGTTGTCTAATGCATATTAAACTCCACACTCTTTTCTTGATAATTATGGTTTTATACTATTGAAAAATTGTAAGGCATACGTCAAAAGCAGGTTTACTTAATTGTAAAATCGTAAAAGTGTGGTGCGTGTACGTCCCACGCTGCCTGATCGGAAAGTCTCCAAAAATCGGTCCGGCACCTCAAACAATTAAAAAGATTCAATATCCGAAGTTACTGAACATTTGGACAGCTCATTTTAAACCAGAACTGTTGGTGTTGAAATCTATAATGGATTCATACAAGACAAAATTGTCCAATCCTCGTGAAGGCGTTTGACAGTACCCAACAGAAAGAAATCCTGGTTTCCTATTAAACTCTGAAGCCTAATTCGGAGTGGAGCCGGACTACTCGATTCTCCTCCGAGCAAACAGAACCATGTAATCACAGCGTCCGTATCGAGAGCACCCGGCCGTGAGTGGTTGCCCGTGGGCTACATTGTTTGCTGCTCTATTTTCCGTTCGCGCGATCTCGTTGCCGGTCGCCTGTAAGGATATTGGAGTCCTGGCGATGCGTATCGGATCTCGAGCAGAAATGGATTGCTCTTAACAGAGAAAGAGAGAGAGAGAAAGAGAAAGAAAGAAAGAGAATGAGAGAGAGACAGGCTGAGTGGTGGTGTTCGTCCGATAAGCGAGCCTGTTCGTAAATAAAACGGAGCCAATAGGTGGCCGTGGATGATCCGGAACATGGGGTCGATGAGTAGAGGCGGCTCGTTGTCTTCTTCCGTTGTTCCAGTATCTGCCTGAGTGATCTACAACTGTCTACGAGGTCCCCGGCGTGTTCCTTTGTCCGTTCTTATGGTGGGTGGCCGGCCAAGATGAATGAACAATAGTACACGTGTACTAATCATGCCAAACTGTCATGTCGCTTGCAGAGGAACAACGGTGCGCGAGCTCTCGCGCTCTACTCACTAGAGCTAGCTAGCTACCTCCTACTATAGTTACACTGGGGAACACGTGGCGCGCGAGCTGCGACCGCGTTGTTTCGCCGGTTGATCTAATCTGGCGAGGACGATGATGGATCGCGCTTTTTCACGAGGATAATGGACTCGTTCCGAAGTGCCGGCCACGCACCGGTACTCCGCGTTAACCATCGCTACGGGGACGCCACTCTGGAACCGTTTCCACGGAAAAAACGCGACAGTGATATGATCCCGCGGCAGATACCGGTGATAATAGAAAACGCGGCGTGTGGTCCGGGCTAGTCCATCTAGCCGGACTACGTTTTCTAGCGGTTTTTTTCTGCGGCGAGTTCGAAATACTGTACTCGAGTCTATGAGATCTAGGTGGACAATGGTCAGTTGACAGATTATTGGCTGGGTACGACGATATTCATCCTGTTTTATTAGACGCTATTCCCCCATTTTCGGAAACGAGCTTCCTCACACTTCCTTCACGGCCCGGTCACGTGATTAATCCGATAATGACAGAGAGGGAGTAACTGTGTTCCCCTCAATTTCTCCTGTCTGGTGACACTGGGTCGACTGCTGTATTTGTATCCGGCCCAATAAAGTTGATCTCTAAGAAGTATGTTCGAAGATATGTAAATGAAAATTGTTGTATAAGAATTTGAATGAATCTAGCCATGGCAACCATGAACCTATCGGAAGAATCTACCTTGGTTAATTAGTAAAATTACCCGCATTTCGTTCCGGAAACCGTTCCCGCCAGTCTTCTACTCTTGCGAGATCCCAGCGCTCGGCGCGGTATCTATGACACAGTTAGCACTCCCCATAAATCACGAACCAGCAAAAAGAGGATCTAGCGTCGCGCGGAGCAAGTACAGCGTCCGGGAGACAAAAAATCAGCGGATAGAGGCACGGATCGCGATCGGCTCGGCTCTCGCGATAAGACATGGCTTGGGCAAGAATGTATCAGGACGGGACGCAGCGCAGGGTGTCGCAGACGGGGCAGATTGAATCAGAAGGTGGAGCAAACGATGCGGAGGGACGTCGAGTCGCGTTCCGTTGTTTCGGTCTGAAATAGCACGACAGTTTGGCATGACGGTTACACGTGTACTATTGTTCGTTCAATCCGTGGCCACCCACCTTAGACGTGTGGTACACGCACCGGAGGAAGCAGAAAGATCGAGTAGATCCGAGAGAAAGCCAGGCAGATATGAAATAAACGGAGACAAGGCGATCCCTCTGCGCACTCCGAGATCCACGGCACGGAGAGCCGCGTGTATTATCGTCGCTATTATTACGCCTTCGCCACCCCCGACACCGTCTTGACGGACAGTACGACAGACAGGTTTCTGCCTCCTATCCTTTCTCTTTCTCTCCATCTCTTTTACTCTTGGCTTCGTTTCGCTAGCTGGCCGCCACTTTTCCCTTTCGTTTTTCCCAAGTCTATGTCGACTTTTTCTCCTTACCCGGAGATGGAAACTCTGCTCGCGTTCTCGTGACACTCCGCGATTATTAATAAGGCCCTGCCTCCAGACGGCGAGCTTTATTTATGTGTACGCTGCACAGTGGTCAATTCTCTAAAATTTCTTGTTAATCTTAATGTTCATAATGACGACTCTTTGAAACCTATTGTAGTCCCAAGTTGTTCATTAGAATTTAAAAAAGCATTTTTAATATATTCGTGAATCGCCATTTTCGTTATTTCTCTGATTCAAACTACAATGTTACCTGCAGGTGATTGTCAAAGAATTTTGCAGATGTTACATAAGTAAATTAGATTTTGTTGGAACACTTTTCATTCAAAATATTTAGTGTAAGAACAATAACAATATAATAACGAAGTCAAAGTAATTTAATTAATAATACTAATATAATTATTAAAAGATTACGGTTAAAAATTAACCTCTGAATTTGATTTTATGTACTCATGACGTAAATGAATAGGCGTGATTTAGAATAGTAAAAACACTAGAAAAATTTCAAAATACTGTTACATTATCTTCAATCTATTACATGTATGAAAAAAGAAAATAAATTTCAACTTCATCCAGTTTATTGCAATTCGGGTAGAAAAATTTTCATTTTGCATAAAGATCCGCTAAAGAAATTTTGTTACAAAGTTTTCCGTCTTTTAGAAAGGAGAAAATTCACGCATCTTGTTGCCAGTCATTAAAAATTCCATTCAGAGTGTAATTTGACATGAAGAGCTGTGCGGCGGTATATTTAGAGCGGTTTCGAAGGAAGTGTTCCAAAGTTATTTGGCAATGGCATAAATGACAACCGGGTGGATGTCGAGAGAGAGAAAGAGAGATAGAGTGGATATAAATGACGTATTATTTCGTCACGCATGCATTGTTGAATCTGCACGTGAAATATAATTTGAAGGGATCGCTCGGTGTGACGCTCGCCCGGCGAACAGAGACGCCTCTTTTGTCCGAGGCTATTCGTCGACGAGGGCGTCGAGATGCTGGCGGACAGTTACAGGAAACATAGTTGTCATGAGATGTGCTCTTTTGTGAAATACAAAGTGATATTAATCGCCGCATGTTTGACGAACAATTCTATTCCGGGCGCTGGTCTTCCTGGTTGGCTGCCTGTCCCTCGGCTTGGAAAGATATATCGGGTTCATTTTCCGAATTTATTGCTGACCAGCTCCGTCGCGATACAACAAGGCCGTGGATGGATCTAAACGATCCTCTATATCGCGAATATTTTTGCTATTCTCAAAATTCATTTTTTTTTTTAATGATCTGCATCAATTTTAAGAAACAGCACTGGAATAGAAATTTCTCTTCTTCTTTGATAATTTTAATAAGTCGGCGATAATACTTTTAATATTTTTAAACTTCACCTAGTCATTTTCGTTAGAAATGCATCAAATTCGCAGTCTAATTATTAGGTACTTCATTATTATGTTACATCTGGAGGTCTCAAATAGGAGACATAGTTATGAACATTTCAACCACTTCTATATTATAGAGTTTATCATTATTATAAAATACATATATCATTAGTACACAAACGTTTACTATTCAATTGATGGTGAAGTTGTGTCAAGTGAAGTTACAGTTCGTCATTATGAGACAGCAATACTTTTCTACATTAACCCTTCGTGGACGAATGTCGACATATTGACATGTATTGACATGATTGACATTGTAATTCGTGAAGTTGCGAACATGAAATTTAATTATGCACATAATAGAGGACAAATATTATTTATTTTCCCAACTATTTAAGAGTCTACTTCTCTAAGCTAAATATTCTGAGTACTTAAAAATACGCTTGTAAAGTGATAAAGGAATCTCAACATTGCATGTTGTCTTGCTCTAATCCCTTTTATTTATTTAAAAATACTTGAAATTGTGTGTTCTCATCTACTCGACCAACACGTGACGTCTACAATTCCACGCATAAAGCAAAAATCCACTGGCACATGTTACAACGTAAAGAACGAATGTTCCACCCTCGTAACTACGGTTGCGCGTTTGCTATCGCTCGAGGAACTTCCTGAACATTTCTCCAGCCTGCGAACTTTCATTTTTCCCAGCCACGCACTATTCTTCTTGCTGTTCTTCTTCAGGCTAGCGCAACACTCCTCGGGGAATCGCTTTAGTCGCATTCCTCTGGCAAGAGACGTTAAGCGTAATTCCGCGAGGCCTCTGCCTCTGACGCCTGCTACGAGCGAACGGCAGCGTCGATGACGGCGTTATTGCCACCCTGCACGCCGCAGCTTAACGCGATCGCTGACTGAGACCAGCCGTTATCTGAGAATAGGCTTGGGGCGGAGAGGCCGCGGTAAAATTGGTTGGAAATTATGTGTACCCGCATTCGCGTATTCGTTTTTCGAGCCCCGCGCCCTGGTTGGCGCCGCCGTTGCCGCATAAGTACTTTATCGTTCCTCGTTTAAGCCGGTATTTCGCGTGTATTGTTTCCTAGAGGAGCCCATTCGCAACGAATTTTGCCCTCTTTTTCTTGCGAATCTCTCAACAGTTTCTTCCGGAGAGCGGTTACTTGTAATTGTCAATGTTAATCGGTATCATTTGCGGCGCAGCTACATATTAAGGGAGTAGACTCCTTTTTCCAGGATCGCAAGGGTGCGGGATTCGCGTTCGCATTTCTCGGTAATACAAAAATGGGGTTTTTCAGTAGTCAAAAACGCTAGATAAAAGATCGATCTAGGGCGCTATCACCCTCGAAAGTCCTATTTTTTTGTTTACAAGGTGTAATTTGCATTATTCGACAGCATGTAGCTATGAAAATAGCTACACGCGCAGTTGTATGCTTCCGAATAATGCAAATTACGTCTCGTAAACGAAAGAATAGGATTTTTGAGGACGATAGCGCCCTTGATTGATCTTTTATCTAGCGTTTTTGACTACTGAAAAACTCCATTTTTGCATTATTTGTCGAGAAATGAGAACGCGAATCCCGCACCCTTGCAATCCTGGAAACGAGTCTACGCCTTAACATCTTGTCATTTGTGGGGTAATTATGCCCTGCTTTGTTGTCAGTAACTTCTTAGCAGATTCAGAAAGACAGTGGCAGCTGTATATTTGCTATTAAAATAGAGTAGGCATATAATGACTATAGAAACTTGGATACTGTCTGAGTGGACGTTACAGAGATTTAGGTGGCAGGTTAATCATCGGAACTAACAAAATTTTAGAACATTTTGGTCCATTGTTATGTTATAAACGTTCCATGTACATTTTAATTGTTTACATGGATTATGAGCTACACAGAAGGCATATTTATATACATAATGTATATAATATGCATATTGATTTATTGAACATTTTCATATTTTTCACAGCTATTTTCAAATACAGTAGAACCTCGATTATCCGGTCTGAATACTTTTCACAAAGAATTAGTTTGCGTTTAACCAACCATTATGCTACATGATTTACTGCACACTTTAATAAGTATTAAGTTCAGCACTGAAACTATGTAATTGTTGTATCATCCGAACGGTCATGTTCCACTAATTAGCACGGATAATCGAAGTTCTACTGTACCAGAAAGTAAACAATATGTTAGATGAACACGTATTGTACAAACGTAACAATCTGGCTTCGTGTAATATTTTTAAAAGAATGTATTTAAAAGAATGAATACAAAATACATTTTCAAACACTAATTGGAGTCACACGCCAACCCTGAAGCGTTAATAAAGATCTATTTTGTCTACAGTTCTGAAAAACCTGTAATAAAAATGTCCCTTCGATTTTACCTTCTTCAGACGAACCGCATACAAATTTCTAAAAAACAAATTGGCACAAACTGCAGCAGCCCCCGCTGGTTTACGGTGCCTCACTCGCGGTCCGCGTCCAATCGCAACCGCCAACCCCCTATTTCCCAGTTTGCTCTCGCAAAAAGGGAAAAGTAGAAAGCTGAATGATGATCATACTTTTGATGATCAATCAAAAGAATCATTCCAGAAGAATGAGTTCGACTCGGTAGTCCTTCGAGGAGATCGCAGGAACGCGTTGGACGGGGGCCAAAGGGGGGTCGAGGGGCCCGCGACGGTATGGGACGTTCGCTTGAAATAGTAGCTTTGGAATTATGTATCAGCGGTGCTTGTGACCGTGGTTGGAGTTAGTGATGGGAGTGATCCAATTCTTTCTCATGATTTTCAAGTTAATCGGTAAACAAATACACCTCTGCTCAAAAGTCATAGGACGCCCTCTAACATTAAGTTTACGGAGGTCTAGAAATAACTATTTCACATTATTTTATAAACATAGCAAGAATGTATCCATCCAAATTTTTTTAATTTTCCAATAGTATATACTCAAGAAATAAGGTAAAGAAATTTTAAGGCGAAAGAGCCCAATTTTTTATTCAAGCGATGGACTTTAATGAATAAGATATTTTCCATTTTGTGCGATGATCTTTTGCCAAAAAGAATAAATAAGAAAATATTTTATTGGTTAAAGTTCATCCCTTGAATAAAAAAATTGGGTTTTAGTTCACCTTAAAATACCGAAATTACTTTCTTGCCAACCCAATAATTCCTCAGGGAAGCATCATTACAATCCTAATAATCGAAAATGAAGAAAAAGAAGTCATTTTGGCCAGTTGAAGTCAGTTTGGGTCCCGCAAACCTAGACTTAAAAACGACTAACTTTTCTAAAATTGCATCAAGCGACCTGAATTTTTTCGAGCGAATAGATGCATTCATTTACGAAATGACGTGCAAGAAATACTTTTAGAAAATTGCAAATGGTAAAACTTACTGGATAGTGGTTCACACCGATATACCCGAGCCGAGATCAATCATCGCCGCCCTGCGGCGTTGGCCGGCAGTGGAGTGGGTAGGCACAAGACAAATTCTGGGTAGAAGGTCGCGGGGAAATATCGCGACTTTATTGTATTAGAAATCGGTACTAATCGAGAAGGATCATGCCCATCGCTAGTCGGCGTACAACGCGGATGGTAGACAGCCAGGAAGATTGTAACGTTTCGCGCGTCGCGACGCGACGGCTGCTGCGAAGGCTGCGACAAGCGTCGGTCAGGACGTCGTCGTTCCGCGCGATCGGACAGAGAAAGAGCGTCCAAAGACAAATGGGGAACGAGAGCCAGCCGGTTCGCGTGGGTGGCTGTCGGTCTGCTGGCTGAAACGCGGATCGAAATATTGTGGCGACTTGTGCGAACGGGTGGTTCGTAAAACCAACAGAGAAACGATATACAGTTCTGGTGTAGTTAACACACTGTCGTTTGGCCGAGAAAAATCGTATGTAGTAATTAGCTGTGATATTAATGGCCGAGTTGACTGTTCTGATTAGAAGGCTGTGGAGCATGGTAGAGTGACATGAATACAAAAACACTGAGAATTGGATGTCATCCTTGAAGGGTTAGAACCAAGAACGTAAATAATTAACCCCGCAAGGTAAGGTCTAATTACATAGATAGTAAGGTGAGGTCTCTTAAACCTACTTTGTGGTTTGTCATTTAAATGGCACGATTTCTTCACGTGTGTGTGTTTTGTTTATTATGTCAAAAAGGAGAAATATAATTAACAAAGATATACATGTGGTAAAGCACAGCAGGAAGACGACAACTTGCACGTAATGTGATAAAATAATATAATTATAAAAATAATAAATGTTTGATATATCATAAAAACACAGATAGATTATACTTAAAATTTAATTAAAGTTGAATTTCTCTAACTTCCTTTAAACAACAGAGAATGATCTACAACGTTTCTGCCAGTGCAATGGTCGATTACAAGTTTGTCGGGGCTCGCAATCAGACGCAGTCTTACTTATGACTTTCACAATATTCATACAGTTTAAAAAATGGCGTAGATTAAACATCTACTGATAACAAGATTCAAGCGAGATCTTCATTGAACACAGTAGTCGTGTGTGATCTGATTAAAAGGTGATGGTGCAATTTATCTGATTCAACCACCCTTGATAATATACGCACGTATAGAGATAGGATAACAGCCTCAGGTGGCCCGTGGATTGTTAGATACCTTATCTAGAGCACCTAGAGATTTCTCTGATATCTCATGCGTTTTCATTATTACCAGCTTTATTACCAGCATTATTATCAGGTTATTTATTTAAACCTCTTTAATAAAATACAATGTTAAATGAGTAAAATAGAGAGTAAAATAGAGTAAAATAGAGAGTAAAATAGACAACCAAAAATTGTTGAGAATCGTCCAGTATGCTACAATAAAAATAGGTGCATCTCATCCAATGATGAAATGACTCTACGGAAATATTTGGTTGGGGACAATGTTTCTTCGTATTTTAATGTAGAAATGAATCAAGTTTTTTCCATATTTTAAATGAAGTTTAATAAATCAAGTATGTGCCGTTTTGATTGACCACCTTTTGCCATTTTTGAGGTAAAACCATAAACCCGTCACTGTAGAACTTCTGTGATTTCTTTTGAAGTCAACTTCACACCATTAATGAGTTCTGTAGAAACCGAAATAAATAGTAGTCTGATGGTGCAGTATCGCGATTATACGGTGGATGCATCAAAACTTCCCAGCCAAGCTCTCTTAATTTTTGAAGGGTCGCCAAAGATGTCGATCCATTAAATTTTTCAATATTAACTCATGAGGCACCCAAACATCGAGCTGTTTTTTTGTATCCAGTCTCCTTTAAATGGTTTAGAACTGTTTTGTGGTCGATGTTTAGTTCCTTATCGATGTCACGACTGCTAATATGCCGGTCTTGCTCAACAGTTTGCATGATTTCATCGACTTTTTCAGTGACTGGTCGACCAGAACGAGGTGTATCTTTGCCATAAAAATTTCCAGATTCAAAACGCTTGAACCATCTTTGTGCCACACGTACTGATACTGTATCACGTCCATAAACATCACAAATTTTTTTAGCACCTTGAGTCGCATTCTTTCCTTTTTTGTAATAAAATTTCAAGATGTATCGAATTCCTTCTTTTCTGTTTTCTTTTCTGTTTTCACTCATTTTCAAGACGTAATAACTTTTGACTAAATAAACAAATATCACAATTTCTTGTTTGTAATTACTCTAGGATATATCACCTTTCACTCAAGTAATGCCAAATCCGACTAATATTAACAGAGTTATGACATGGTAAGACCATCTATCGGGAGGATACGAAGAAACTTTTTCCCAAACCCAATATTATCGTGTATGAACATTAATGTGATTCACTGTATAATGCTGAAATCCAAAACAACGCACGATAGGTCACTTCGCAAAGTGAAGCAACAACAGCGTCGGAGTCAAAGCAGGTTCGCCGAGATGTTCCGCGGGTTTCGCACATGGGTTCCGCGAATTGTCGCTGGTGATGGTCGAACACCATGAATCGGAGAATCGCGAGAGGGACTCTTAGGAACGAAGAGGGAACGCGCTTGTCGGAGAGCCAGACGTCGCCGGCAATAACTTGTTACACCCAACCACTTGTTGCACGCCTCTCAAAATTCTTCACGCCTCGCCGAGCAATTTTACCGTAAATTGCCTCTTCGGTAAAAAAAATCTCTCGCTGGCGTATTTCGCATTGGCGCCGCTCTCGGACCGGGCTCTCGTCCAGGAAACTGGTCGCTCGCTTGTAAAATTGCGACCGGGGAACGACCAAAAAGGAAGCCAATAGACGCTCGCGAAGCAACAAATTGAGAGGTTTTACTACGAGGCCGGCACACGCAATCGTTCCGTCGCTGTTTGTTTATCAGCCGACATCGGCAGAGTTTCCTAGCCAAGCCAGCACGAGGATTCCGGCCGAGGCTTTTTTTCTCTTCGCTTCCCGACACCCGGAAATCGCGAGTTAGCCGAGGATCTCTGCACCGTGTGCTAGCACTCGAAGTCAGGGGATTCGCTTATTATGAACGAAGTTCCGGTGTAATCGATTCTGTGATCGTGAAGGGAGTAATTACTTGGGAGACGCACGCGGCGAAGCACGAGGCGAAGCGCGAGGCGAAATTCTTTGGCGCGATCGTTTCATTGGGAAATTCTGGTCGATTCAGAATGCATTTGAACACTACAATACCGGTTCGCGAGAAATTGTCAATATTTCAACTATGAATATTTCGTTAAAAACAATATTGCAATAGTAAATTTGAAGAAGATTAACGTTGATCCCAAAGAATATTCGATTCGTTAGTATTTCAAGAATGTTCTTCTCGCAAGAGTTAAAGAAAAATTATTTTCGATGAACTCCGCAATTAGAAATCGCGAACTATTACACTACGATGCTAAAATACCACAAAATTCATTGTACGTAAATCCACAATTCGAATTCGTACGAGCAAATAGAGCGTTTAAACGCCGATATCTTCCGGCTCGTTATTTCCATGCGGCGAGGTTCGGTAAAAAAGCGACGTTTCCATTAAAATTTACTAGCGAGGTGATCTACGAGCCAGGAATATTAATTTCAGTCCCTCGGCGCGCTGCCTTGATAAATTAGCTCCGCAAATGACCATGAATGTACGTACCGACGTTCGCGTTTACCATGTCGGCGGAAAAAAAGGACCGCGGACGATGAGATTGTCATGAGGAAGCGCGGATACTTGTAGCGCACTCGCGTGAACGTGTCACGCGATTAGTCTTCTTTTTTAAAATCGTCCCTGAATACCGTTTTATCGGTCGAATTATCTGTCCTCCTTAACGCGAGTACAAACTATGGCAGGCTTTAACGTCAATTAAAACGATCCAATTCGCCTAACACGATGTCCCATCTTCCTCCCTACTTTATTTATTAATTAACTTCTTTCCGAACCCATTCGCCGGGACTATCAGCGTTACCAGAGACCATTACAGTGCGACAAGATATAAATCTCACGGCTAATGCATCGTAAAATCGTTGCTACACGAAGACTTTATTGATTACTGCGCATTTTTCCTTGTTTAATAATACATATCAGGTAGCAAAGCGACCTTTTAAGTACGTTACACGTAGCGCCTAATAAATCGGTGTCGCGGTGCCTAGCAATAAATAAATATATTTAGTGCGAAGAGCGTTTCGCCGACGTCGATTTCCAACCAGTTTTCCGAATACACTTTTATCCGGCCACAGGCTTAGTACATTAATCACCGCGTGTTTCGTAAACATATAATTAAATTGGTTACTTATTAAAGCTAGTTTGCACCGACGGCTTGTATTGATATTTAGTAACTTCGAGATTACCATGAGACCAGAACGAAATTCGAACGAAACTCAACAGGAAAAATATGCCGGGACATTCACGGTTTCATAGATTTCGAGAGTTAATATGCAGAAATAAAGGAAAACGATAACTGGTTATAATAATAAAAGACTACGCGTTACCTGTTGCCCGGAATGTAGAACGCTGTTTAATGCTTTGATTGGAATTCAGTGGTGTATACAGGTGAATGAGCCGCCGGCAAAAATTTCTTCCAAGTCTTGTTTTACATTTTGTGTCACCTTTCGGTATCATTTAAAGGTTTATATTAACATTCTTACTCATACCAGATCTTGATAAGATTCTGCTTTGCGTTCGACAGGCGAAGTAACGTTTCTAGGAAATGCAAGTGACTCAATCGAATTTCTTGATCGGAAATATATTTAATTTCTCATCTTGATTTAATCAAATTTCTTGATCTGGATGTAATCTCTTCGTGTGATCTCTACATTA
This sequence comes from Lasioglossum marginatum, assembly GCA_028455795.1. Classification (NCBI taxonomy): domain Eukaryota; kingdom Metazoa; phylum Arthropoda; class Insecta; order Hymenoptera; family Halictidae; genus Lasioglossum; species Lasioglossum marginatum. Next base: position 1,633,173 of record CM052252.1, read on the forward strand.
GATATTACACAGATTATGTTATATTTATAGTATTTATATTCGTACTTCGTACAAAGTTTTTCGTTACGAGTTTTATTTAATATTCTGTTAGATTTGTATTATTTTAGTAGGCTACTTTATTTGTAAAAGTTACTCCAGCTAAATTTCACAAACATTATTTAATTTTCTTTTATTGAAAAGCACTACCATCTTCCTTTTATTACTACCTGCGCTTCAAAGTGATTATAATATTGTGAATTTGTAGGCAAAATAAAAATTGCTTACACTCATTGCAAGATACAGCTGCTACAAAAATATTTATTGCTTTTCTTCAAAATTTTAATGAACCTGATACAATGCAAATTTATTAAAGTATTAATCTACTCATTTTCATCATAAATTCATGAAGTAGTGATCATGATCATCATGTTTGCCTGTGGCAACATAAATGAAGGGTTGCTGCGAAAGAAATCCTAATCCAGAGCATTAATCTAATTTTTTGCTGAAAAATATGATCAATAAACTGCGGATTTTTATGCATTTCCGAAAAACATGACTGGGTGAAATATGAAATATGAAAATTTAAGAATATTGTAGTGTTGTTTTTAATGTAGCAATATAATTAAGGGATGAAATCAATTTTTATTTGACTTATTCTTCCCACTATCAATGCAGAACATTTTTATTTTGCATAAAGATTCGCAGTCTAATGATCAATACAACGTTTCAACAATACCCTACTCTACAGTCGTTAGTTTGAACAACATTTTAAGAAATCCCAAGTAGTGTGATTCCATTTTGTGAGACGCTGGAAGGACTAATAAGCTCCTAGTAGAAAAAGACGTTCACAAACCAAGTGCTAGCCAAGTACGAGTATATTATCTGTTCTCGCAGACATCTGGGACATCGAAGACAGCTTCATGTCAATCTTCTAGTTGTAGTACCGCCCCGTGTCGACGAAATTCTGATTTGCACAGATCATTTCTGAGCGACTGCTTTGAAAGGTGATCGGTCGCACGTGAATCTACTCAAGGTTGAAGGACAAGAAGTACATCAAAGAATGTATTATTAGGCTGTGACACGAACTCGCGAAAATAGAGACACCCCCGCGAGTTTCTCTCGCACTTCGCCGGAGCTGTGAACGATTTCTTGATGAGCACGTGGACAGAATGAGTATAAATAACATTTTGTTTCTTCTTCGCGTTTACTTCTTCGGAATCTTCGAAACGGCAAAGAATATAAATGAATTTTTAATATCCTGACTGTCTCCATGGTGTTCATAAAAGTGATAAAAGTCACACGATATTAGGACAATTTTTATATAGTGATAGAAGAATAGTAAAGATTAGATTTATTACAGCAATCATTTTCGTGAGCCTCTTGTACCTTGTAGATACTAACACAGCTCGGTTTACTTAATGCATCGTAATAGAAATTGATTTTTAAGTTTAATACAAGAAATAATATCAAGCATATACGACTGACTTAGCAGTTGAATTTTTATTGATATTTATAAGGACTTTGGGACACCGTTAACCCTCATACACTCCTCAGAACTAGTTGCATAGAAGGACTCAGGATAATATTTCATCCACTTTTGCTTTACATACTAAATCAACAAAATATATTTGATTTATTCTGCCATATTTTAAAGAAATATGTCTCATAACACAGACAGAAAGGGATTAATCATTTTACAGTAAAAATACCAAATGGGTAAATTTTCACCCTGAGAAACGTACAGTGACTCCCACTAATATTCGGACACTCTTAAAAAAGATAACTAAAAAACACTCTTTTTTTCTAAAAAAAGACACTCTTAAAAAAACGATAACTTTTTTAATATTGTACTATACGATTTGAACTTCTTTGGGAAGCTAGAGCAATTAATTGGGCGGTGTAATTGTCATTATTCGGCTGCATATCGACAGCCACGATAGGCGGCAGCACTGTCACTATCACATTGCTTCTCGCGGCTCCGCGGCATGCAGCCGAATAATGACAATTACGCCGCGTAAACGTAAAAATAGGACTTTTGAGCCAAATAGCACTGTAGATTGATCTTTCATCTAGCGATTTTGACTGCTAAGAAATCCCGTCTTTGCATTATTGCCGTATCAGAAGTGAAATCCCGGACCCTTGCAATCCTCGCGTACGTGTCTAACGCTGTGTGCACGCACACACATTCACGCGCGACTGTCGTCTGCTGGAGTAGACGCTACCCTTAACCTCTTGTATTGTTTACTAGAATGATTAGAATTTCTTCATCCTTATCAGACTTCCAGAAAAGACAATTGATATTTATCGTACGTATACATTCACTTGAATGCTTAAATATTCAGAACAGACGAATCAAATTTACCTTTACCTTCATCGCGTATCTGCCACCGTACGGGAAGGGTCTAATAAGCGCTGCAGAAAAGTCCATGAATTGTATAACAGATCGGTGTCAGCGTTTAATCAGAAAACAGATAAAATAACGTTTAGCGTCAGAGTTTATTAAAATTCCCGTTGACCAGCGTTTCATTGATTATACGACACCGTACATGCGTCGAATAGAACGAGTACATTGTGAATAAATAATTGCGAGTGCATATAAATAGTACTGGGGACTCGATACCGGTTAATCGAGGACGAATGGGGAATAATATTTGATGCGACAGTTTACAATCTACGAGCATACTTCTCGCAAGTTGCAATCTACGACTGCTAGATTCTTGCGCGTCGATAGCGGTGTGTTGCTTTACGGTCGAGCAGTGTCCATCGGTTGACGGAGGATCGATCGATCGGCTCAATTGATCGGCTCAATCGATGCGATCCTCCGGTTGGTCCGGCGATGTCTTACTCGGTCCCTTCTCACCACCCACCGGACTAATGAACTTGTACGACACGGCAACTTCTCGGGTTCTTGGCAAAAATCGTTTTCACGCATGCAAACGAGCATCTCGTCATTAATTAGCATCAACGTCGCCGGGTCCGGTGTCCGTACCACAGCTGTGTAATAGCTCTGGTATGTCGGCTTGATGTATTGGGTTGGCAACTAAGTAATTGCGGATTTTAAATAAGAAGGAAAATTCAAAATTTTTACTTGAAAATACAATTTTATTAAATTATTAATTTATTTTATTAAATTGTCCGTTTTTGTCGATGAATATGGCCTGAATATGGCCATTATTGGCTCTCATCAACTTCAACTGGACGGCCAGATCGTTGCGCATTTTTGAGTGAAAAATCACCAGAACGAAATTTGGCAAACCAATTTTGACACTGCCTTTCTTTCAAGGCTACATTCCCATATACAGCACATAACTTCTTGTATGCTTGCGATGCGTTCTTGCCTTTTCGGAAACAATACAATAAAATATGTCTGAAACGCGCGTTTTGTTCTTCAATTTTTAAATTGGGATAAAAACGAAACTAAATAACTAATCGATACAAATTTTCTTCCTAATTAAAGGTGAAAGTCCAAACAATAAGAAAAAAATATAGGTTAGGTGCTTTAAACACGTGATAAAAGAAAAGAATGTGCTAAAACCATCTATCGACAAAATCCGCAATTACTGAGCTGCCAACCCAATATAATGACAAACTTATCTTTGGCGGTGGATCATTCCTCGATCAGATTTTCTCGGCGATTGTTCGTTCTGTCACAGAAACTGATTTTCGAGCAGACATTCAGTAGTAAATGCACGGCTTTATTAGACCGGCCAGTAATCATTGTAATTGCCTTATCGCGATACCCGAAGGCAATTATAGTCGTCAACAGAGGGTACGAATTACTTTAATTGGATCTCGTAATTTTCGGAGTCTTTGCGCTCTTATTCGCTGCGTCGCGTCGCGTCGCGCCGACACACCGCGTTATCTAAGAGGTTGATGGAGTTGATTAGATTTTGATTGATCACGCCGGGTCACGGGTTGACACCGAGCGAGATAACGATCCCAAGAGGTGATGAAGAAACCTGCAAAATTTCAGTTAATGGCCGGGTACTGTCGAGGAAGCGAGATTTATCAACCGCTGAAGTGTTGTATCCTTTGTGCCAGGAAGTTTTAAATAACCCGCGATCGGGTGCACGACTTGTAATCGTCAGTCTTGCGTAACGTAATGGAAATTGCTAGTGAATGGCCGATGTTGTTAATTAATAGAACGATCGATGCATCCATCAATGGTTGAACGACCAACGTACGAAATTGTAATTGAAAATCCTTCGAATAAGAACTTCGAAAAAATGCCTTTTTTATTGTTGCATGTAACCTTGTAAATTATAATTTTTGGAAAATCTTTTCTACATATCATTTCGTAAACCAATGCTTCTAATAGATTATAAAAAACCAGACCGTTTGGTACAATTATAAAAAAGTTATTCCATTTTAAAGAGCGTACGAATACTTTTATTAGGCGGAATCCTTTTTTCAAAACTTACTGTGTTCTTGTTTGATTTTTTACGCTTTTCTATTAAATATGGCCGGGTGCTTCTTTGTTTTGTACAGTAGTGTATGCATCAGGACTAGGACTTTGACTTTAATACAGTTTTTAGGAAAAGATTGTGAGATTAGGAAGACGAATAATGAGATAGGAAATTATGTATGAAATCTTTTAAGGTGCTGTGTGTGTATTTAGCGTCTTGGGTTGTCCCAACATCCTCCACGTTAGGTATTTTGTCTCCGGTAGCTATCATATCTGCATATCCCGATACAGTCCGTGTCTTTAAGGTTTTCTACCGCCTGTATCAAATCTCCAGAGTCAACGCTTGTATCTCCGAGATCTATTACAGCTCTTTACCAGGTTTCTCGAATATTGTATCATCTATATCATATCTCCGGAGTCTACTACGATCTATACAGAATCTCACAACATACGTTTAGCAACGGTGATATCCGACACAATTTCTGTTGTGCAGATTACCATGAAATTTGAGCACGTTCTACAAACGTTCGTTCTATTTGTTCGAAAGCGGAATTCAACGGATTGATCAACTGGCATATCTGATTGCGAGACTCCGCATTTATCCGCGTCGGATGCCGGTGCTTGATGGCTATCTCGTGAAAAAGCGAATGCCCCGCGCGGCCAACGAAACTAATAATGTCTCGCGCTGCCAATAAGTTTATCGAGAGAGTTTTCGGCGCGGCTGAAAAATCGCGAATCCTGATTGACGGCGGTATGCGGCACGGTGATTACCGTAAACCCACAAATAAACTTCCGTAAACGTATCCCGCCGTAACGAAACGCGCTGCCATTCGCGAATCAACGGCCTGGCCGTCCCCCTTTCTCCGTCTTTCTCTTCCTGTGACAGTCAATCGCGACTGGCATCGCGACTTGGCAACGTGACGGGACAGCCCGACAATGGCGAAAAAAGTGCGCTGGCGTGTCGAAACGAACGGGGGAAGGGATCCGCGAACGCGGCGCAGATATATCAATCCGAGTTAGTATGAATCTCGCCGACAGGTTTAAGGCTCGCGGCCCAAACAAGTCTCGGACAGGTGCGATTCTTATGAAAGAACCGTGACGTACACGCACGGGGCCCGGCTCCGAGCGCGGACCTGTGTGCGCACCTGAACAAGCATTATCCTCGAGCGCAGCCGATCACGGTGCCGAGCACGTTGAATTAGGTGGAAAGGCAAACAGCAACCACGGGTACGTGGGACCGGTGACATTTCGCGGGGACCATTAATAAACCGAACACTTAATCGGGCCTTTCCTCTTCCGCGGCCTCGAGGAACTCTATTGCTGATCCTGAGAGCGCCAGGTGTGGGAACTAGGAAGATCCGATGGGATTTAGTTACCCTATCAGATGATAAAAGATAACAATTACTCAGATTTGTTCCGACAACTGGACAAAATGCGTACGAAAGAATCATTGACTGAATGTTCCATACAGACTCCGAGGTAGCGCAAACTTTCCAGATGAAGATGTTTCAGACATCTGGTTCCCTTTTTACGTGGCACGAGTTCATGTTAATCATTTTTAGATATAGGTTTAGAAATCCTTTTAGTACTCAATTTTTAATAATTGCTTTTTAAACCTCGCAAACTATATCAGCTTGGTGTATTGCTAGGACTTTTCACTTGTATTCAAGTTTTTCAATCGACACTAAAAGAGACGTATAAACAGCTTTGTTTTCAGTAATATACACATTAAAATATGTAAAAAATATATTAATATAACAGCACAATGCGAAATTAACGAACTATATTTGCATTTTATAGTTACATTAATAGATATAGTCTTTAAAACAAAAATATTTGGAAGTACTTAAATATTTATCACAGTTCTGATTGAGTTACATTTTTTGCAATGTGTAATTTTAAACAATTATTTATCGAGTCTACTTACGCAGTTTTAGAAAAGTACCTTCTGCAAAAATTTCTTTAGAAACGAAGACATTAACTGCGAGATTAAGTTCGACAGCATCGACATCGACTGACGTCGACATTGACATTAAAAAGCATTCCCGTCATTAAAACTAATAAGTGTATAAAACATGTTAACCAGTTCAAAAACGCGTAACTTTATGTCTCTTATCGCGAACTCTTTAGCACCGATTGACGCACACCGTTGCATACGACAGCACATCAAAGCTGCAAGTTACAATTACTGCGATGTTAATTGCAGTGAGGAGCACAGGAAATGGCTAAATTACAGATCTGCATAAAGTATGCCATCGTGGTCACAAAACTAAGGGAATTATTATTCTGTAATGTGAAAAGTTCATTTTAAATTTGTGCAATTTCTTCCAATTTGCGAAGTGTTCAACCAATAATCACTCACGTCAGAAGATACCAGCATCTTATTTATGGAGTTGTTGAGCGCGTATAATTAGTAATTGTGACGCGTAATTCGACGATAACCACTGTTGTAAATTTCGTCTGCTTTATAATATATTTTTTAATTGACATCGTAAGTACACTACATCAGAAAATTAAACGAATACTCAGTTACAATAGAAAGCTTATATACCTTTGAACCTCGTGTAAAAAAATCATAAAATGTTCTGCCTATACTCATTTTAGTCAGTCTCTTTTCCCAAATTCTAAAATTAACAATTTTCTGATACAATATTCCTTTAAGGGGACATTACACTTTCTCGGGTCGGAAAAATCGACTTTGTAGAAAGTATCCTATATATTGGAAAGTATCATATTTCAATAATATTCTCTGAAAATTTCAGACGAAAATTCGAAATACTTTCGTAGATTTTATATGTGAAAATTCGTTTGCCAAAACTTTAAACGCGTTTTTCTCAAAACAACGTTTTTGAAGCCCGCAAACCCATGTTTCGACCCAAAATCTAGTTAGATTCTAGTTCCTTCCTAGTTATGTCACGTGAGTACCATTCCCCTCTGAGAAGGTATTCAATAAAACATCGCAACTACTCAGGCTTAGCGAAACAAATGACGGCGAACGTGTTAATGGATGACTTCTGATCCCCATTGTTATTCAGACAACGGCTTGGAACGTCTGCCCGGATCGAGGGAAGGGTGGGGATGGACGGTCCCGATCGCGCCGCGATGACGTACGATAAAAAATCTCATTTTCGTTGCACCTTGCGTGCGGTGGGCCACGCCTGCTAAATTACGTTTTTCCCAAATTGCCCCCAGTCACGCCCACTCGTACGTTCTTGACATCGAGAGGGGTTGACGGTCATTAAAGCATACACGGTTCCCTTGCGGCAGTGATCATTCGTTCGACTTTTAATCCCTCGAAAAAACCGAGCCGTTTGTGGAACTGGCTGGCAAATTGTTTCGTTTGACATCCGCCGCGCGTTGCAACTTTGTGCGCCGGTGGTTAACGGCGCGCCACGATATTTATGTGACATTATTCCGCTTCATTAATACCGGCACAGAGATCCCTGCGCGCACACAACTTTTGTACCTTTCCTCGTTTCCTATGAATCAATTAACAGTGTCCTCATCGTGTTGCGTCGCGCTCAATTAACTTTCAATTTAAATGCGAAATATTTATCACACCGGCGAGCTAATATATTCATTTTTAATATCCGTTTGTTTCGCGGCATCGCCTCTTGAATATGCATAAATCGTGGCACTCATTACAAAACCGATAAATAATTACGAGCACAGAAATAATCGCGCGAGGCTAAATTAAACGGTCACATTAATCTGGTTTTTGTCAAATCGGTAATTAGTTGATAAGTTTTAATGGTAATCGGTTCGACCTTCAAGATCATATCTATATGTTATGTCATGATTACAAGTGGGGATAGAACTTTACTGGGTCTTGCTCAGACGATGACAGTAAATTGTGGAACATTGTTTTTTGTACATAGTAAAAAGATTATTATAAGACATATTTAGTACACGATACCGATTCTAATCTTTGTAATCGCTGGACGGTGAATGTTCTAACCTTAACCCTACCCCATGCATGTATTGCAAAAATATGCAAGATGTTTCAATTAGATTACGTTCTTAAATCACTTTAAAGAAACAGTAAATAGAACAACATCGTTTAATAAAATCGAAAATAATTGACAGGCCTTTAATATACCATAACATATATTTCGATTATCGGGCTCGTAATTACCGTGTACGATAATACAGCTGCCACAGATTGTTCTCGTAGCAACGAAGAGGGTGAATTCAGTAACGTTGTTGGGAATAATAGTCGAATTAGTAAGGTCATGCCAATGTCTATTCTTAACGTCCATTACACTCGCGGCTTGAAATCCGCCAGTAAATCTGTTATCGCGGCTAAAAGCCTACCGGTCGGGCGTCGCGAAGTGAATTATAACGAGAATATGGAATCTGTCGCGCATCATTGCTGAAATCTCATCGATTCTTCTGTTCGACTGGCGTGACCGATTTAGAGTCGAAAACTGAGACCGAATCTAAACTGTAAAGCATAGAAGAATAAGGTGCGACACAAGGCTAAAAAGAATTACACCAATTATACAATATACAATAATTACAATAATTAAATAGTACCAGATATAGTGCTAATATCTGTCTCCTAAAGTGGGCTAAAATAATTTTCCTAAGTTAATCAGGTTTATATAAAATAGGAGTACAACGTATTATAAACTTAATTTATCATATTTAAATTTTATAGGTTCACAGGTTTCGCAGGTTCCATTTGAAAGATGTTCTCAAGAGGAGCCTCCAAAAGTGAATTATTCTGTCAAGTATTTTCTATCAGAGCCTGTTGATTCAGTACATTTTGAGATTGATCTTGAACGTTTTGATGCAGTACTTCATCTTCTTGCTTGCGGTGATTAAATTTATAGCGAAACTATAAAGAAGGGGAAAGAGAACAACTTTTTGAAAGCCAATACGAAAGATGGCTTTATTTTTCCGCAACCATTTGAACAAAAATCGTTCGTCACAAGCAGCGGCGGACTGTTAATTCTGGGATTCTGGGCTAACACAGTTTGGACGCTCACTCAATTAACCCCTTGCCGTATTTTGACGAGCCAGACTCGTGATGAAGGTTTTTAACAAAGTCTAACAAATATGAATGTTGCGCGTTTCATTTTAGATGAAATAAAATTTGATTCGTTTGTAATCAATATTTAAGCATTAAAATAAATGTAGCCATACAAAAAATATAAATTTTCTCTTCTCTTCCACAACATTTCTCGGGAAGACGTTCTAATCACTGTAACTGTAAAAGAATAGGTACAGTATGGGGTTAATCCAAATTAGCTCAAGTACGAATAATGTTTCTACAATTTATTTTTTCTTAGGTTGTTAATTTAAATTGGTTTTATTTTTTCTACCGCGAAGGGGGCCCTGCGCTGCAGCCCATAGAGCCTAGACCCGCCGCCGTTCATAGGGTACACCACTGTAAACCACTGTACAACGTTATACAAGTTACAAGAACACGCGTCGACAAAATGTGAAACAAATATCCAGAACGTGGCAGCGATATGCTTCTTATTTACCTGAGAACAAAATGAAGTGACAGAACTCCTTTTCCTGCAAGCGTCATGATTTATCGTCTGGCGCGGACAGTTTTCTAGAAAGTAGAATTAAGAATGCGGTAACGTAGACAAGTTGTCCAGAATCTGGACACCAGAACACTGCGACAGCGTGATTAGTCGCGACAGGCAACCTCGTTTCGGGCTGAAAGTTAAAAAGACGCAACGGGGGCAAGCTGGAACGCAACGGACGCGAGAGAGCCATCTGACATTTGGTCATTGTTCACTTCGTTAAATGCATTAGCACGGCTATTAGTCACAATTACCAGCCGAGCTGTCGCTCGTTCGCTGAGACACGCCGCGGATTTTCGGCTTCCCCTTTCTATTGTCATTATGAATGGCGTCCAACGAGCGGATGACTAATTGCTAGATGCTCCCTGACCAGAAAATTCAGTATCTTTATCAGAATTTAATATTCCATTGCTTGCACAAAATTCAATCGTATCTTCATTTTTTGAATCTTAAACTTCTAGAAAGTCTCAGAAAGAGCTTGATATTTTTAATAAGTGACTTTTAAAGTTCTAATGGTTAATCTGAAGTTTTGATTGATGATATTGTAGACTGCGAATCTTCATGCATTTATGAAGAAATTGGTTGGGCGAACCAGTTAAAGATTAATAAAATTGAAGAATATCGTAATGTTATTTTTAATATAACAAAGTCATTGAGGGATGAAATCAATTTTATTTCTGCTTCTTCCAATAAATGCAGAACATTTTTATTTCGCATAACGATCCGCGGTCTAATATTGATTAGACTTTGAGGCAAAATAAAAATTGTCTGTATTGAGTAAGCGGTTACATACATATTTGTCGTTTTTCTTAGTCGTTTTAACGTGTTGAAGATAATGCGGCAGTAGTTTTAAATTCATTCAAAGTTTTGAGTCTTCTGCATCTGATCTACTCGCTGTCATAAATGCATAGAATCCGCTATCGACGATGATCCTTCTAACTGTGTGACTTTTCCAATTATGAGCACCTACAAAGACGCAACGAGAGGCAAGTAAAAATAACTGACTCAACATCAGAGAAAGAAAAATGTAAACACAACGGGTTCTTATATGCAATTGGTTCTTCCTTTATTTATTTAATTGTCTTATTTTTTAGTTAAAAACAAATAGAAGTTCCACAGATATAAATTACAACAAAGTTTGAGTGCTATATCTAATATAATTAGTAAACAAAATTATTTAAAACAATTAGCAGTCCAGAAACTATCCTTTGAAGTAAATTTCAAATAAAACACTTGAAATAGTAGGAAGTTTGTTGGCAACAAAATTGAAAAATAATTCGGAGTGCAAAGGGTTAAGAGGTTAATCTAGAAGTGGGAACTGATGAGACTTTCTTAGTTTCTACGGAACAATCTTCAATAGAAAATCTCATTTTCATCGTCAACGTTGTTGGCAGTTTCTTTCGGGAAACTCTGGATTTTTCAAAGCTCCCTGCACACGTACTATAACCCGCGATGTTAGGTATGGATTTATGATCTCCCGTGGCCGCGGCACGTTGAAGACGTTTACGCGTAAGTATCTATCCATGGGGAAAAGTTCATCGCGGGTTAATCCTGAAATACGGCGACCTAGCATAGCACAGTGTACAGAAAATGTTAAGCCGCGTTAAACGATCGATCCTTGCTAAGCGCTCATACGTTACGATCCCCCATTCCGGAGAATTGTGCTATAGCTAATTTATTGTGGCACGAAGAAGTAGCAGGATGAAAAGAATAGATAGAGGAAGAAGGTGTATACATACATTCGTGCATATAGAGAAAGAGAGATTCGTCGCGTTTAAATCAGCTTCCCCTAGGCGAAAGTTCAATGCGAAGGGACAGCAGGCCGCGGCTCTCTTTCTCTTCTCCTCTGTTTCTACTCGGCACGGCAATCAGTCAAGGCTTTTAAAAAATCTTATCGACCGACCCATTCCCGAGAAGACCGGCTCCGCAATCTCCTTCGCTCACGAACGATCCCTGGCTCGCTCCGGATGAATGGAAATCGCGTGAATGACCGAGGAACGCCCTGGGTGATCGGTTGGAAGCAGAATGAGCGGCGAGCCGACGTGCGTGATCGAGGATGATCGACTGACTCTCCGTGAATCTCTCGATCTTCTCGGCGGGCGCGCGCGCCGCCGCGCCGAGGTGAAATCGACGCTCGAATAATCCTGCGGGACGCACACGAGTGCCTCTCTTACGAGAAATCGGCACACAATATTATGGAAAGTAGTTAAAATTTTATTTTATTTTCTACATAAGTAGAAACAAAAGAACAATATTTATCATTCGTGACTTCGTTTTCAAGAACCTGTCAGTCTATCATTGCTGTTATCTTATTTCCGCGATAACAAAAAGTGAAGGACCTCCCACTTTCCACGAACCATTTTCCACTACGAATAATAATAGTCATTAAATCAAAGTTGTTATACCTGATGACCTATCCTGTACACGTTTTTACAATCTTAAAATTTTTGTCTTAAAATGAATAGATTAAACATATATAAATGGTTCAATTTATCTTCAGATGTGCTATAAAAATCATGGTAATTATTACTCTATGGATTTTATGCATTCATGTCAAAAACGGGTTAAAGATGCCAGTATATTATTTTAGATTTATTAAGATTAACCCAAGAATGAATCTTCTACGTAGCTCTTGCATCTTTATTTTGTATATAAATCTGCAGCTGTAGTAATTATTTTAAAACAATTGAAGTTTGCATAGTCTTGCGAACGCGTTAAGAAGTTGCACAACTATTTCGATGCCTGGTTACAACAGCAATGGTCCGTGATCAAAATTTAGGATTGAGTTCGCGTTTTTGAGACCGTTGCGGGCCCGAGCAGCCGGGAAAGACCGGCAGCGAGGGTTTCGAAAAGAAGAAAAGAATAGCCAAGTGGAAAGTGGCAGACCACCGTTATTGCCGGCCGAAAACGCGCCGCCTCCAGGCGCAAAATGCAAACGACGCTTTAAAACGGGATATTTGCGCTTCGCGCTCGCCGACCAGATACTCACCAACACGCAAGCTTATGGCATATCGTATGTGCACACGGACCCTCGCATCGCGGCTTTTACTGTTTCCTCAGTGCCCTCCCGCTGCATTAGGCCCACGCATCTGGGCCCTGAATCGCCGCTGTAAAAAACCCTGCTGGAACCAGTCTACCGCCGGACATGCGACCTGTAATCAGACCCGGGACCAAGCCGAGGAAACAAAGCGAGCGCACCCGTTCGGACACACACCGGTTGATTAGGATTTACATTTAATCGGGGCCGACGACGCCCTACCCCCGGGGCCTCGCGGCCCCGTAAAATTGATAAAGGATAGCCTTCGTTCTGCGAGCACGGACAACCGCGTAACGGCGTTAAGGGAGTAATAGCGTTGCTCGCCGAGGAACACTGCCAGTTGTTGACCTTCCGCTGACTGGTGTTTCTTATTAGGTATACGCATCTGGAGTCCCGCGGAAAAAGTGCGCGATGAAAGGGGTCTGCTGGGAGTACGCGATCATTCCTCGATGATACGTTCAACTCGTCTTGTTGGTTGTTGCCAGGTTTCGGTGACGTTTGTTATTTTATTTTGACTTTGCTAGGTTTTAACCCGAGGTTCTGTGACCCCCATTCACGCGTTTGCTTCTTTACCTGTGAAATGGTATCCTTGCTTACTCAGATTACGAAGTAACACATCATCTCTAACATCAGTATTTTGACTAAGGTCATGAACAGACTGCCGATTTTACACATCTTTGACAAAACTGAATACGTGGAACATAAAAGGGATCGATAAGTATCGACATGTCCAATTTTTATTTCGTTCCAGTACCTTGTAATTGATGCGGAACGTTTTTAGTTTACACAAAGACCCGCGGTATAGTCATGAGTATATGCATTAACCACAAAAATGCATGTAATACAAAATTATGAAATTATTACAAGAATTCAAGCATGTGCTCATATTATCCTCGACTTACTAAATTTATTAAAATAAGAAATACATTTTCAACCCGTGTTCCCTACCATCGACTTGGAGAATTCGTCCTGTAGCAAGTGCACGTTACGAATTAAGAGATGTTTGAGCAGTCTAGTCAAAAGCCAAAGTAAAACTGCAACAATCTCAGCAGACACACGCCTTGGTCGAAAAGCCCTAGGGTGTCCGCCGACCCGGGGTTCGCTGACGTAACCAATTCAAGTGTCGCCGTGCAGATTCGAGGAGCAGAAGCCTTGGGGGAGGGCTTCTCGAGGGAGAGGAAGGCGAAGGTAGGCGAAGAAGAAGGAAGGAGAGGGTTGCTCCACATATAAAAGAGCCGTAGCCTGAGGCGCGACTGGGCTACCGACGTTTCTCTCTGGTGTACCGCGTATAACATTCGAAGAGGAGGAACAGCAGCAGAAGCAGCAGCAGCAACCGCAGCAGGAGCAGAAGAAGGAGAAGAAGAAGCCGAAGAAGAAGAAGTGGAAGGACGAAGCCGAGGAGTGCAGGGAGGGGAACGTCCATCTCATCCATCCTCCTACCGTCCCCTCATTCTTGCTTCTCCTAATGATAGCGTGCACGTTGCCCCCTTCGATGCACCGTGGACTGCACCAGCAACAGCAACAACAACAACAACAACAACGCCAGCACCATCGCTCCGACGAGTATATACACCGAGAAACGACGGTGAAGGCGAACCTAACTACCAGAGCACGCCTCCGCCTCCGTGCACTAAAACATTACCACGCCGCCAGCGTCGGCTGCCGTTCCTGCTACCTTGTAGGGTATCATCCGAGGCACGTATAGGGCCCTAAGTGCTATTCCAGGGCCCCGAACCAGAGCCACCCCTTCCTCGTTTCTCTTCTTCCAGCCGGAGATTCCTCTCCTTCCTATCGTGCCCGAGAGGAAGAGACGGGTAATCGAGCGAGACCCGTGATTACCCATTGAGGGTGGAATTCATTATAGCGAAATCCAGCTTGATACGCTGCTCTCCGCGTCCTCTACCCCCCTCGTTCTTTCTTCTTACAGTTTTCCCCGCGCGGCCCTGCCGCCTTTTATTGTCCTCTTTGTTTCTTCGCTCTTGTTTCCCTTTTTTTATTTTTGTTTTTTTTTGCTGTCTTTTTTCTCGTTGTAATCTCGATGCGACCGGCTCCATTCGCGTGCTCCTCTCTGTCTCGCGTTTTTCCGCACTCCAGAGGCGAAAAATTTATTCGGTTGATCTGCGAAGGCCATTTAATGGCACTGCGACTCGATATGTTTCAGTCAGCTTGGAACTGTGATCTTCAGTCGGAATTGGGAATTAAAAAATTAATTCAGTGCACATCGTGAGGACCATTTAATGGCACTGCGACTCGTCAGCATTGCATGCATATAATATATACCTTTTCTCGCAATATGTTCTTCAAATAATCTCATATCATTTATTTCTTATGTCTCATCCTAGTATCGTAAGTATACGATTATTTGTTTCCATGATCAAATAAGCTAATATAAATTCTGTCGATGTTTCTCATAATAGAATAAAAGGTACAATGATTGGCACCTTAAGCCAAAATCGTAGTAAAAATCTCTCTATCTTTTTTTGAAATGTTTAAACGAACTTAACCTTCTATTATTATAAACTAATAGAGATTTTTCAGCAAAATCGAACAGTTTTACGAGTCATAAATCTTTTATTATAAACTATATTCAGTAAATAACAATCGTTAGGCAAATAGTACAGTCATTGGCACATTTACCAACAGTCATATGTGGAACTATGTTACGAAAACTTACAACGTTGCTTTGAAATATAAATAAGAAGCAATAAAAAATGATTTTCTATACCTGGAATTCTTAATATTTGCCGTTTAAATCAAAAGTGCCAATAACTACTGCAGTGCCAGCAATAGTACAGTTTATCCGATATCTCACAATTGTCGATATCTATAGTGCTTCTATTGTAATACAAAATTCTATTCCGATCGTAACAGCGTCGTTAATTTAATGCGGTTGTAGTATAATGAATCGAATTACTGTTTATAGAAATGAAGAACAAGCTCGAAATGTTAATGTTGGAACGAGACGTGACGTACGCTTCGAGTTCATGCGACCTTTACAACGAGATTACGGAATTCCTTCTTAACAATGTATCCATTGCTTGTTTCTGTGCTGACCTGCGCTCGCTCGTGACAGAACCTATCGCGAAACATTTGCTCTGATCGAAATCCAATTTCGTGGAATAGAAAATAGCGACGACGGTTCTCTTGTTCGAGAATGCGGTATTTCTTCCGGCATACATGGAATCTACATCTTGGTACATAATGTGATACTTGGAAATTGTAACTGTTTTTGTCAAAAGAAATTGAAGATATATTTTACATGTTAGGCCTATCGATCACAATCGGTAAAGCTTTAAACTTTTACCAAGTTTCAACATTTCTATGACTTACATTATATTTTCATATTGTCATTTTTGTCCACTGGAAAGACTACAAAATATTTTATAAAGGTATATTGTTACAGATGATGCAGTTGATTGTGTAAGTTCACATTTTCGTACCCAATTATCGAATATAGAAAGCAAAACAGAATTTTAATTCTACTGAAACTTCCATTTATTTTTATGATTTGGATCTTTAACACTAAACCTAGCTAGTCTTGAAAGTAATTGGTACATTTTCCCTTATAAAAGTAACAAGATTGATTTTATTTAGACTTTTTGCGGCTTCTATTGTAATAGGTGCTCTACTAAAGATATCTATACAACCATTTCGTATGAAATCACTTTCATAATTTCAATAATTGTAAAATAAAAAATCTGGAAACGGTCATTCTGACCGGTGGTGGTAGGTTTAGCGTTAAAAACTGTAAATCGACTGGTGATCGTACAAGTAAAGCATAGATGTGGGCTACAATTCAACATACTTGCTATTACTATAATATCAATACTAGCTAAGAACTGAAAATATTGAATGGAGGTAAAAAATACCACGGTTTATAATCAGTTGACTGCACCAATTGCAAAATACAGAAGCTACGTAGACATTCACACCTGTCTCTAAACAATTCTAATGAGTCCAAGATTATATAACAATGTTTTTGAATTTTCATAATGTTTCCTTAATTTGACTGATCCATTTTGTAGTGAATGTATAAGATTCACAGTGTAATAATAAGCATAAGCAGAATATTTTCAGATTTTTCAACTCAATGACTCTTTAATCTTGTAGAGCGGTATATTTGTCTCCCTCGATTTAATAACAAAAAAGAGTCTTTGGAAGAGCTGCCCTCAGGAAAGCGAAGGTAGAGAACCCACCGTTTAAAATTCGTGCACGCTCACACTTGAAGATTTTTTTACACGAAGTTACAAGAGTTGAGGGGCCGACAATGTCTCGGGTTTCACTTCGAATTCCTTCAACGTTGCGAATCAGTATAAAAGTCTCGAGCAAAGTAGATCGAGAGCGCCCATCCGCAGAGTCGCGAGTCGTGCTTCTGATTCGAAAGAACAATCGTCTCGAATCGCAAAAACCGTTCCGCGGCAAAAACCGCGAGTCCAATCTAGAGGTCCGAAATAGATGAATCGAATTTCCGAATCAAAGCGAGACACATCGAAAACCGCGGGGAATAGAGAGTCAATTAGGGTGCCGGCTGGAGGGCCGAGAGGTCGGGAACGGGACGAAGGGTTTCGGTTTCGCAGTGGCGGGATCAAAATTCAATTTGACGGAAAGGAAACGGTCTGTGTTCCGACGCGGGCCGCTCCTTGCCACCGTCGTTCTGCTGCCGCCTCCCGGTTTTTGCTCGTCGGTTCTCCGGACGGGGTTTTTACTGCGAGAAGGCAGAACGCCGCTCGTTTCCCGGCCGGTCGCCTGCGCGAATACTATGTGTTAGTGATGGGAGTGATCCAATTCTTTCTCATGATTTTTCAGTAATTCGGTAATCGGATTCTTACAAGGAAGAATCTCAGCGTATTGAAAAGTAAAGTACTTGGCATCGGCAGCTGATATCGATACTTCTCGACAAAAATCTCTTTGCTTGCCAACGTCCCCAGATCGAGGGATTTCCGGGAAAAATACTATAGTCATAAACCTGAGTGACGTCACCAAGCTATAGTGTAGTCTAACCTAGGTAGTGACTTCGGGCTGTTTCCTCGCTTTTCACAGCAACACTTCCCATAAACTGTCTTCTCTCTCGTGGTTGTTTATTCTTTTCCGATTTTCTCCTTTCCCGGTCGTCTTACGTACTTTTCATTTTTCTGTAGCACGTGGGCCGGCTTCATAACCTCACTTGACTTTTCTTTTGTAGGTCTTCTAACCACTTCTTTTTATCTAAATATGTTTTTCTTCACACACTACCGACTGAGACATGTTGTGTCGTGTCCTCTGGATGTGTGGATGGGTATAGGATTAATTAGGTAATTCCTGATTAGCACTCATTCATTTATTGACAACTCTCACATGTGGTCTCGCTAGCCTAGGGACCCGAATGACTTATCCTAACAGGTGCCCTGTCATAATCCTACAATACGTGTCGTGACGTCACGAGGTCCCTTTGGGGGACTTTTTTCGGACACACTGTTTGATACTTATGTATTCATACGTGCCTTAAATGCAATCATACTTTGCTATTGGGAATCGATACTAATTGAGAAGGATCATGCCCATCACTACCATGTGTGCCCCCGTATGAACGTGTCTGTGCGTGCGGATGTGTGCTTGTGTAAGTGACAACGATAATCAGCGAGTTTAAGTGGAGTTTAATTTCCTTTGGCGCGGGCGGCGGAGAAAGGTAAAGAAGGTGCTCCGGACGAAAGGGAGCAGGAAGGAGCAAGGAGCGGTGCCACAACGGGCACGGGGCCAGGGAAAATGCGTGTATACACCTGCCAAGAGACATGCAGCCTCGTACACGGCATAGGCGGACCTTAAAGACGCAGGAGCAGGAGAGGAGACAGGAAACCGAGTGAGAGAAATCGGGTGGGGTGACCGACGAGGAGAGAGGAAGGCTAAATGTGAGCTGCGCCTCCGACAGGGACACAAGAACCTCCTGAGCACGCCCGCGCCACCTGTAATTGGGTCCAATCATCGTGGTTCTCATGTTGAATGATGCTGCTCGGCCTCGGCCACGGGACGCGATGATCTTTGCTGCTCCTTGTCTCGCGAAAATTAAATTTTTACTAGATCCCTGGGGTTTCTAATGTATTGGGTTGGCAAGAAAGTAATTTCGGTATTTCAAAGTGAAATAAAACCGAATTTTTTTATTCATCTGAAATCGCCTATGAGCATATGAGATCACCTGAAATCGCACTTGAGTCAGTTTTTGGCCGATAAAGACCAGAAGTTTTATGAGCGCGGAATTGTCAAGCTACCGGAAAGATGGCGAGAGATCATCGAACAAAAAATAATTGGGTTTTGTTGCAGCTTGAAATACCGAAATTACTTTCTTGCCAAACCAATATATGAATGGAATAGTTGCACAACTCCGGCAACGAGATAGGAGTTCTTGGGGATAGACTCATTTCAATATAAATTCGAATAACCATTAAACAAACAAGAGAGTCCGATCACCTTTCTAAATCGAATAATCACTGAAAAATCGTACAAATAACAAAAATATTACAAATAACAAACTATAACAATATAGCTCTTCGCATATGTTAAGAATGTGGTTACGCTTTCATCTTTCATTTGAATCGCAAATTTTTGTAATTTTCAAAGTTGTGATAGAAATCATATACGTAGCATAATTCGTGTCGCACTTTAAAAACAGGGTTGGTTGTGTTTTAACTTTCTCGTCTAATTGCATGTATATAATTTTTGGTGTTTTCAGAGTTGTGAAAGAAATTGTTTGATACGTAGGATAATCATTTGAGTGATTTTAGTCTTTAAACGTTGGTGATTTACCGCGATCCTCGGTTCCCCTAACTTCGCGACACCTGGGCCTGTCAAGCACGAATGAGAGTTGCTGGTTGACTGCGCATACAGGAGCCACGTCGCGTCTCCGAAGGCAGCTGCCTTGACTCCTTCGCCTTGCCTACACGGACTGCATCTATCCTATGATTGCAGTCAGCAATGGATTAGAACACTGGTCAGACTTGTCCAAGGTTGTGTATTCATCTTGTAGTCGGTTAGACTCGGTCCACAAGGTGTGTTTTTTTCCTGAAAAACAACTTTACTTCTCAAGTGAATTATCTGCGAACTGTGGATTTTTATGAGAAATAAAGATTGTATGCATTGAGTGCAAGACGAGAGAGCTATTTAGCTCACTTAAACGTTTCAAGCTACTTGGTCGATCTTAACTTGTTCGCTACCAGGGTCTCATGGGAAAAACGTCCACAGCCCATGATTTTTTTCGGGATTATGTGACACCAATTGGAATAGACTTTACCTATTTATATTCAGAACATTCTAAAAAAGTAAAATAAACATTCTTTTAAACTGGCACAATAAACAATTATATTTCACCGTTTTTTGGAACTTAACAATTCTGTTCAAAACACAACGCTTTTCATGTCTTCATAAATTGACCAGAAACGTCTGTCACATATATGTGACGACGGGCTCTGATAACAAACCGATGTATCATACATATGTGACGGCTGATAGCGAACGGGTTAACCCTTAGCACTCGAGTGATAACCCTGAGGCACCACTACAAATTGCTGTACCATTATTCAAAATATTGTTTACATTAATAACTATGTTGGTACCTAACCAACATTTAAGTATCGTATGAGGTAATATATCAATTTCATATAAAATTCCATAAAATGAAAAAAATCATATAGAAGAGGACTATTCTAGATCGGAAAATAGCTGCGAGTGCAAAGGTTTAATAATTTTAGTGATTTGAAAATAATGAAACATCATTTTTAAGTTGCAACATAATTGATTTTTGTGATGCTTTCATAAAATCCACAGTCTAGTTAACTGTTATTTTCTGAGCGAACATAATAGAGTAACACTCTGCCATGTTGCGTGTGTCAACGTGTATAATAAATAGAGTCTATAATGATTGTACAGTCTAGTAACCAAGCAATTTAAAAACGATGACTTAATGGTAGGTAGCAGTTAATATAACTTGGAAAAAATCGGCATTTAATGTTGGTCTATCAAAGAGACTAGAGTTCCAAGAATTTGATCAGTGACACTCGTTGTATGATATTAAAATGTACTGAAACGGAATTTGAAATTTCCAAGTAACAATTTTTATGATTGAAACAGCCACTTAATCAGAAACACAATAATCGTTTGATAACGACGACAGCATCAAGGCTCTTTCCTCCACTCAGGAAGAGTGGATATGAAAATGAATTCCAGATATTTCAGCGCAGCGCGGTGCGGCGGTATCGTAACCATTCAGTGCACTGAAATATTCACGATGATCAGACAAGGCTTATGTACACCATGTGAATATTTTGAATCGTAAACTAGGGTTTGATCACTCGATATGCAAAGTTCCTCGGATAACTCTAGAAATATGTGTATACGTGCCCGACTACTTTGTACTTGCTTTTAATTATACCTACGTTTTTCTCACGTCGCGTCGTTCGGCTTACTCAATCTCGCTCTTTCTCTCTCACGCACACCCTATTTTTCCGTCTACGTTCGCGTTACGATACGTTCGCGAACGATAAAAATTCTTCGAGTATCATAAATATTGCGCTGTCAAGTGTAGCGTCCCTCATTAACTCTCATTTTTCCGTTATCCAAAAAAATGCTTCCCTGACTACTGAAAATCATCCTAGCCAACGACCGTGTCGCATTCCTCCCTTTTTTCTCGACCTCCCTCACTCACTGGCGACTCTTTTTCACAATCCCTGTCCCACCAAAGGGCTCGAACTGCGGTAACGTCGACCATTCGAGCCTCCAGCTCCGCCGTTCCATAAATTTGCGATCTAAACCGCGGACGATCGTCATCGGCATGTAACGGCCCGAGCGAGAACGAGAGGAAGTCGACGATCGGAAAAATCCACATACCGTCGGTCCTCCTCCCGCTCGGCGAAGATTATCTCAATTATGAACGCGTAAAAGAAGCAAACTCATGCCGACGTGCTCGGTCATCATCATCGTGAGAGCGCAATCGCAATGCCTCCCTATATCCGCGCACGTATATAAACCGCTCTCCTCCACCTTTTGCTTTTCCTCATCCTACCATCCACCTTCCACCACCTCCCCCTGCCGTTTTTTCTTCCCCCCTTCCAACCTAGCGGGTACATATACGCCTCCACCTGCCACTCGCCGATGAACCGCCTATAAAACCTGGCGAGGGAACAACTTTTATACCCGCGTGCGGGCCTCTTCCCTTCTGCGAAAGAGACCTCTGCCTCTGTCTTCTTCATTGCATTTTTTTAACTTATTTTCAGTTATTTTCTTTAATCTAGATCTAACCCGAACTTAATTGGTGTTTAGTTTAAGGGAATAGACTCCTTTCTCCAAGACTGCAAGGGTGCGGGATGCGCGTTCTCATTTCTCGATAATACAAAAATGGTGGTTTCCAGTAGTCAAAAACGCTAGAAAAAAGATCGATCTAGGGTGCTATCGCCTTCAAAAGTCCCATTTTTTCGTTTACGAGGCGTAATTTGCATTATTCGGAAGTATGCAACTGCGCATGTAACTATTTTCATAGCCACATGCTGCCGAATAATGCAAATTA
This sequence comes from Lasioglossum marginatum, assembly GCA_028455795.1. Classification (NCBI taxonomy): domain Eukaryota; kingdom Metazoa; phylum Arthropoda; class Insecta; order Hymenoptera; family Halictidae; genus Lasioglossum; species Lasioglossum marginatum. Next base: position 1,655,663 of record CM052252.1, read on the forward strand.
CGCCTCGTAAACGAAAAAATAGGACTTTTGAGGGCGCCCTAGATCGATGTTTTATCTAGCGTTTTTGACTACTAAAAAACCCCATTTTTGTATTATCGAGAAATGAGAACGCGAATCCCGCGCCCTTGCAATCCTGGAAACGAGTCTCCTAGACCCAGGCCTTTGCAGACGCTATTTTACAGGTGACGGAGTTCTTATGTACGAGGTGTGACCGGAAACTGTCCTTTTCATGTTATAGCAGAATCACGAAGGATTTTTGAGGAACATGCTTTGAAACTTTAAGCAAAGTCATCAGAAGCGTTTAATATATTCTTAACTTGATCTCAAAAAAGTGGAAGAAACAAACAGACTAACACATTAAAATAACAAGTATATACCACCAGTAAGACATTCTATGTGAAGATAATTAAAAGTTGTCACACTAGCACAGTTGGTAAAAGAAAGTTTTAGAAACATGGTGATGAAGTATCCAGACATAGTTAATATTTATTTATTGGTTTTAACAGAATTTTATTTACCTCCGTAACTTGATTTTTCTCCATTGTCAACGGACTGTGCATCGTCCCTAATAGATCATTTACATTCGAAATAAAAGAAAACTTTCGGAATGAAGAAACAGTTTAAACACTGACTTGCGAAGGTACCAAAAATGGCACCCAGTGGTTGCTTTGACGGCGCAAGCCCCGAACCACCGCCGACACATTTTTATTCCGGCGTGGTGTCAGAGAGACATCGAAGACACGGGTTACAAACGAGGCCCACAAATCGTCGGAGCGCAAAAAATCGCACGGTAACCGTTAAAGGCCGATAAGGAGCAATCCGGAGGTGGCGAGGCCGGCCTCGGGGATTATTTCTCTGGTACTCGGCGCGGCGAAATACTTTCGATGCTTCGTGAGCCCTTTTCGGTCCCGCGCTACCGGCTCCGATATCAGCGGGCGTAATCGGTTGGCATTCTCCTTGGTCGCCGTGGCAAAGAAACCGGGAACGAGGCCTGGAACTTATGGCGGCGCCGTGCAATGACATCAGTAAGCCGGAACGGGTCCGTACGTCATCGTTGCGTTAGCGAGATTCCATAGATGAGCCGTTGATACGGCGGTTATTAATGCAACAAGGATCGCCCCTCTGATGGCGCTGGCTCCATGGACGAGGGAAAAGGAAGACGGGAGCTGGACTGTACGTCCGACAACTTCTTCGACCAGCTTCTCGAGGTGCCAATAAAAGTTTCGCAATCGCCGGCCAGGATCACCAGTTGCAGTTACTTCTTATTCCGGCGCGGGGGCGAGCTTCTTATCTGCCGGCGATGCCACCCTTCGCACTGCCTACCTGCTGCTGCCGTCTTTTCAAGCTTTTTATACCCTTCCGTTAACCCGGCTATCTGATTATCACGATCCCCAGCTACACGGAAGCTTCGGTGTCCGGTGCTTCGCTGGAAATTCGGTTTTGAGTGGGGGTTCAAATCAACAGGTCTTTATCGTCTTTTTTAAAATTCTGGTCTAACCTCTACGCTCCATTTATCTGATTTTCGTTCGGATAATAAAGAGAGTCTAATAAAGGCCTCTTTGTACTCGCCAGAACAAGCAATCGGACAGCACCTTACTACTCTGGTTTTGTATCCAGTGTTTTCCAACATTTCTTCAATTTTCCAATATTTCTTTTCGAGACTGTCGGTCCATCTAGCTCGAGCGTGTTGACGGTTCCCTGCTGTGCGTGGCACAAAAAAAGGCGACTATAAAGTCTCCTTTACTCTTCTCTCTATAATAGAAACTGATGTTCATATAACTGGATGTACTCACCTATTTTATATACGAATGTTATGAGTTCGGATAAGCGGTACATGCCGCGAGCAGTCAGTTCGCATAATAGGAGCTCAGTTACGAGTTCAGTAAATGTCCCACTGTCCTACTGTCCCACCAGAACCTATGATCCTTACTACGCAAGTGTTAAGAGTGGGGATCCCTCGTTGCCCCACTCTCATTTTGTGCGCTAGCTTCTCGTGAACGGACAATACATCGCGGAACACCGGTTCAAAAAGACTACTTTGGACGACCTTTATCATTGCGGAAGTCCCCTCAAAGTCCCCACCGTGGAGCCCAGTGGCTCTATTACTTTCATTGGGGGCTGGCATAAGCGGCTATCGATGCGATGGCTTGGCGCGACCGAATTCGACGACATGATGTGCATCGTATATTACTCTAAGGTTGGCAGTAACAAACGAATTGTGCAGGTGGGAACATCAAACTTTAAAATATGTCTTTCTTTACGAAATTATAATAGTTCAAATATACCTATATCTTTCGCGGAGCCATTGCAACGCGAGCGAGCGAGCCTCGATCAGCTAGAGGGGCCCACAAAGTCCTCGCTACGGGACCCTGCTGCTCTATTACCTTCAGTGAACGATGCAATAAGCTATCGATGGCGTGGCGCAACCCGAACGCACGACTACAAATTCGACGACACGAGATCGTGGCCGCTTTCCGAGATACAGATTCGATAAGGGGGGCAAACGGAGGAGCCGCGTAACGTTAGCCCGAGCGAAGCTCTTCGGGAACGGCAGAGGATGCTAAGGGAAGGCAGTAGAGGATGGGAAACGCCGAAGAAAGGGAGGAACTCGCGAAGGAACAGCAGGGCCAAGAGAAAGAGGATAGAGAGGAAGGGACTTACGCTGATAAACACGTGTAGCTTTTAGCGAGGCATCCCGAAGATCGTATCTCCGGTAAAATATGCCCTCCGAGGACAATATTAACTGCTTCGTGCTTCTGCAGCCTATCTCTGCCCCCTCGCGACACCGACAACCATCCGCCCTGTTGCGGCGCACACGCGCTGCAACGTGGATGACGCGCGAACCCTCCGGGATTCTTCGGCCACCGGTGAATTATCGGCCGTCCGAATCCTTCGCGGCAACGTGCCGGTAATTAAGCGGCTTTAATTATTATTATTCGCTGCACGCGGGTGGCGGGTCCCCGTCCGCTTTATGACCCCGCATGCCTTTGACCTTCGACGACAGTATTTTTGAACAGAGTTCAGACGCGGAGACTTGGCGGACTTGGGGGAGTACCGGCGAGTTCACGGAACGTTTCTGCCTCGTGCGTGGTTTTTATCAGACATCACAACATTGTAACATTGTTACAAAAGAAAATTTATCAAAAGCTGAGACACAAGTGATGCTATTGGAGTTCATACAGTAGCGGACAAAAGGTTAAGATGACTATCTTTTCAGTAGATCATCGCATTTTATTAGAGATGCTAAACGTCTAATAGTTCCCAATTGCTCTTAAGTGTATGCTCTTATACAAACATCTAATATATACCCAAAGAAAGAAATTTGTTGAAGATTTCCTCATGTATGCGTCTTTACAATCTCGAGTTAAAAATATTTGAATCCGTCATTTTAGCTTAGTAAACCTAGTGCTCAAAATGACCAAAATTTTTTAAGTGCAAACTTCTTCAGGCGCATCGCATACACAATTGCTGGATCAAATGAGTTTGATCCGTCACGCTCCGAGGTGAAATGCTATTCGGGTAAAGTCGGAGAAGCCGAACGCTTGCCCGCAGGTGAAAAAGGTTGAAGAACGCTGGTTTAAAGAATTTTTAGACAAACGAACGGGTGACAACGACCCGGCAATTCGATTACCGACGGCATGCGCCCGGTTGCGACCATAAGAGATTAATGCGAGAGATATCTAGCTACAAATGATCGAGGACTCCGAACGGCTGATTCAATATCGCCAGCCAGCTTAGGGTGTCCCGTGTCGTTTAGTGGCGTAACAGGCTATCGATCGAAGCTGCACGACACTGTTAGAGAGTTGTGTCGGCTTTGTGATATTTATTGCATAACTAGCGCGCAATTTAGTATGGATAACCTCCATATTACACGGCAGTTATGGTCTTAACCCCGTTGGGGTCTTTGGTTTGATTGTGTGTTTGAAATGGTGTTGAGAATTAAGGTATGGCGGTGGGTTGTGCTGTAAGCAGAGTATGAGGATGTTATAAGTAATCGTATTATAAGTCAGTGGCTTAAGATTATTCTTTAACCCCTTGCCGTATTTTGACGAGCCAGACTCGTGATGAAGGTTTTTAACAAAGTCTAACAAATAGGAATGTTACGCGTTTCATTTTAGATGAAATAAAATTTGATTCATTTGTAATCAATATTTAAGCATTAAAATAAATGTAGCCATACAGAAATATACATTTTCTCTTGTCTTCTACGACATTCTTCGGGATAAGGACGTTCTAATCACTGTAAAAGAAAAGGTACGGCAAGAGGTTAAGTGTTTAAATGTATTGTTTACGCGCACCGCGTACACGATTCCTGGGCAGTGAATGAGTCTGATCCGTCACGCTCCGAAGTGGAACGCTACTCAGGTAAACTAGGGGGAGCCGAGTTTAGCCGAGCGAGCAAGAAACGGTGTGTGCTATCTTCGATAGCTATCTTCGACGTGCTATCGTCATAAAAGTTTTCACTTCGGGCGTGAGGTCTTATGCGCACAGTATTCGTCTGATTTTTATAATGCTTGCGTCTTGTAATGTACTAATTAACTTAAACATAAATTCCAATCGTATTAGATTCTTCTACAAACGTGTTTGCGTTGAAACTTCTGAACTTCCGCACTCTAAATATGATATATAATATTTACCACTTGTTTTCATTTAATCGATTCCGAGTGATTGCCCACATCCGCAATTACAGACTCGTATGAACGGCAATACAAAAAACAGTTCCCTAGAACGGATAGAACCGTTGTTTCGACTCGATACTATCGAATCACTATAACTAATGTTACCTACACCAGTCGATAATAGCCACGATTTAAGTTCCTTTCAAATCCTACATGTCGCTAACTTTTTACGCGACCCGAGAGCTAGTTCTTGACGCTAACGTATCATTAAAAAGACTATAATGTTCTACTTTATTAGCAGCTTTTTTTCAAGCGATCATACTCGAGTCAAGAGTTAACTACAATGTGTGATGAATAATGAACCATTGTGAACGGAAGTAAATCATTTACTCATTCTAGAAACAAACTGACAGTTGCGCCAGACCCACGCGATGGTTGAAAGAAGACAATATTCCTTCTTGTCATATGATTGAAAATCAACAAATGCTGTCAGTATTACTATAAAATTATTTTCATTTAAATAATCCTATATTGTTATCTTATCACTGACTTCAATTTTCATAGATTTGTAAGAAAACTTATGCTCTTGGCAAAGAATCCCCATTTATACATACATATTTATGTATATTCTACATTCTAGTATATTCTAGTATATTCTAGTATGTTCTAGCATATTCTTGTATATCTAGATTAATTATTTTTGCACGGCCGTATCTTATTAAATACAAATCAAGTTTAACAGTTGCATCAAAGCTATGGTTGAAAGAAGATCACATAGAATTCTTCTTTGTTTAAAGATTGAATATCAATACTGTAGAGGTTGTGCCAAAAAATTATTTTAATTTAAACAATTTAATATTCCACCTACCTTATCACTGCATTGCAAATCTTTGTACAATCTTAAGTTTTCATCGATTTACAAAGAAAGTAATGCTCTTGATCAAGAATTTCTATAGAAACATCTTGTTTAATATCATTATAATTATTTTTGTACGGTTGTATTTTTTTAAATGCGTGTGCGCGTGCAATTACCTTATTACATTGTTACCAGTTTCGGCAGAATACCTCTCTGCAAATAATACACATAACAGGAGGATCATTATTCGAGCAATGATGCCCTCAGCGATGCGATACGCATCGATCCAACCCTTTCGAGTCAGCCATGCGAGGATCGAATTACCGGTAGCCGAACTTTACATATTTTATTCCCGTCGGTCCGGAGGTACGCCTTCATAACAGTGTTCGTTGTGTTGGATGGTATTAATTGTTCATAATCTGCTTACCTAATTTCACGGACGAGATTGCACGTTGTGCGGCTGCGTAACCGGAGGAACCTGAAATTTCAGATCGCGGCGAGGGCTGCACCACGCGCGCTCGCATTTTTGCGCGTTCAAGAACAGCTTGCATTGATGATACGGTGCGACTATGATTTTATACGAAGGAAGTATTCAGATGCGACGGACGTGATAGGAGTAAGCGCATCTTGAACGAAAATCGTTCCTCGCGAGTATCCAGATTACTGTGGTCGCATTCCTTCAGCGTCTTGTGAACACGAACATAACAAAATCTCTCCTCTGACCGATTTGCCTCAAATTTCAAACTAATACAATGGTTGTACAAAGTATTCGTACACCTTTTGAAAACGGATAACTTTTTCAAAATTGGACCCAACAGCTTCAGTTTTTGCTTGAGACGTTAGAAGGATTAGTTTACTAGGATTACTTTAACTACTAGTCAATACTATAATTTACTTAACAAAAAATATATTAATGCTGTCGGCGCACTGATTTGATCAATTGTTATTTGAAAGCAATTTTGCAAATTACCACATTAACTTCAACGTTTCGATCTTAATTTAGATCATTTTCAAGAAATAATTGCGCCTGTAAATTATTATATATTATGACATTTTATGGACATTCTATTATACTACATATAATACCATAAAATATCATAATATATAATAATTATATGGTATTATACTACATGCAGTATGATACCATAAAATATCATAATATATAATAATTTACAGACGCAATTATTTCTTGAGAATGATCTAAATTAAGATCGAGACGTTGAAGTTAATGTGGTAATTTGCAAAATTGTTTTTAAATAACAATTGATCGAACCAGTGCGCCGATAGCATTAATATATTTTTTATTAACAACTCTACGATCGATATAAGGAAATAATTTACTTAACATTATTCCACTAAAAATTCCGTCACAGGTGGCTCTAAGCGTATAAACCGATCGGTATAAATCGATCCTAAGTCTGACACGTAGCCGATCGATTCCGTCGAATCCGATTTTCTAAATCGAGACCCAAAGAGACGCGAAGAACCGCGGTTACACGTCTGTTAATCGATCGGAGATCGTTGATCTCCTGCGATATCCTGCGGTGCATCTTCAAGCGGATCAATTGGTGCGGCAAAAGAGACAAAAGGGACGCGCGAATCTCGCCGAAGAAACCAGATCATCCGGCGCTAAATACCCGGCAGAAAAGCGGTTCGGTTTCAACGAGCAATCCGATGTAGAAATACGACGCACGAAGAAGAGACACCGGGGATATAGGACACCTGCCTGAAGTCAATTACCATCAACGGAAACGACATTAAGAGGTGAGATTAACAGCCCGAACCCCTCGGACTCGGAAGAAAATACAACGGACCCGGTTTCACGGTGAAATTATTTAATAACGCGTGGCTGTGCGTGGCCGCTGCTGTCTTGATCGTTATAGCCTTTTTACGAATGAATTATCGCCATAAACGATGCGCGTGAAGCATCGTTCGTGGAAAAAAGGAGACCAACAATCGGTCGCGCGTGCACGACGAAACGCGAGTCTCACTTTAATGGCCCTCATTACTTGTGCTCTAGCGTTCCGCTGCTATAAAACCGTGAGAGAGCATGAACGACGGAAAATAATAATCGTAAGGTCAGCGGAACAGCCGGGTAAGTGACAGCTTGGACCATCGAAGGGAAGGATGATTCGGCCGAGGAATGTCCCGCGGGAACGAGAATCAGGAAACGCCGGCAGGCGCCGAAATAAAACCGAGGATCGTGCTCGGTAGAGGAACCCAGGACTCAGGACCTGCAACGATTCTCAACGATCTCTGCCTCTTCTTCTCTCGCATTTACATATTCACCGACTCGCCGTGTTACAACAATAAAATGCCGGTAAACACGTGTTTCGCGGTACGTTACGGCCGGATTTTCGACAGTGGGCAACGTCGGCCCTGCTCCTCGGACACACGTCCCTGCCGTTCCTCGCGTTTTCACGAAACCGGTACACGCTACCGCGACCGTAATCGCAAATTATTCGATCCCCCGTCCTGTGCTTCGACCGATTCCCTTCTGCCTTCTTATTTTCGCCGAGACTTACTCCTATTGCGGGAGAACGCTGCGAGTTCGAACACTTTTAACTCGCGAGGTCCTCGTCGAGCTGTTATCCTTGTTGTGTACGTGTTTCTGAAAACCCAAAACAGGATTATTTGAAAACATGAGAGTTGTAGCTGTCTGTATTCCTTCCGAGAGGATGTTTACGCACTCGCACCAGCCTATGTTAAGTTCTATGGATTATTCTCTCAGATGTTATTTCGTATGTCTCTCAAGATACGTTGAGTTATATAATTCTTTAAGGCCTTTGTTGAAATTCATATTAACCCTTTGCAGTCGAAGCTATTTTAACTCGAAGACTAAACATTTCTTCTGGCTTAGAATAATTCCATTGTATATGATTTCTTTCATTTTATGGATATGAAATTGATATAATACCTCATATAATACTTAAATATGTAAGGATTGATTAGATACCAACATACTTTATACTGTACACGTTATTGTGAATAATGGTACAGCAATTTTTAGCGGTGATTCTGAGCAGAGTTGGGCGAACATTTTATTTAAATAAAAATTTCGAATAAAGTGGCTTTAGAACCCATTGGAAAAAACCCACTTTATTCGAAATTTTTATTTCAATAAAATTTTTGCCCAACTCTGACTCTGAGCCACCACTCAAGTGCTAAGGGTTACTAGAGGACAGCGGATTTTATGAAATTATGATAAAAATAAGTAGGTATAATTTAAAACAGTAAAAGCATTAGAAGAATTTAAAAATACTGTTATATTATTTTCAAGAGAAGGTCTGCTGTCTAATTATTAATGTTGTTTGATTGGTATACGTGTTTCTGAAAACACAAAACAAGATTATGTGTAGATTATTGATTTTATGCATTTTATATAAAAATAAGTACATAATACACAATATAAAAACATCTTTATTTATGTATCGTCTTTGACAGTTGTTAAAGTTGATAGTGTTGAGCTACAATTGCTTAACATTATTAGTTCGACTGTGGCGTCCTCCTGTGACACGATTTACTTAATTTAGTAAAAATGGAAATTTACAATGTGGTGTCATTAAACGAATCTGCAACTACATTGCACGATACACCGATGCTTCCAGCATTAACAGAATCCGTGTCATGGATATTTATCTAATAACATCGTGATAACAGTAATCATACGTTCTTTATTGTATAACTGTATAAAGTAGATGGCCTAGAAATTCGCCTCCTAATGTTTCCATATGTGCCTTAATGGGTTACCTGACACCAGTAGTTACCAACTAAGTATCCATTGAATTTTTTCCAATCCGAGTAACACGTTACAAGTACGCAGCAGTCAGATAACCTACATACCACAGTGTAATAACATTTATGTATCAATTTTCTGAAAGCTAATAGATTTCAAACCGACGATCAGATTCAGCTAGAAGCACGTGTGATGGGATGAAGATTACCCTGCAATCTTTTACAGAGTATAAACAGAAAAATGGATAATTACAAGCTTTTCCCCCTTTTAGTATGTTTCAAGGAAACTTTTCACGTAATATCGATTTTTTTATCATTTGTCTGCGGCTTCTTACTGCGACATGATACCTATATTTAATCACACCATCACATACCATATTTTATACAATTACATCACATTTTACATCAATTTTATCACATTTTTTGGTACTCAAGGTCAGCTGAAGGTAATGACTTAAGCATATTCAATTATATTTTTTCAGCCGCTACAAGATGGAATGAAAAAAAATAAAATTTCCTTTCCCGATAAAAAATAACGATGACCTTGAAACAACTGAAAAAATAACCGGACAAAAAAAATTGTTCCTCTATGATATTCCTCCTTCAATACCATTTAAATTATGTCATAAATATTTTTTGTGCCATTAAAACTAAAGGATGTATATAAACATTACGATCAGTTTTCTGTTAATGCTTTGTCATTTCTCTCTGAAGGTTTCGCTTACTCTTAAGGCTACACAAACACATTGTGTTTCGTTAATAGTCCCTTAACAAAGCCGCGGAGAACATTTTTTTGGGACACCCTGTATGACTGACGTAGCAATTAAAGTGTTAGGGATCAAGAATGAGAGACCCAATGTATCCTTGCGTAAGGAGGACAGGGTCTCGGCGAGCAAGGTACATACATATGTATCACGAGCTCGGTATCAGAGCTTGTGTGACTAATTATCAGCGTTATCAGTGTCGTTTCGTCGGGGGATAAGCATTCCGGTGACACGTCGAACGATCACATAACCAACAGGGATCCGGCGTGGCCCCGATGCATAGGTGTTCGGTCCGCGTGGGCGAGCAGGCGATTGTGTGGCCTGTGCTCCTTTTTTGCGCCTAGATAGCTCGCGGCAAAAATCAGAATAGCTTGGCCTGCTCGCTCGCGGCATGAGCTCCCCTCGTCTGGTTCTCCTCGTCGGTTTCGAGCCTACACGAAAGGGTAGGCAGCGGCGAGCGTACACCGCGGAGGCGCGTGTAACACGCGCGCACGCTCGGTGCAGCGGCGTACGCGTCGCTTTAATCCGGCGTTGATTTACTTGCTGATTTACGTACTGCGTCACTGGCCAAATACCACCGCGCTCACGAGCAACGAGTTAATGCGTCGACCCTTTTGTCGCTCGCAGACAGTCACTGCGAAATAGTGGTTGCGATATTTCTGTGGTTGTAAGGAAGAACGCCACATGTCACATACTTTCACTTTCGAGAGATCGCCGTTTAATGTTTTGAACAGGGTCCAAAAATAACAGTTATTCTAAAATTTTCTACGGTAAAAATCATTAACGAAAAGTTAATTATTATTGAAATTTAAAATAAAATGTTCACAAGATACAAAGAAAAAATTTCGAAGAAGGAAATGATTAAAAAATATCGATTTTTATACTCTTTGGTTATAAATAACAGTTCTTAGTGTCCATTAATTGGATCCTCCTCGATAACTGTTATCGATGAAGAAAAACTGTTTCGATTGCTCAAAGCAGTTATCGATGAGAGAAATTCATTTCGATCACTCATAACAGTTATCAATGAGGGTTTATTTCGACCACTCATAAAAGTTATCGATGATTGAATTTCTTTTCACTTGTTCACAATAATTATTATTGACGAGAAAATTCATTTCGGTACTTATTTACTTATTGAGTTGTCTACTCTATTTCGGATGGAGCAAGCCTGTGAAATTCATTAAAAGGGTTCCGTACAACAAGACGAATCAACAGACCATAAGAACAACACAAAATCTGTTTGTTTGTCACATTAAATTATGATTGTAGCAATTAATTTTATGAATTCATATTCAACGGCACGAGAAATATGGGAATACTAATTTTCAAGAAAGTCCAATAAATATTTGCCAGTTACCCACCCGCAATATTGAATCCGGCATTTTGTTCTTTGTACTTTTGACATCAGATTCATAATCAGCGACCCGAAAAACCCCATAGTATCAACTTTGAACTAAATTGGAGTACTCCTTCCTATTTTGGCCACGATTCCGGTCGAACTCACCACCATCGGGTCGATGTGTTGGTATTATCTGGGATCGCGAAAGATCAGGCGAACTTCCGTAGTTTATGCCCCGTAATTATTATTATCGCGTACCACGGTAATAACACGATGCAGCCGCGGTGTGTACTTTTAAGCAGCCCCGAAACCGTTTCCCCAAAGAACAGAGAGACGAGGTAAATCGTCCGGCGACGGTATCCGTCGTTTTATATACGGCGTCGTACCGTTTATCGTCGCGGTATCTGCTCCCCGGGAAAGGAAACGCGTTTCGCGGGCAAAACGACGATGCTATCTGAAACACGCACCGCCCCGTTATGGAAATCGGGCGCGTCAGCGAAATTCGCCGCACGTCGATCGATCTCTCGATCGCGAGATCGCGGGCTCGCTCGCGCCCACAGGAGCGTAGGAGTCTCGTTCCGGAGCTCGGAGACCGGTTTCAAAATGTCGTCGATCGCCCAGATCGTTTTCCACGACGTCGATTGTGTCGTGCCCGTTCCATCGGGCGCATAAACGCGCCGCATAAGTCGCGCGGCCACGCGAAATTCTCGATCGCGTGCAACAATACACGCGCGAACGCTGCAACAAGCCGCCGCGCCGCGCGCCGAGGAATTCGCGAGGAAACGCGCCGCGCCCCAGGCCCCAGCGAAAGGATTAACGAGACTTGTACTGTTCGTGTTACTGGATTTTGTACTGTTACCGTGTACACTCAACTTCGTGAAATTTTTCGCATTGCAACTTGCTCCGAAATCGGCAATTTGTTAATGACGTGCACATGTACGCGTTCGCCAGAATTAATTTACTCTTCTAATTGTTCTCTTGGAGATTGTGTTCGTGTTACCGAATTCTTTTTTAGCGCGTGCACATCTCGATGAAATTTTTCGCATTGTGAACCGGCATTTTTACATAATTATACATATTACATATTACATAAATATTGTTAGAATCATATGTATTTCTAATAAGTAGACTGCGGATCTTTATGCATTTATGAAGAATTTGTTTTGGTGGAATATAAAACAGTAAAAGATTGAAAAAAATTCAAGAATGTTGTAATGTTGCTTTTAATGTAACAAAGTCGTTAAGGGATGAAATCAATTTTTATGCTATTCCTGCTTCCCACAATCAATGCAGAACATTTCTATTTTGCATAAAGATCCGCTGTCTACTAATAAGATTGCATCTATCCAAATTATTAGCCATTCTTTATATAATATTATATACCCAAAGAAATTTGTTGAATAATTCCCCCTGGATGCATCTTTACAATCTCAATAATCGTAAATTAAAAACATTGGAAGTGTTAAGTTTTCATTCATCGAACAGGTCACCCTAGTATGGTTTAATCAAAAACCTTGGAATTAGATTGCAAAGGGATTAAACACACAATACTTAGGATGATCCGATCGTCTCAAAATGGAATTTATAAATTTGTCAACGGACTGGCAAATTCAACAAAATATTTATTAGCGGAACTTCCGCAAAACCCTCTCATCGGACAGTAAGAAATGTCTGTGTCTCACGTCTGCAAATCAGAGATCATTGAGACGAGTGTCCGTTCAACGACGAAACGAGATTTCGTCGGCGGACAAGCGGTCCTCGGAAGGATCGATTACCGGATGATCGAGAGGGTGGTCCGATTCGGGGGTCTCGATCGGGCCAAGGATTTGCGGACATCGGGACGGGACGGTAAAAACGCGCGACGTCCGAGAAATCCGTGGTTGCAGGCGGGACGAAAGGAGCCGCCGCGTTGTAGCGTCCATTTGTACGTCGGATTAAGACGTTTGGATTTCGTTCGGAACGACCGAATGAAAGAAGGAGGAAGCGTCAGAGGAGCTGCGGAGGAACGAGCCGGAGAGACGTAGCGAGGAGAGGAGAGGACGAGCGAGGCGCGAGTCATCGTAATATCGTACGGCGACCGGCCGACTGCCAGATTAGTATCAGAACCGAAAAGCTTGATGGGAATTAAGACGACGGCGCCCATGTCAGGGTGGCAATGTATGGAACTGATTTTGTATCGCGGCAGAGCCAGAGGAAGGAGAAGTCGGGGATGATGATCACTTTTTGCTCTCGGATCTTCGGTCTGTGAGAACTCTGTTGCGACGCGCTCGGATCTATCGATCCGGTTCAAAACATGAACCAAGAGAAGGATTTAGCTGGGTAAAATAATTAGCGGTAAACGTCCTGTGATAAATTTCAAACACCTACCTTGCTCAGACAGGTAGTTGCAAGGAAACATCGGATTTGGTCACGAATAGTGATGACTGAATCTAACAGTTTCCTATGTTCAAGTGTTAAATTAACACTAACCGTACTGCCACCAGTCAAATGACCGATTTCACATTTTTAATTTTTTAATTAGTGAAATTATGAAGATACTTCCATCGGAAATTATTCAATAAATTTCTTTATTTAATCACGTGTTATTATAAAAATTATGAAAAATCTGAATAAGTTCAGTCTTGTAATGTTTTATAAAGCAATGTATATCCGACACATTTTGTAGCCGGTACAAATAAGTTATTCAAAAATCTTTGACAAAACGCTCATCATTCACAGCTCTTCGTCATCGTGACTCCGATCTAAAAGGTTCTAATCACTTTCTAAACAAACACTTGCTAAGTCCACATAATTAAACAACAGAGTACACTCTAATAACCATCACTGTTCGAAAAATTCACACGTAAGATATTGAAAAAAAAAACCCAAATCATACACCATTAACTCCCATCTCAAGCGAACAATGCAGTCCCGAAGGTGATCGTTCAGTACAAACCCCAATCAAAATCAGACAGAAATGAATCTGAACTCACCGCCCATTGAAATCGAGAGTCGACAATGTATGAATGCATTCCACAGTAGCTCCGACCGCGAATCACTTCGTTTGGATGCACACCGAGAGCCGTTCGCCGGTGGATTTTCATGCGTCCCACATCTCTTACCTTCGGTCGCTATCGTTCGATGATACGCGTGGGAAGGTAAAGGTTGACGATAAGCCGGACTTTGCACGACTCAATCGGCTCCCAATGGGTGCTGGCCATACAGGAGGGGCTATTGTGCGTCATTCGATAATCCACAGCTGAATGAAAGGGCCGATAGATGCGTAATCCCTGTGCAAGCAAAAGGGTCGCAAACAAGAGTCCGGTATCGTTTTTTTTTTCTGCAACTCTGCGAATTCGCCCCTGCAGTCCTGGGCCCAGCCAGGTTCTTTTCCTCCCCTATGTTTTCTTCCAGGTATCCTGCGTGTCCTCCTGCGAGGAACGTAGGGGAAACGTGTCTATAAAGAGATAATAGTTTTTATTGTTCACTTTTAACCTTTTCCTCTCGGAAACGATTACATAAATTAGCACAAACATTTATTCAAGTCTATACAGGGTGTTTCGTAACTGGTGGTACAAGCGAAAAGATACTACATGAAAAAATAAGTCGAAAATATAGAATAAAATTTTTTCATGTGAGGCATTGTTTTCGAGGAAGATTCGAGGAATCTTTGTATACATTCAAAATAGACATATTGTTGGTAATATTTGCTATTAATATTAAAGAATATCTACCATCAATGTTTATGAGACATCTCTGAATGTCAAGGGATTAATAAAAATATTTTTGCACCTACAGTAAACGTCCCTTTACTGTCCAACAGCCGTGTTTGCACGGACAGTGATCGTACCCGGACACTATTTTGGATTTATGACTGCGTCTACCGCGCCGACCGCGCCGAGCGAGACTTCAATAGAGAGCCGAACATAAAGAAGAACAGAAGAGAAGTGGAGTGGGTAGGCACTGAACAGTGATCGTGCCCACGAACCCGGACAGTAAAGGAGCGTTTACTGTAGCAGGAAGCTTCCACCACGAGAGCTATTAGAAAGCGTTCATAGAAATTTAATTAGAAGAGCAGAAGTATTTTTTTCGCAGAATGGGCTGCATTTTCAGCAATTTCTATAATAATATACTTTATCATTACTTCAACATCCTATTTCATTGCGTGTTCCTAATTATCCGGTACGATAAAAACGATAATGATCCATAGAGACAATGATATATAGTGCGATCCGTTATAACGAGACATGATTAAGTGCACGCCACTGCACGCGTACCCAGCGAAAATTCAAAGTTGATTTTCTCGAAAACAAAGCCTCACATGAAAAAATTTTATTCTATATTTTCGACATATTTTTTCATGTAGTATCACCCCCTTTTCGCTTGTACCACCAGTTACGAAACACCCTGTATATCAAATAAGTTCTGTTGAGGACTGGGTTACTCCAAAAAAGGACACACATTTATATTAAATTGTGTAGTTTAATATAAGAGAAGAGTCGTGATGTTGTACACTGCACGGACGAAAGGCGTGTGGTACATCAGAAGAAGGAAAAAGCAATAGAATCACATGAAATAAAACATTATTGAAACGCGCGCGGGAGCGGTCCGCTTCTGCTGCGCACGCAACAGAGAGAGCGCAACTCATACGCAACAAATGCATGAGTATGAGTATGATGTGATTCTACGTCAACCCAACAAATACAATCTAAAAATAGTCAACACAGTAGAAATCTAAATAAATACAATTTTTATGAAATGGCTATGGGCTAGTGTTGCTATTCAGAGGGAAATGACTTGTGTTAAGAATTTTGGCAATATGATTAGTTCCGTTAAAAATGTGGCTCCCTCATAGCGCCTACAGCTTAACCGTTTAGATATCGGAGAAATTCGCGTCTCTCCCGGCATTCTCGCTATTGCAGATTGATCGGCAGATAGGAACACCGACGTGTAGGACCCCCCTTTAAGGATTCCACTCGTTCGTCTTCGTCTTTGGCGGGACGTTCGCTCGATTAGCGGTCGCCAGACCCGGTGATAACCGCCGGATAATGGACACGGTGACTGTTTAAGGACGCAACGGAGCCGGCCCGTGAAAGCGAGAAATTCCCAAATCGAGAAATGCCAACGAAGACTGTCTAAGCGACTAACGAGCGTATCTCGATGACCTTTCGCCGGAAAAGTTCAGCCGGAGAAGAATACATACGTCGATTGTACTTCGGCCCCGATCGCGCCCGGAAAAATCGGCGCCGCGAATGGATTCGGTGGAACGAGTTTGAAAGTGGCGACTGAAAATATATCGAGGAATTGTTGTGACTATACTGGTGGATCTGCTGGGACTGCAGTTATCTTTGGCGAGCGAAGCAATTTGTTGAGGTGACAACCATTTTAAAAACAAAATTCTGTTTGATCCTTCTGCGAACAAGTACATATTTGATCATGACAATATTTGAAAAATTATCTATGTTTACACTGTCTGTCAAAGTCATAAGTCATAAGTCTGCGCACACTAGTCACACATTTAGCTAATTAATTATAAGAAATAGATCTTTACGTACACACAGCGTGTTTAATCCTCTGCAACATAATTTCCACCGCAATATCTTTCGTTTCTCCAAAAGAAATGACATAAAACCATTTAGTTACATATTCCATCCAATCCATCGCTCGCGACACTGAAACACTTGAGATCAAATCAGAATCTCCCGTTTGATCGAGAATAAAAAAAGGAAAGTGTCAGATTGCATTTGTCAGCTGGCCCTTCCCTGTTAAACGATCTCACGCAATAATCAGCTTGTTCGGCGAGTGGTCAAGCGTTTTCCATAATGAAACGCTTTCACGCGGCCGCGAAAAAAGTCATAAAAAACGAGCAACTTTAAGTAGTCGGTTGCTCTTTAAATCGGCGATTCGTTAATTACAAACTCTCGCGTGGACCGAGAACAAAAAGGAAAAAAAGAAGAAAGGACCGTGTGCTGGCGGGGTGTCAATCACCGGAACCCCTCGGGACCCTCTCTCTGTTCCTCGGTGGAGACGAGAAACGAAACGGAACGGAACGGCTCGAATTCGCTTTACGAGCGTAATTTCGCGGGCATTACGGGGCCCGGTGGAATGGGCCAGCCCACACTTCCGTTATATTTTTCTCTCGGTGTACGCGACTGGAACGACGTGGTGGCTCCGAGGTGACTAAAACTTTTCACCTCCGCCTTAAACGGGATAATTAACCGTCTCCGGCGGGCTAACGGTAAAAACATAATATTTCATCGGCGGCGGCCTGTAGGTACAACACGGAACCGTACACAATGTATCCGATGCCCGGGGCCCGCTAGGTAACCCGCCCCTGCGATGCTCGCGCATTACGCACCTTGTAATTTCGTTCAATTAAAACCGATCGCGCGGCGAAATACCAAAGCTGATCCGTCCTAGACCCCTGGATAGACTGCGCCGCGTTCCTATTAGTAGTGATGGGCATGATCCTATTCAATTAGTATCGATTCCTAATAGCGAAGTACGACTGAACAGGGTGGAGCAAAGTCACGAAACGATATGAAAACTTCGTAATTCCTTTAAATTTTCTTTTTCTGCGGAACCTCCACAATACACTTGGGGGATTCATTATGCAAACGTATAGCGCTGTTCAATGTACCAAAATGATTTAGCTTTGTTTTTAACAATTGATCGAACCTGTGCGCCGAAAACATTACATAAATTCTATTCATTATCTACGATCGACAAAACGGAATATTGATTTAGTTCCATTCTGAAAATATTTGCCGAGTGATACTGACTCGAAGAGCTTACCGTCGTTATTTTAATGTGTGAAATCCATCTTCTAAAGAAATTCCCCCTCTTAAGGGGGGAATTTCTTTTTTTGTTTTGGTAAAAAAATCGATTTTTTGTTTTTTTACAGAATCCTGTAGTTTAAGTTTGTAGGAATGTCTCTGGACAATTTTAAGTTAAACTTCATAAAATTTTCACAGTTATGGACTTTTGAAGCAAGGTATATATTTGGCGGCAAGTGATCGAGTGATCGATACTCCCAGAATCCATTGTATTGTTGTAAAATGTTTATCTTATTGGAGTCGTAGTTTTCTAACAGCCAAGAAAATTTAGGAAAAAATCAATTCGACGAGCAAGAGGAAGGAATAATATACGGACCTAGAATAGCTGATTCTGATATTTGTTCAGTAACTGCACTACAAACTTCAAACGCGTTTTTCTCGAAACAACTTTCTCGTAGCTGGTTGACATGATTTAAAAAAAGGTATTGGATCGTTCAACTTGAAATTTTAACTGTATGTTAAGAAAGAATCCTTTCATCGTTTGACCTACAGGCAAGACGATAGGTTGTATATCTTTTTTTAATTATCAAAAGTTCGGGTAATTTGTTTCGAGAAATCGAACATCTGAATTTAAACAGTTACCATTTCTCGAAAAATAATTTTTTTTTATCCATTGTAGGACAAACGATAATTATATGTGTATAAAATAAAATCTCATTAGAATTTTTGATTTTAGATGAACTGGAACAATTATGCGTAGCGTCCTAGTTCACGGGCAATTCAAACTGTATTTGTAAGTGAACTGAAAAAATTTATGTAACATGATGAAAGCATAACAAACACATATACAAAGTTTCAAATTAATTAATTAAACATTTTTGTTTATAAAAAATCCTAAAGTATCGATATTTTTGACCAAGAAAAAAGAAATTCCCCCCTTAAGGAGAAGGTGTACATCAATAAATCGCGGACCCTTGACCAGTTATCACGATTCCAATATCACTCAGTATTCATTTTGACAAGTACCAATATCAGCTGTCGAGACCAAGTACTTTTCAATGCGGCCTATTTCTTCCACATAAGTATTTGATTAAGGAATTACTTGAAAATCATGAGAAAGAATTGGATCACTCCCATCGCTACCTATTAGCGCCGATAATTGCTGTGAAGGGCGAGGCGGGAAAAATTTATCGCCACAGCTAGCTTAGCCTAGCTGGCAGAGGCGTGAACGAGACGAGACTACGAACTGCTTCGGGAACGATGTTGTATCTTGTATGGACGCGCCGGGTAATCATGAGTCGTTTAACCTTAATGCCATTGGCGTTCCAACGGACTCTGTTGCCGCGGAAATTAAGCATACGAGGTCGAGAAGACCACGGGTTATTGGAAATTACTCGCTAGCGAAGACTAACATCTGCGGACAAGGCGGCTTCTTGGTTGGCGGGTACTGCAGTTTGATGGCGTTGCTCTTGTGAGGCAGCTCCACTTTCGGATAGCTTGAGTAAATCAGTGGAGAGTAATTAGAAATCAAGTACCGTTTCAAACGTGCTGTTAGCTTGTCGTATACAGGGTGTCCCATTTGAAGATTCGCACGCAATTATTTCCCAAACTACACACCTCGTAGTATTAGGTTGATGCACATGAAATGTCGGATTTTTATTTCATGTGAATATTTGCCTCCCTGCTATCGTCATGCTATTGTTTTTGATTTGATTTTTGTTTATGATTTGCTTCCAAAACATCAAGAAAATGATCTATTTTTTAAGCGAATCATCACTAGGAACGAGAAATGTCTACAACAATGTTCAACGCAAGAAATCATGGAGTAAAAAAGATGAATCGGCTGAAAGCACTTCGAAAAAGTATTCATCAAAAAAAGGTGATGCTGTCTGTTTGGGAAGGGAATCGTTTTTTTGAGCTTCTACCGGACAATACCAGGATTAATTCTGAAATGTACTGTCATCAATTGAACAAATTGAATGATTCACTCAAACAGGAAAGGCCAGAATTGATCACTAGAAAAGGAATAGTGTTCCACGAAGATATTGCAAGACCTCATACAAGTTTGATAACTCGCCAAAAGCTTTTATAGCTCGGATGGGATGTACTACCACACCCACCATATTCTCCAGATCTGGCACCTTCGGATTATTACTTGTTCCGGTCTCTACAAAATTTTTTAGACGGCAAAACCTTTACTTCAAATGAGGACGTCAAAAATGACGGATCAGTTTTTGCTAGCAAAGATCAGAAGTTTTATGAGCGTGGAATCATGCTACTGCCAGAAATATGGCGAAGGGTATTGGACCAAAATGGAGAATATATAATTCAATAAAATATTTATAAGAAAATCGTCTTTCATTTTCACCAAAAGAAAAGCGAAATTACTTTTCGAACAACCCAATATGATATAATTGTATGACTTTCATAGACTATTTAATCTAGATCTCATCCATATCTACCTTAAATCGAGTAACTCGGAATAAAATACCAAAACAGGTTCGACACGATACACGAATCAAGATAAAACCGCAGAAGTTACATTGGGTCCTGCAATGTCTCCTAAAGTGCATCGCCACGTGCTGAGAACGATTTATTTACAGTTGATAAGCGGCGCGATATTTCGGCGATAGCGGTGCAAGCGATGAGTCTGATTCCAAAGGTACGAATACCATGGATACCGATATTGTTGTTTTATACCGTTAATTAAATTCAGTAGTCAAAGCAGCTGGCCAATTATGTCGGCCCCGGGACATAATTCCGGCAGTACGATCAATTCCGGTGAGTAATCCATGCTCCCGATGATCACTACAAAGTTGCAGCGAAAATGATCATGCTGGTCTATACTTGCGGCGATGCACCTGCGTTCATTATGCACTGGCTACCTCTCGAAACGCGAGTGCGATAAGAATATCCAATTTAAACGATCGTCTCATAATTCCGTATCGGCCGGATCGGTAACTGGAGAATTTAATTTCCAGTTAACCAGTCCGCAACTGGAGCCACGAAAAACAAATTATCCGACCAACGAACGTTTCTATTCGCGGATCGAGCCAAGCAACGGGTTGCACCATCGACAGAGGATCCTCGACTTTCTGCTAGGCAAATCGCGATCCAGCTTCTATCTATACTGTGAACGTCCGAATTCGATTATGGTCGTGGTCTAAATATGGATTCAGGAAATTAGGTGCCATTGCGATCTGCTGGACCATACTTGCCGTACCATTTTCTTTACGGTTGCAGTGATTGAAACGTTTTCATCCGCAAAAATGTCGCATAATAAAATAGAAAATTCATATATTTTTGGTATGATATTTAAAAAAGCATAACATTCACATTTGTTAAACTTTATTTAAAATCTTTATCACGGCAAGGTATTAACGGATTACCGATCCGCATTTTTCCTGTGTTCGTCTTTTTATTCCTTCTTATATTTTCTAAGATATTATGATTTTATCTTCTGTCAATGTTTATAGATTATTTTAATTCGTTTCGTTTTAATCCTCTGACGGCGGACCATTTTTTATTGTTTGGGATAATTCGCAGCCTTATTTATCAATTTCTTTAAAATATATTTTTTATGGTGCTTCTTGTACAATTAGTTAGTCGTTCCCAATGTGACATTGAGTAATAAGTTAACCATTTTGATACTTTCGGTCAAAATAGACAGCATGATCTATGAGGTTTTAAATGTTATGTTACATCGTGTCTTATAGAAAGACAACTCTTTTGGTTAAAGTATTATTTCAACCGCATTAGCTTTCAAGCTAGTAGTTAGAAAGGTACATTGTCCATCATTAACTTTAGGTGCCATTTATACATTTTTACTGAATGTTTCTCGATATTATTTTAGATATATTTAGATAAAAATTCTTTCGGTCGCTTCCTTACCATTATAATACATATTCTGAAAAAATAATAAAACTGCTGGAAGATCGGAAATTTAAAATTCAAAATAATACTTCAGAACAAAGGATGAAGAGGGATGAATCTAACAAAGTCTTCATTTTATTTTGTGAAGCAAAGATTAGCTCTCTGGCTAATTTACTTGCTATTAAACTAGATTGATTAATAGACTACGCGTTATGACACAAATGTTTAGCTTCAATTTGAAACAGTGCATACAATACCGAAGTATTACTTTCGAATTTTCGATCTACTAAAATGATTAAAAAAAGAAATCCTTAGGTGGCTCCTGTTTCCTGCAACACATGCAGAACATTTTTACTTTGTATAAGGACCCGCAGCCTAGCATCATAATAAATTGACTTATGTAATTGATTTATGTACAAAAGAAATTTTTGAAAAAAACGTTCATATGAGAAAAGTGGCAATTGTCGATTGTTGCAGGAACTCGAAAGACAAAAATGGACGAAGCACGCGGGAGAATTTGAATGTTGCACCGCGGCGGTACACGGTAAGTGCACGTAGATCTCATTAATAACGCGATTATTAGGCGCGGCGCCAGCCCCGTTACGCTATTCGGATCCTAACCTAATTGGCATAGACAATCGGCCACGCCATGAGCCGTTTCGTACACCGATGAATTTATCTTCTTTCTTGCGGGCCGCGATGCGACCCATAATTCTCCACCGGATCCGACGCAGCTCCTTAGATGAATAAATTTTTCCTCGTCTGGATAGGTGCCGCTGTGTTACGCCCACGCATGATCACGAACCTCGTATTATACTGCTGTGACCATTCTCCAAATGGTCCTGATTAGAACTCTCTCTTCAAAAGTACCGTAATGTCAGGTACGCTTCACAGAATATAATGTGTTTACTGTTTTGTGTTACTCATACCAATTTCTTACACCTACCTTATTTCTTTCTGATACCATTCTCACGTACATAACCAAATTGTGTAATAATAGCATAATCGAACTTCAACTGCAAGATGCAAAGTTGATCTTTAAATAGTATAGTGTTTACTCAGATTACGAAGTATCACACTAGGACCTTGCTAAAGTTCTGTATAAATTTCCTCAGATACAGTCGTGGACAAAATTAAGTGGGCAGGTTTAATGATCAACAAAAAATCAATCCAATTTAAAACATAATTTTAATAAACCAGAATTGTATGGAACATCTAAGTTAACAAACTGTACTTTAATGAAATAAACAGCAATATCAATAATAACAATTAATATAATAGAATATATTACCATTAATCAAAATTGTATACAATTTTTGGTGGTCAAAATTTACATGGATCTCCCTCCATGTTTGACGGTAGGCAGCACATACTACTTCTTGAGAGCTTCATTCGGTTTTCTCCACACGCGTGTTCTCTTTTTTACCATGTTTTTATTAGCTCGAAGTATACCTTGAAGTATATAATTTAAGACTAAATAATCCAAATGTTTTGAAGAAGTTAAAGAAACTTGATATTTCCAATTATCGTACAAAGTACAGTAGAAAAAGTTAGTGTACAGAAAGTTCGGATCATGAGAGACCCTAGTATACCAGTTGAGGGTGAATTCTCCACAAGAGGCAACAATTTTCAAAAAAGGAAACAAAAGCTCCGCCACAATTGCAAGATTAGCGGATCAGCTTCGCCCCAAACCCAAATCAAGCCTCCATATTTCTTTATTAACAATGTCTAAAGCACAAAGGTGATCAAACACCAGACCACCGAGCCTCATTCTGATTTACGACAGCGTCGCTGCGCAAGGTATCTTTTGTTTGCCGTTCCGTCTCTGTTCGAAACTCCGCGGAACAGCGCAGCATTCAGAATAGCAGAAGAACAAAGCTCGGACACTGTATCACACGACGGTGACGTATTTACGGCGTTGTATCGTTCGCGTCGCGATCTTCTTTTCCGAAAATCTCGGTGCGTCGAGGGAGGAAGAGAAAGAGGAAGAGGACGGGGCGCAAGAGGAGGATGAGGAAGAGGAGGAGGACACCTGGACGTTGCACCGCACCGCGCGGCCCGACTAACGTGATTTCGCCGTGGATTTATATTCTTCCGAAGTCCGGGAACCTCGTTGATCATCGCGGCGTTCCTTTTGCGGCTCGTTTCTCATTGTATCGGGCCAAAAGTTGCCCGGCAAAAAATCGTCACCTGGTCAGAACGAAAGAGGGTCAGGGGAAAGGAGGGACGGGAGGATCCGTTGGCCGGTTGTATCGGCGTGCACGGAATGCCGGAAAAGGGATCCATGGATCATTGTTTTTGCGGCGGGACGCGAGACGGAGACAGAATCGGAGGGCATAAATCCCTCGAGCGACTTTCATTGAACGTAATTGGATCGCGGCCAATCGGCGTGGTCGTCGACGACGGCGTCGTCGTCGTTGTCGTCGTGGTCGTCGAAAGTTTCCTTCTCTCTTCGTCAAAATTGAACGGCGGCCAGGGGACCGTGATCGAGCGACGATTACCGGCGACAGAAAGAAACCCGGGCCCGAAAACGAGGCGCTGCTGTTTCTGCGAGAGAGCATCCTCTATTCCTGCGATCCGATCTCGGCGGAGTAACGAGCTTCCGGTCGATCGCGGCTCGCATCCACAAAGTTATAATTACGAGCTGGTACGGTTTCCCTAGAAACGGCTGCCGTGAACATCGGCGAGCCGGTTATCGGCGGCTGTCTTGTTAGGTCCGTATACATTTCCGATAATACCGATTCCGATTAAACCGTTGGAATTAACGATTCCGCCGCCGGACAGATAACCGCGCGGAAAAACCGGGCAACGCGCGTCTGCTCTCGCTCGGCCGCACTTCTCACGGTCGTAAAATTTGTAGCTAGTCGTTAACGTTTTGTTCGCAACACGAACAACCGCGGCTAACTTAATTCCCGATGATGACGTACCGAACGAGCATTATGGCGCCTCTAATAGAACGGCCGTTTCGGAAACGAGATTATTATTATTATCTAGATTATTATTATCTATCTTCATTCGTGGAACGTTGCGATCCTTTTCTTCTTGATCCGCGGACACATTAACGTCGCTCTTTCTCATCGGTAATGTTGACGCGCTTCGGAAGTTGATATTTCAGCACCGGTTTGCTCTAATAAGAAGGATTTCTGCGGAGCTCGCATACCTCACGTTCGGCGACTAATTAAACCTCCTATCGGACCGCGGCTCAGATGGAAGAGGGCGTTCCGGACAAATGTGACTCGTTCGATAAGGAATTTCTCTCCCCGTTGAAAAACAACTTATCAGGAGTTTAATTAGAAGAAAGTATTTATCGTGAGTTATGAAACTTCGGAGTTTAATACGTTTTCGCTGCATAGTTCATTCGAAAAACGAACGAAACGCGGATAGTATATTGCCCGTACGCTTGCTGCAGTTGATTAAATCGCCCCAGAAAAATTACTTAATGAGCACGGTTCGCAAAATATGACGACCGGTTGACAACTGCGATTATAGCTTCCACGAGTATCTATGTAATTCAGCTGTCTAATCTATGAACCGGCCTAGAAACTGGCACAAGCAGGGAAGACAAATGCTGCGCCAGCGGATAGTTTAGGCGATGCTCTACATTTTTCTATGTCATTTTTACATAATTCTCTATTGATTCATTTGTGCCTTCTTTCAATTCAACTCGCGCTTTGAACCGACGTAATTGTACAAACTCAATTGGATGAACAAATGTGTCTTATTTTCAATTATTTTTATTAAAAGTAAAAGATGGAAGCGTATCTGTTGTTTCTTTATGTAGGCTTCTGATTTTTACGTTTGTGCCAATTTATACATAGAAGCACAAGTTTTACTTATTCACCTATTGGCAAAACAAAGTTATTCATATTTAACTTTACAGTTTCAACCATTTAACCATACACAGGGCGGCCCGAAAATTTTCCTTGACACAGTGCACCACTCTTTGTTTCGTGTCTGTTTCTGCTAACACCCCCCATAATATTTTCAATATTTCCTATTGTTATGTAAAACAGAGTTTTTGAAGCTCGCTAATTTCCGCCATTTGTCACCGATAGCGGCGTCGAATGAATTGCGAAAACGCTTAATTAGTTAGATGAATGTGTTCAGTCATAAATCTCGATCCGGCGATCGGTAGAGGTTCATTCTTCGGTTCGCGGGCATTATAAACATATTAGGGTTCCGTTGTTGCTATTGAAACGGTGCCGGGTGTTTCCAGTCACGTATCCCTCGTCTAATAATCGCCTGATCTAGGTGCCCGCGTGCAACACGCCCTTACGGTGCAGTAACGCGAGTGCAGCCTCGATTTGCATACAATCGCGCGTCGCATGGCTTCGACGTATCGTTTCGCGCGTTTCCAACAGTTCTTTTCCGCACGCGTTATACCGTGTACCTCGGTACGTCCGACGAATGAGATATACATATAGCAACCATAGGCCGGTCGATCTAGTGATGGGCATGATTCTTCTCAATTAGTATCGTTTTCTAATAGCAAAGTATGATTGTGTTTAAGGTACGTACAAATCATACGTGTAATAAGTAGACTGTATAATGTGTAGACTTTCTACCTGTATCGCAAATATTTAATTTCTTACGGAATATGTTTAATAGGTTGAAAATAATATAATAGTACATTAAAATTTTTCCTATTTTTATCATAAATGCATAAAATTGAAAATAATATAGTGGTACATTTAAATTTTTCCCATTTTTATCATAAATGCATAAAATTGAAAATAATATAGTTGTACATTTAAAATTTCACATTTTTATCATAAATGCATAAAATTAAAAATAATATAGTAGTACATTTAAACTTTTCCCGTTTTTATCATAAATGCATAAAATCCGCAGTCTAGTAATAAGTAGTCTAGTAATTCTGGACGTATATTCTGTATCGAATATGTCAGGATAATTTTGTCGTTCCTCACATTCTCATTCACATTCTCATTCACATTCCCATACCTCAAATACTGTGTCAAAGTACTTTAAACTTAGACATTTTGTTGAAGAACGAACCATATTCTCCAAACAATTTTACCGTTCCGCGACTGCGAATCATTTTTAAAGAAATCACTTGAAAAATACATTTTTACTAATCACTTACAGAGTTCTCTTCATTTAAGTTCTACACTTGCTTCTTCAGCACACAATTTCGTTTTACTGAGAAAATAGATATATTCAAAAATTATGCTGAAAATAACTTCCGTCTGCAAAGGGCGATCAGGTGCCGATATCAAGTACTCTACTTTTCCATGAGTAGACTGCGGATCTTTATGCACTTATAGCAAAATTGAGTAGATGAAATTGAAAAAATTGGAGATGTCAATATATGATTTGTCCTTTATTAAAATCATTAAGAGAAGAAACAACATTCAATGTAGTTTCTGCTTCTTGCAATCGATGCAGACAATTTTTATTTTGCATGAAGATCCGCGGTCTATCCATGGCTATTAGATTACCGAATTATTTGTAAATCATGAGAAAGAATTGGATCACTCCCATCATTAGGTCGACCTCTCATTTATTTTTGCACGGTCGTTGAAAACGTTATCCGGCCGATTGTGCCCGATCGCTGTTCGCGAATACTATTATTATTTATTGGTAGACAATACCCGCGATGGTAATTCGATCGCGCACTAAATCAATCGTTTTACGCTCCCTTTCGATCGACGAGTCAGCGCCTCGGGTTCAGGCACGATGTGACATTTAGTGGATAATTTAGAACAGACCGCAGACCCGAGGGAATCAATCAAGAGGGTGGCGAGCCTCGATGACTCGTAAACTGCTCGCTCGAACGTATATAAATGGCCGTTTCAAACGCGCTAGTACTCATGTTTCTATTAACTAAATTGTCCCTGTATCGCGATAATGGCTCCGCGTCATTGAATCGAAATGAATCCTTACGAGTGTCGCGTTGATTAATGGTTCGCGATACATCAATGAATTCGTCGTAACCTAAACCATTAACTGCGATCCGCGTGGGCTCCATTTTTCACTGAAGTCACAGACGAGTTTCCAACTGCTTTTACTTTTCAAATCTCTTCTTAAAAGACTTAATAGATTTTGTCGATTGTTTGTGTAATCGCGTTGTGTTGCAAAAATAAAACTTATGAAATTGTCAAAAATGAAACTTATGAAAATTAACTGGTCAAAAATTAAACTTATCAAAAGAAAGGGAACGTTTGCCGAGATTCGTTAGAAGGATGAAATTTAAGCTACCGTTCCTTATCGAGGACAATAATTGTCCTACGTAAACGTGTTTTTGTGAAAAAAGAAGATGGAGCAAATTTCTTAAGGAGATAACACAAAGAAAATTAAAAACAATTACTTATTATTAGACTGCGGTTTTATGCATTTATGACAAACATAGATTGGTCAAATACAAAATTGTAAGGACACTAGAAGAATTGAAAGATGTCGGCAAATTATTCTCGACTTCTTAAAATTATTAAAAGAGGAAATATACGTTCATTCATATTCTGCTTTCTACAATCGACTTGAACAATTTTTATTTTGCATGAAGATCCGCAGTCTATTTATTATTTTATTCTTGTCTCAAATATCCCAATTTCAAAAATTCTAGCTTAAATAACAAATGGTAATTTTATCCAAATACTGAATATATGTACTCGTCATGGAATAAAAAATTGCAACTTCTTTCTTCAAAGGATTGAAGGGTGTCCACCAGTCTTGCCAATTGTTGAGTTTCCCACAAAAACATCCGGTTTTGCGGTGAATATTGTTGGAATCGTTACAAATGGCCGCGCGAACGTCGTGGAATGTGTATCAAATTGGCGGGGCCGATTCGACAGAATTTATAACCGAAAGTTAGCGTTTAATATTCGCCGGATGATCAGGATCAGGCGGATTCTTTGCTAGAGACGGGGTGGTACGTGGTTTCTTTACGAAAAAGGCAGAAAATAAGTTCGTGGCGCGTGATGCCCCGGGACCGCTACGTGAAGAAACGGTTATGCGGCAATAAATCTGCCCTCCGACACTGATTGCATCCATAAATCGATCGACTTATTAAATCAATTAAATCGATTTATTAATTTTGACGCAAAAATCGCGCTGTCCCTCATCCCCCGCGCACCTCGTTCCCTCTTTTTCCCACTTTAGTCATTTTTCACCGTTTGCCCCGCTTACTCCCCCAGATCCGCTCAGTGTCTTTCTTTCCGTGGGCTGATTGATTTATCGGGTGTAATCAATTTCGCGCCGAAAGTTTTGCATGAATAAGTAATTTTTCGCCTTGCGTGGTCCCTCATCTTTGGCACTCGGCCCGGTCGATTCGTATTCGTCGAACGCGTTATCGGCTGCTCCCGAACGAGCATAGAATCGCGAAATTCTCATTTCTAGGTGAAGCGCAATCTTTTTGGTTCCATTTCGATCGAATCGCGTAATTTCCTTCTACGGAGAAAGCTGAATTTTTAATTCGATGAAATTAATTTTTACTAGCTTTCGAAATTCCAAGCCTTGAATGAGACTGTTGACTTTAGAATGCAGCGTACTGCAATGAAAGTACTACAATACACTAGAATACATCGTATGCCCGGAAAGTAACGGAGCTTCTTTAATATAAAGCAAACTAATAACGCCATATATTGAAGCAGAACATAACCTGAAAGTTGTAACTCTACAAAACAAGACCACAATCACTGCAATCAATCAAGTTATAGTGAATAAAGTGATAGTACCTTTAGTCTCGTCGTCACAAAAACACGATGCAACAAAGAGCGAATATTAATTTTCGTTTCAAGCTCGGTAAAACTTTTACGGAAATATATGAAATGATGAGAAAAGTTTATGGTGATGATTGCTTATCCTGTACACGTATGTTCGAATGGTATAAGCGATTCCAGGACAGTCGTGATACTTTAGAAGATGACCCAAAGGCCGGCCAGGAAAGAAAATTATTTAAATAAAAAAATTTTTAATATACCACGTTTTTAAGACGGACTAAAAACTATATAATATGCTATAATATGTATACTAAAATATACTAGAATTTACTAGAATATAGCATACTATAGTAGAATATGCTGTATTATACTAATATAATAATATACAATATATATTATTATAATTTGTAATATAATATACAAAAATATACTGTAGTGTACTAGAATATAGTATATAATATACAACATATATAATATACTTTAATGTAGTAAAATGTACTAAAATATACTATAATATACTAGGACATAGTATGATATACTATAATGTACTAGAACACAATATGTGTAATATACAAGAATATGAGAAACGTCGGTTCTAGTTAATACGATTGATCTTTTCGAAAGTAAGCGTGAAGCAAATGAAGCATATAAATATTTCACATTTTTAGTGAACGTGCGCCCGAGGTGGCAGCACTCGTTTAAAGTAGATCGGGCAATTTCCCTGTAACATTTTAGTAACTATTTCTGGACAGGTACTTTGCGCAGATAAGTAATGGAAACGAGAAATCTCGTGACCGGTCTTTAAAGCGTCAGGACACACTCGTTTCATATTTTGCTATCAGTCGTGGTTCACTTGAAACGTTGCATAAATATAATCTCTATTTACTGGAATTTTTCCATCCTGGAATTTTAATGAATTTTAAGATACGCGAAACTTGATTTGCCGTATGCGTAATATGCGTATAAAATCATACCTGTCGAACCATTCAACAACAGTATCGAAGCAATTAATTTGACTGTAATACGTATGAATTGCGGAGATTAGAAATTTACATATTAATTCGAATTCTTTGATCGATAAGAACTTATCCCAACAAACACGTCCTATTGCCTCGTGTTCGTTATTAATTAATAGTGTACCATTTTATCATTAAAGACTGCTCTTTACCTACTGGAAATCTGTTAGGCTTCTCAACGAGTGTGCTGTATCACAAGGGAGATTTAATCATTTACTTTTATATATCAAATTATATTTCCAGGGCGATTTAATAATTTATAAATTAAATTGTAATTATCGATGAGACGTTTATTATCCCTTTTAATGCCGAACAACAATTTATCGTACATCATTATATACAATATTTGACTACAATTTTAATAATTGTTCCCTCAAACTTTATTGAACTGTACCATTATTATTAAACTTTTTTAATCGGTATTGGCAGGATTAAGGAATTCTCGACTATCGATGATTTGTTTTAAAAGACTCTCTTATTATTAAATAATTTTCTGTTTGTAAAATGTTAATTGAAACTTTATGTCTTGGACTACGTTGTAATTATGTACTATCTTTATCTTTACTATAGATTTTTTTATTAGTGCCACAACTTGAAAAATATATTTTTCAACCACGTGATGAATAATGTTGTCTGCAACGCTTCCAATGCACGTTTGTAATTTTCAAACATTGATACTTCATACAAAAATGATAAGAATTCAGTGTAGCTAGACTTTCATGTAAAAATTGATTGTTTTAATGTAAGATTGTCAATTTAAATCTCTTTAAATTATTATTACTAGACTGCGGATTTTTATTGGTTATATCTAAAACTAATGTTATGTTGCTGTCAGTGTAACAGAAGTATTAAGGAATAAAATGAATTGAACATTTTTATTTTGCATAAAGTTTATCCGCAGTCTAATTATTACTAAGGTTCCTATAGGGTTATACATAAAATGGTACTTTGTATATCATCCTATCAAAATCTGAAGATGATGATCGATTTCCCTGAGCTTCTCTGCTAAAGTTCACCTGTTCATCATCCATGAACGATGTTCGCAAATTTCACCACCGAGTTTCACAACAGACCATAAAGTACAATCACCAGCATCGATCATTCGGCCGTCGATCAAGCATTTCTCGAAAGTATGACTTATGACTTTCAGATCGACAATTTCTAAGTCCGTTCAGCCGTCACCGATCGTTTCGGCGATCTTATCGATCTCTGTTTCCCGTGGACTGTTTGTACACATTACATCTGTGGGGATCTTCACATGGTATCGATCCCTTATCGCCACGCGATAACGAGAACGCTTACCGCCGCTTACGTTGCCGCCAGTTTTCGAAGCATGGCTATCGTGTCGATGTCTATCTGAATGGCAGCCGGCTAATCTGTCTTCGCGTGCTCCAATTTGTTTTCTGGCACACACCACGGTGGACCTCCCGTCGTCATTGACTACTTAAGTTGCATTCAGAACTCTTAAATCGCGGCCCTGTGTCGATGCCAAGGCATCTCGGACCTCGATATCTGCACGGTGGTGCGATTAATAAGTATTGAATCGTTAACCGCAATTAATGATTAATAAGTATTTAATCGTTAACCGCAATTAACGACTAAACCAGGAGATTAATTGTTAGTTGCGATTAACGATTGAAGTAGAAAATTCGTCAATCGTTGATTAAATTTTTGCCCAACTCTGATCTGTAGAAACATGTCTAGGAGAAAGGTGAGTTGAAACACGATATGCTGAACGGGGTATCCCAATTATCTGAAAGATCGAGATTGTCCTAGCTACATTACACTTAAGGCGGTAGACCTGTTTCCAGGATTGCAAGAGATTCGCGTTCTCATTTCTTGATAATACAAAATTGGGGGTTTTCAAAAACGCTAGATAAAAGATCGATCTAGGGCGCTATCACCCTCAAAAGTCCTATTTTTTGGTTCACGAGGCATAATTTGCATTATTCATAGGTACACGCGCAGTTGTATGCTTCCGAATAATACAAAGTACGCCTCGTAAACGAAAAATAGGACTTTTGAGGGCGACAGCGCCCTAGATCGATCTTTTATTTAACGTTTTTGACTATTGAAAAACCCCATTTTTGTATCATCGAGAAATGAAAACGCGAATCCCGCACCCTTGCCAATTCTGGAAAAAGGAGTCTACTCCCTTAAAGTTGCAGTGGATAATAACAGCCCTTGCATAGATTGAAGAGTTTACCCAAATTG
Organism: Lasioglossum marginatum; assembly: GCA_028455795.1. Classification (NCBI taxonomy): domain Eukaryota; kingdom Metazoa; phylum Arthropoda; class Insecta; order Hymenoptera; family Halictidae; genus Lasioglossum; species Lasioglossum marginatum. The sequence goes on from CM052252.1 coordinate 1,688,516, forward strand.
TGTCATTTTTATGAAGTATTAAATTGCGAATATACGTTTAACATGGGTAATACAGTTGATTCCCTGAGCTATTTCAAGAAAGAGTTGGTGCAATTTGAAACAGTAAAGAAATTAAAAGCATCTAAGGACGTCGATAAATCCGTTTCAATAAGATTATTAAAGTAAAAAGAAATTTTAATACAATATGTCCTCTGCTATTTGATATTGATCTAAACAATTTTTATTTTGCACCAAGATCGACAGTGTAGCAATAAGTATTGTATATTTTCCGGACTTTGATCATTTGATTACTCATTGCAAGGGAGAGTATATCTTCTTCGACGTCCATAATTAAATATGATATTTATTTCATCATCACAATTGTCAGCGACTATCTTTACGTGGACCGCACTATAGAATAACGATATTACATTTCGCAATAATTGCAGCTACCTTCATCAGGGAAGTCACACACCGATGCTGTGTGTAGTTTCATTTTGTGGGGAGGGGGGTTGCAAAGCGAAAGTCTGAAGAGCAAGGTGACGCGTAGGAGGAAGAAGATCAAAGGAAGAAGATAACCAGAAGAGATCCATCCAGAAATTTCCGCATTGCATTCCCATGGGATTCGTCCTCGTTACACGAGAGCCCGTCTCTTCCCGTCGGCTTCGCGCGGATTCTCGACAGGGTGAAACCCGCGATTCATAAAGGACTCTCGCGTTCTCATAGCGCGGAGAGTCCAGAGGCACTCGTTCAATTACGCTCGGCTCTCGTTATTACGCTCGTTTGGATCATGGTGAATACGCTCGCGGATGCAGCGAGGCAACAAAGATCCGAGATAACGGCGGCCTACGCACGGTGGATTTGGATAGTGACCTCGGGTTGCTCGCGGGTCCACCGCGAACCAGCGGAAAGTGTTCTTCTTATTATCTCGGAACTCTAGATATGTTCTCGGCTTCTCGGTTCAACCTCGCGGTCTCCTTCTGCTGCTCGCTCTCTCCCTTTCCATTTCTGGTTCCGACAGCCACTTCAGGGTGTCAGGAATGCTTGACTCGAGGCATGGCATCCCGCGGAGTTGGCAGGGCCGACGATTTAAGGTGCGTGCACAGTGACCGCTATTTTCGAGACTGCCCACTTTCTCTGGCCCCCCTCCGGACCTCCTGAATATGAGAATGCTCAGGTTCGGACCGTGATTCGTCCAAGTATTACCTGGGATCGATAACTCAAGATCATTTGATCTTCGTACATGTGCCGGTAATTATGAAAGTAATAAGTAAGTAATTAATATTATATATCATATATTATTACAGCAACCCATTCAGCTACTCGAATGTCCAGCACCCAGAATCCCGCGTTCCAGCTGTCCGATAATTATCTGGTAGATAGACCATCGAACCACGTCCGTCGGATTCCCTATAAATAGTAAAAACTCGCGTCGCCGAGATCGCCAGTGGCAAAAATAATAGCCAGACGACAGACGGAGTCTTGTTGCACGATATTTTAAGTGATATCGGGTTATTAATACACCGCGCTAGGTGTCCCGCGCCTAAATATACATTATTGGCGTGGGCCCAAGTGATCCCTGGCTGGTTTTATCGCGAGGGGATACGGGACGTCAGGGGGTGGAACGTTCGGGAGAGGAGAGAGGGTGAGGCAGGGGATAATGTTTTACCCGATAATTAGAAACTGTAGATCTCGGTAGGCGGAGCCGGACCAGCCGATAAGTTTTAATTGGGACTGAACCGGTGTACATAATACGTCTCTTGCCGTGGCCGCGTACTCTCAACATTCCTCACAGACGGCCGCGAACCAGCCAGATATCTTAACAAATCGGTTCGAGTTCCCTTCGAGTTCGTTCGATTCTTTTCTTTTTTTTTCCTCCCCGTCTGTTTCTCTCCCCCTACGTTCGTCTCTGCCTTCTTTCCTCGTTCGACCGAGGTCCGTTCTCGATCTCCGCTGGATCCGAGTGATCTCTCGTTTCTACGGGATACTCATTAGTGCTGCCAGGCTGCCCCGACCCGAGACAGCCACCGAAGATCGGAGATCCTCGATCATTAAGACAATGTTTATTAGCGGGCTTTGCATAAAGATATTTATTGCCCGGCGTCTCGGCGAGCATCAACCGTTCCTGTCCACCCCGAAGACCAACTTCCATGGGAACCCGCGCGAATCCCTTGATTCCGGGTGACGATGCTGATGTCCTACCCTCCGGCGGACCATCGGTCGCCTGTAATCGTTGCTGTGTCTAATTAGCTACCACCAAATTGATTGCGGAACGGTGCTTTCGGTATGCAAAGCAAGTATGGGAACGAAGTACGCGAAATTAGCTTCTTAATAATGTGCAGATCAGGACCAAACATTACCGATGATAGATTGTCGAGTTAGGACTATGTCGTTAGGATTGGGACTCCAATTTGTTCGTTCTGAACCCGATTGTATTTTTCAGAAAAATGTTTTGTGTGTCCTTTTCGATATTAATTTAACCCTCAACTAAATCGGCAGGGTGTCTCTGGCACCCCGTGAATGTTTTCAGTGTGATATTAAAACAGTTCGATCACGTAAAACGATGTTAATATTACCATTTAAAGAAAGATGTCAAAATACATCCCAAACCATCCGATCAATTAAGGATTAACAACACGTTCACTGTCACTGAAACACGATTGTCATAAACGTAGTGGCACTGAGTATTATTTATTCGTTCTGGAAAGAACTATATTATGGTATAAGGTGCAAATTTTATTATCAAGTAACTAATAATAATCATTATTAACGCCTTTGTACGCATAAAGTAGGCAAAAATTGCGAAATTGCCGCGAAACATACAAAATTCATACGGCAGCCAACGTGTTAATAACAAGTATTCTTTTCTATAATTTAAATTTGTATTTTATGCAGTGTCTTACAGCATTGTCGTTGTATTTGGAGCATGGTGCTCGATGATTGTGAGTGGCGTCCCTTAGCACGTCATTCCCGCTAAAACGCGTTTCAAAGCACCGTCTCGATCGTCGATCTCGATCGAGGATTCCACCACGCGAGCTAGCCACGAGAGAGGGAACTCTTTGCGGCGGAATTCCGATCTCGAACACTCCTACCATCAGATATTAAACATCGAGAGCTCGATGGCTGTCACTGTCGGCGGCCCGAGAAAAATCGGTCCGTGTATCGTTGATCGCCGCTACCGTGGATGGGAGCAGATAATTCTGCTCCTTTCGTAATCGAGGGGGGTGGGAGGATGGGGGGCAAGTGTTTCATCCGGCATGGTGCACCTATGCGTCCATCATAACGGACACTTAACATCGGGGGCCCCTTTTCATCCCTCTCGCTAGGGTTCGGCGTTTGCGCGGGCCGATCTGTCGATTTTTCTTTCTTATCCGGCCGGTTGGTTGATTTACATGTGAATACCGGGCGTTAACAGACTCTCCACCGGTCGCTAACTATTCCCCATCTCCTCTGCCTACTATCGAGACCTGTCACAGGGAGCCTCTTCGTTCGATCGTCTTTCGCTAGACCATTAACCTTCGTCTACTTGAAAGGATCCTTTTCTCTCTCTCTTTCTCTTTTCCTCTCCTCTCGTGGTTCTCTCTAGTGATGGGAGTGATCCAATTCTTTCTCGTGATTTTCAAGTAATTCGGTAATCAAGCATCAGGTACTTGATTAAACTCTCCTGCCGTGTACAGTAGAACCTCGCTCTTTGTACGAAACGAGACCGAACATGCCTGCAACCAAAGAGGTAACTAATCACGCGATCTGTTTTTCCACTTTCTCACTCCGCATTGGCTCTACGTAGTCATCACAAGCCCCAACAAGTTGTTAGAAGTTAGAACTACTAACAATTCGTGGTGGGAAACGCTAGTATTCAACGAACGCTGATTCCGTGCAATGAACGAGATTGTAACCAGCGAGGTTCTATTATACTAATAGATGTCGGTGACTTTCTATGGTGTAGTATGTATGCTAAGATAATACTTCTTTCATTTTAAAGAAAAGTGCAGCTGAAAGTCATCGTTTTCTTGTAGAAGTTTAAGGTGGCAATGTATTATGCGAAAGAAGTTGTAGAGATTGGTTTCGATGATTTAAAAATGATGATTTCGGCGTAAAAGAATCAAAAAAAGTTCCAAGACGAAGCATTGGAAGTATTACTCTATGATGACACATGTCAGACAGTTAAAAGATAGTCAGGAACAACAATTCGCCAATTTAAGTCGACCATTGAAAGAAAAGCTTTTTCAACAATGCTAAACTACGCATTACGAATCTAGTTAGGGTAACGTTGGAACTGTTTAGGGTGGGATGCGCTACCCGTCATATTCACCAGATATTGCCTCATCAGATTATCATTTATCGGATCAATGTTTCCTTTCCCAGCAGTACATTAATTCTTATGAGGATGCATAACATTGATTTAATGATTAGATTATTTCAGACGAACCGAATTTATTCTACCACAGAAGAAGAAAATACTTAGGGATGGAAAATACTTGAGGATGGAAAACACTTTGGGATGGAAAATACTTGGGGATGAAAAATACTTTGGGATGAAAAATACTTTGGGATGGAAAATTCTTTGAGATGAAAAATACTTGAGAAGAATCGTGCTCATCACTAGTTCTCTTTCCTACTGGCGAACGTGCAATCGCAATCGGTTCGATCGTTGATGAACATAACCGAGTTAATTGAATCCCATTAATCGGCAACATGTCCCTCTCGAAATTAAACGTTCGTCAGCCTGACACAAAGGACCCTCTGTCGTCTGAATGTCAGAACGAGAAAAAGGGGGAGGAAGTTTCCCCTTGTCTCGCGGACTGGAGAATTTCTAATACCGATAAAAGCATTCTTTATGCAAATATCCTTAATACAAGTCTGAGTGATCGAGCACCCTAGTTAGCTTTGATTTCTGCTGCGGGCTGAACCGCTTGACAGCACTAATGAGTCGTCGAGATCGCGGACCCGGTAAGTCGAGTTTGAAGGGACCGAGATAAAGAAGAAAGGGGGACGGTGAAAAGAACCGAGAACTCTCGGATCCGCGAACAACAAACTACTTTTTGTTTCTCATGCGTGACCTATTGTGACCAGGATTAAGAGGTTCTCGCGTTAGGCGAGTTCTCGCGGAGCCGATTCTCTAATTTTTCGGCCACCTTTGTTGTAAATCGATTGTTCCATAATTATCGTGAGACCACTTTGGTCGAAAGCAAATTGTTACTTCATTTTAATCCTTGTGTTTAACGGGCCTCTATGCAAAATAAAAATTATCATTAATTACACGATACAGGAGCTACGTAGACATTTATTTCTAATCTTAATCATTTTAATCAATTGAAAATTATGCATCAATATTTTTAAATTCGTTAAATGTTTTTATTAATTTTTGCCATAAAATCTGCAGTCTGGCTATTACTTCCTTAAAACCTTTTAATCTTTGTGCTGCGTATTAAATTTTACCATCTTATTTCTATTATTAATATATAAAATCCCAGGCTACTTATGTCAATAATAACAGAACTAATAGCTGTAAATACAAACAAACTGATTCTAAACCTTCCATATAATATAAATAATATTAATATTATAATATTATATAATATCATTTATATTAATATTATAATATTATATAATATCATTTATATTAATATTATAATATAATATTATTTATATAAATAATATCATTTATATTAATATTATAATATAATATTATTTGTATAATCAGTTTAGTCATAAATAATTTGGCGGTTAGTAGGCTGCAGATCTTCATGCAGTTGTAGCATATATAAGATTCTAAAATACAAGAAAACCCGCATGTCAATCGAAATGAATTGCATGACTATTCCATGTTCACCACAAGGATACTTCCATTGGGTGCAAGAAACTTTTATCTTGTCCAAACAGTATCAAATTAAACAGAAAAAATGTGAATTTGCATAAACATCCGCAGTCGTGACATTCTAAAATAAACACGTAGTCACATTCGAAGTAATTCGAAGCGAAATAAATTTTATTTCAACAAGTTCATCGGCGTGAAGAAGTGCTAGAAGCACGCGATCGCGCTATAACGAGGAAAACACGTTTTCCAATTGGCTTCCTGTTTTTCATTTGAATTTATTTCTTCTTCCCGGGATCGAATTGAACGCCAGCCATCGGATCGCGAGCGTTCGGAACAGTGCCAATTTCATATTTTCTCTCATTAACTCGGCGCCATTATTGGTAGCCCGTGCAGAAACGAACCTTGAAAGATGAGAGGCTATAATTACAGGTGTAATACGTCGCTCGTTACCAAGGATTTATTCGTCTCTCTCGGTCGCGCAGAGGCGCGATTTTGATTCCTATACTAATATTTCAAACGCCACTTTCCACACGGAAGGCGTATAATTAATGAACTTCTAATGTTTGTTTAAAGGTTGTGGTGCTCGGGCTCTTACACGAACGGGGGACCAGAACTGAATCAATCATCGGGAACTTTCTCCAGCGCTTTTTTCCCGCCGAATGATGGAAATCATTTAACCGCACGTTCCGAATACACTCGTTTCCAGAATTGCAAGGGTGCGGTATGCGCGTTCCCATTTCTCGATAATATAAAGTTTCAGTAGTCAAAAGCGCTAGATAAAAGATCAATCTAGGTCGCGATCGCCTCTATTTTTATTTTCATAAAGCTGTGACTGTTAATAATGCAAATTACGCCTCATAAACGTAAAAATAGGACTTTTGAAGCCGATAGCGGCCTAAATCGATCTTTTATCTAGCGTTTTTGACTACTGAAAAACCCCATTTTTGTATTATCGAGAAATGAGAACGCGCATCCCGCAGCCTTGCAATCCTGGAAAAACGAGATTACTTCCTTAAAGGACTCAGACGAACAATGGTCAGAAGAGACGAACGCAAAATTCTCGAGTCACGCGGACGATCGCGACGCTCGCTGTCCGCCAATTACTAGAAGTTGCTTTTCATTTCACCGTTTCACCTATACCGAGGCCAAGCATTTTGCTCGTACTTCGAGAGTCACGGTACGAGTCTAAGAGAAATTGCGGGTCTAGAAAACGAAGAGAACGCCCGAGCCAAAGGTGGAGAAGACTCTGCCATCATCTTGCTCGGCTCCACCTTCCTCGTTCGCGTTCCTTTTCGTGTGTGTGTTTCTGGTTTTCCTCTTTTAGCGAGACGATCCGCTCACACACTACTGCGAAACGATTCGATCAAATCAGGAATCAAAATAGTTAATTCGATAGGTTCTATTTAAAACATGGACCATGGAACACTTCTGGAAAACAGTCTCATAAGTTCCGATGAAAACAGTTTCAATTTAAATGGAATTTACGAAGTATAAAAATATAAATAACATTGAAAATATCAAGTAAGCATTATTTAATATTATCCTAGTACTATTCGTTAAATAGTAATGAATAGTTTATATGGCACTTAAGAACTCTTTCAATTTTTCTGTAACGACAATAGCATTTCGTTCATCAATATTAAGAGTTCTTAAGCAAAATATAAATTTTCTGCATCATTTACAAGAAACATTAGCTAAATAGCATTTTTTCCTTGTTTAATGATTGTAGTAAGTCGAAAGCAGTATAAATTCACTTATTGTTCTTACTGTTTTAGATTTGACTGTCTCATTTTTGCCATAAATGCGTAAAATCCGCAGTCTATCGATTACCATTTAACGAATAGTACTAAGATAATGTTAAATAATGCTTACAGTCAAATTGATATTTTCGACGTTATTTATTAGTAATATTTATGTAGATAATACACGGTTCAAAGCTTGTTTGTGTGTGTCATGGAACCTTTTTTAACAAATCTTTCTATATAATGTTTCTTTTCATAAATATTCCACAGGACATGCAACTGTTTGTTTCAATCCCTAGATGAAATAGTATTGATAATTTAAGCAATTTATTTAATTTATTTGATTCACTCAACGTATCATTATAATAATTAATTTTTAGTCTGAACGAAGAATTTATCAATATATAATATGCAAATTATGTGCTGTTAGTTTAACAGTTAATACTATTAATTTAATAATTCATATAATTACCAAGAGATAATCTGTAATCACACTGACACAGATTTTGAAGATAATTGTTGGTTCAAGCTGCATATCGTTATCACTAAACGAAATAATTATAGCATATAATGCAAGATTTAAATATTATTAAAATGAATGGAGCAGAGAATCAAAAAGGAAAGGAAGAATAATGAAGGATACTATCAATGATTTAATCATTTCTGAAAGTATAAGTTGTATGAGCTCCTGCACAGTCTATTTATTACAAACATGTCAGAAATCACTTCAATCATATTTTCAACGTCAGTATAACACTTAATGCTTCATTTACATCTGCGTTTCAATGTTCGTAGATTTAATCACACGAACTATTCCCGTTTGAGGTGTAGTTGACAGAAATGCCAGCGTTTAGAAGTGGGAACGCCTTCCTGTATGGAAAACCGACAAGTAAAGTTGTCTATGATTATAGTAAGTAAATTACACGCCTAATAATATTCCTATAAAAATATTTAGAAAGCTAGCGCGTTCTTCTTCGATAATAAATAGGTCGATAATAATAAGTACAGAAAAGAAGAGCATTATGAATTTAAGAATAGAAGTAATACAAGTGTCAAGCTGACTTCTAACCAAAATTAAATCTCCAAAATCCAAACAATATGAACCATGAAATTTTAAACATTAATAGATCCCCTCAGATATGTATGAACAATTATAGAATGCCATAAATATTTTATTAAGAGACTGCGGACTCTGTGCACTTATTACAAAAATGAATAGATCAAACACAAAATTGCAAAGACGTTAGAAGAATTGAAGATATATTGTTATACTCTTATCTACCTTTTAAAATGATTAAAAGAGAAAATACATTTTGATTTTACCTCTGTTTCTTATAATTGACTTGGACAATTTTTATTTTGTATAGAGATCTATCGATTGACCTTGTGTGATCTTGATGGTCACGATATAAAAGATTACATAGCATTACATTAAAAAAATTCAAGGTCATCTTAAAAAAATAATGCAAATAAAAAAAATATAGACGAAGCGAATCAGCCCGAAGTGGAAATTAAAAATGTCCCAAGCTCGATGGGCGCGCACGGGTATCCGATCCCCGAGGTAACCACCTGTATTCAATTATCGATCATCCACAAAACAATCGGGTCGGAGTCAGAATAAACGTGATCCCGTGGCCGGCGTCGAACCATGCATTTACGGGAACGTTTGCCTTAATGTAACGCGATACACGGTAACACGCAATCGCGATGGAGGTATGGAACCTCGTCGAGAAGGTAAGAAAAAAGAAACAGAAAAAAAGATGTATCGCAGGACGATAATTGCCGGGGCAATGTATCGTGGGCGTATGGGGAAAACGCGGACGCGAAAACGGTGCTTCCTGAGTAGTGATGGGCATGATCCTTCTCAATTAGTATCGATTCCTAATAGCAATATATGATTGTATTCAAAGTACGTATGAATACGTAAGTATCAAAGAGGATCAATTTCTAAATGATACCTTCATAGATGTAGTATATCTTGGATGAATATGTTAGAGTAATTTTATCATTTCTTCTGTGTTCCTCACATTTTCAGTCCCTCCCCCCATATCTGAACTCTTTGCACTCCTTTGTCGAGTGTGACTCGACATCAGAGAAAGAAAAATGTAAATAAAACGGGTTCTTATATGTGTTCGGTTCTTCCTTTATTTATTTCATTATCTTATTGTTTAGTTAAAACAAATATAAGCTCCACAAATATGAATTACAACAAAGTTTGAGAGCTGTATAGTATTTAATATAATTAGTAAACAAAATTGTTTAAAATATGTAGCAGTCGAGGAACTGTCCTTTGAAGTAAATTTTAAAGAAAACACTTCAAATAGTAGGGAGTTGTTGGCAGCAAAATTAAAAAATAATTCGGTGTGCAAAGGGTTAAATACCGTGTCAAAATTTACAAAAGAATATCTTTGTTCAATGACAACGTCTGGGTTAGGTAATATTATTATTAACCCCAGTATTAATAAATAAATTTCCTTACTATTTTTTCGTTCTCTAGATTTGTCAATATCTCCCTTTCAACCATTATTTATTGATTTAGCACAATTCAAAGTACTAAATAATTCTCATAGTTTATTTGAAACACTCTTAAGTACGTGTACATTCGATTCCAGTATCATTCAGTATTCATTTTAACAAGTATCAATATCTGTTCAAGCATTGGATGGAATTATAATATATTAATAAACGAACCAGCGAATCATGTATTTAACGCAAGATATTACATGCAACGCAAACGATGATCAAACTCACTTCTTTATTTCACACAATCAAATTCAATTCATACATGTCTGCCTCTCACTCATTATGTTTCTTTCCCATTCTCAGCAGACATATCCACACAATATCAGCTTCCGATACGAATTTCTCAGCGGCCGCCTACCCAGAATTTGTCCAGTACCTACCCCCTCCACCGAGGGGCAACGCCGCAGGGTCCACGAAGCTCGAGCTGCCTCGGTCTCCGAGCAGTGTAAACATGCCACGTAATCTGATCTCGGCTCGGGTATATCGGTGTGAACCACTACTAATCAAATTACAAAACTTCTTTAATTTTCATTATTTTCTTATGTGACTTTCACCAACTTATTTCTGACATTTTTCTGATTAAAATGACACTAAACACGATATAATTTCAACTGTATTTAGTGGTTTAATTGACGATGAAAGTTTCGGAAGCAAGGACAGCGTGATCCGTGTTTACATGCTGTCCTTTTCTATGTTCGGCTTCCTTCGTACTTTCGGCGCGGTCGGCGCTGTAGACTCAGTCTCTACACGATATTTCTCCGTGCAGAACACAGCCGTTTGGAAAATAACGCGACTTTACTGTACTTTAGTTTTCAGTACGCTTCGGTTCTTCCATAGAAGTGTTTGATTGCCGAATTACTTGAAAATCACGACAAAGAATTGCATCACTCCCATCGCTATTTCTGAGGGAATTGCGGGGGCGGGTGCGAGCACCCTCGCCGGTTACGTGCATTACGGGAACGTGCGCAGCTTTCGTGCCGCGTCGAGATAAGTGGTGTATGATTTGGCGATGATTGATGGGGTCAGGGGTCAAAGTGATCAGCGGCGCTCCGGGCGCCTCGGCTCACCTGACCAGGTACACTCGAATACCGGGGGCCTCCTGCCCGTGTAATACGGCTTCAACCCCTGCCACCTCCCACTCTCACCCCCTGAATCGTTTGCCGTTGCCCACGCGCTCTTCTACAGGAAATTTCTTATCTCCTTTGGTCCTTCAGGGTATTCAGCTATTACTCCACAGGATGACTATATAATTGACTGTCTTCGCTTGATAGATTAGTTCAGCAAACATTCAATTACTCCGAGTAGCTTCGCAACTTTCTGAAATCAAACGGTTTCATTTATAGCTGGCGCTTCTATGGGGGCTGTCTTCGTTGCAAGGTGATTTGCAGCTTAGAGTCTTTTTCTGGAGTCTTTGTAGAGGGATGTGTCTGCTAAATTCAATCTGGGACAAAATTAAGTGGCTACCCTTTACAAAGTGACAACTTTTTAAAATTGGGTCGAACTACTTTAGTTTCTTGAGATATCCGCTGGATTAGTTTAGTATGTAACGTATACAAAAAGTTAATTAAAAATTGGTCACGATTTTAACTTTATTATCTGTGTCTATAGTGAATGTTTAACCCTCATCCGTCCCTCATTTCGCGAACTGAATCTGTCCGTCGGTGTCAAATTGACACAGTGATAAAAAAAATCGATAAAATAACAAGCCAAACAGTTACTTTTCGATGTTTTTTTCATTCAAATTGATGAGTTAACATTTACATCTTAGGTTTTCGCGGTTATATGTTTCGCATTAAAAAAAATAAAAGTCACCAAGTTTCGGATATCACCCTAATGGGAGCAATATCTCTTACGAATCATCTGCGGTAAGCGGTCCCCGTCGACCTAGTGAGCCGTACTCGCAGATTTTCGCGTAAACCGCGGTCGTAAACAACCGTCGCGTCGGTAAAATTACGACGTGGATATCGGCGCAGGGTGGGTGTACACACTAACTCAACGTGAATCATCATCGTGATCTCCTGGACCGAGGCCGTGTGTCCATGTAGCCGGTATATGTTTCCAAGAACCTTCTCCTCCGTCTACGACAAATTGGCCTAACCACCCGCCTCCTCTCTTCACGCTGCGAGATTTCTCTCCACCCCCTCTGCCCACGTTCTGACGTAGCACGGTGAATATAAACCGCGCCATTAGTCAAGCTTCTGACTAATTCGGGCAATTAAGATTGCCCAGAGCAGGGACCAACCGTGAACGAGAGTCGTTTGGATATCTAGCGGACCTGGTCTAGCCGTTTACAGAGAGGCGCGAACGAAACCTGAGGAGAAAAAAAGAGGAGGATCTAGAGTTTTCACCCCGTTACCAAGTTCGGGATAATTAGTCGGGATAATTAGTCATAATTTAAGGGAAATAATCAGGATGATGCTGGCATTAATCTTGCCGCGTGGCCGCTCGATTTATCTTTCGTAATATGTCGTTTAGAGCCTGGCGGCAGCGAAGGGGAGCGGATTCTTGAGAAAAGATAATTACACGTTGAAAACCAAGTTTCGGGTATGAAACATTACTTTCGGGAGATTCTTTCACGAAGAGCCAAGCTTTCATCTCGTGCCAACCTTTCTCTTTAGTATCATACGGTAATGTTATCGTTACGCTGACACGTGGTTGCCTTCTATTGCTAGAAGTAGTCAAGAATGCTTTCGAAAGATTCTTTCAAGAAGCATCTTAGTCCAATCTATAATAGTTCGAATCTTCTGAACCTTTTTCCTTAGTATCATATAATAATGCCATGAATTGTTATGCTTGTAGTCGAGGGTCCTTGTAGTATTAATTTTGTTGAACGCTGAACTCCTACTGAAAAATGTGGTAAGCATTTATGTTATAAAACTTGGATACTCGAAGAGGATTGCCAAACTTAAGAAGTTAAACATTAAAAATAAATCCTACACCCCATAAGAAATGCAACATAATTTTTTAAGAGAACGGTCGAGATGCGACCCATGGTTTCTTCCACAAAGTTGGTCCTTATGACCAGTAGAACACGATTAAACAAAAAAAATTTTGTTTTTTTTACCTTGATTTTCAAGGTCAATTTTGCGGGGAGATTTTTATGTCAATTTCCACTAAATCGTAGGTGTAGAATCACGCTATGGTGGCGGTGACATATAATTTCGTGACACCCTGTACATAGAAGACGTATGCTACGGGATCGCGTTCCCAACTAGTCCTACAAAAGAAATTAGGTGTTATTAAGGACTTCATCCTCTTAGCAACAAGCACGATTAAGAGGCATTGTGTCCATGCAACCGAAGCATAATGTCTCCACGTGGGCGACCAGAACCGAGCCCATTGCCATAGATCGGCATAGAATGATCTATAGGCAGGTACTATTTCGTATACGAAGCGCACTCAGCCTTGACTAATTAAGGCATTTGCGTGCGGTCATTACGTCTTGTCTTAGCGATCGTCCAAATCATGATAATACATGGACCTGCGTTCGTACCAAATTACTATTGTCTGGCCGGTAGTCGAGCTACTATGTTAACGATTTTTATCAGAACAATATCAAAATACCTAACAATGTGAAATTTTTCAAACGAACTATTTATGCTCGAATCTAATCAGAATCACAGAAGACGGCTACTCCCGTAGCTCGTTGTTATGAATAGTTATTTAATAGTGAATCAATTTCATTTGTACCGTTTGAGAAATGATATTTTCTGTCTATTACGCTCGAAACATTTACCGAGCCGATCGTTTATCGGCCAACGCTAGTCTTTAACGTTTGAAAGGAGGCGACTGCATACATCAGATTTCGCGGTGTTGTCTGAACAATTCTTTCTTTTCTACGAAGACAGGTGATCAATCACTGTGATTGCCAATGATGAATGGTTTGGACAGTAGACAGTGAAAGACCGTGTTAAATGTCAGTGTGAATTTAACTCAGTTGATGAAAGATTTTCCGACCGCGAGCTCCGCTTCCTTTCGTTCGGCGTACTTTCCCGTTGTTTTTCTTGGCGATCGATTCCTTTAACTTCGATCTCAATGATTGCACACACAGAAAGACCTACATCGCTTTATATCACGTGACAGAATCAATCAATATTGACACTTCGGTCGACTCTTTATACATCACTTATTCCAAAAGAGGAATAGCATATAAACTTAGATGAGTGTGAAGGCCCAATTTATAAAATAAAAAATCTTCTACTATTAAATTGCACTTCTCTATTGACTTTGCTTCAATGATCTATGCAAGACTGAAATGCAGTAATTTGCAATGCTGCACTTCCAAGCCAAAGGCCTGATTTAACTCTTCAGGAAAGATGTTCCATTGTTTGTTTCTTGCTTATGATAGGTCATTTAGTATATCATATGGCACTTTTGTAGGTCAATTAGACTTCTTGGTATCTACTATAGCTGTCTCATGATTCTAAAATATTGGCAATCATGGATGAAACTGCATCGGGTCTAATATAATCTGATCACGTGTAATCAATCTTGGAACATGTTTTTACAGTGTACAAAACATCGCCCCTGAAGGGTTAAAACAATGGCTCTAGCAAAAATGATTACGGCATCCTCCGCTTCCAACATTGTATCAACCCGCAGGCCCTGAAATATCGCAGTGTCAGGGATTGATCGCTGCCAAGGGAGGAGTAAACGTTTTTCGTTTGGCGCTCATATGCGAGGTTGGTTAGGGAGTAACGAGGACGGCAGTAATCCGGGCTAATCAATTTGGGCCTAATTGGAGATTACAGCGACCCGATCTCGGTCCCCGGCTCCGTTTCCCTTTTTCCCCCTCGCCGGGTTTCTTTTCCCTCTTTCATCCTTTATTCGCCGTGGACGCCGGGACGGGGACTGCCGCGGCGCTAATAGATTAATTTATTACGCCAAAGCCCTCAAAGGCGCCGCCCGACATCGCGGCCCGACGACATATTAGTATCGTGTCACAGCGATCATTAAACATACCCGCCGGAGAATCGCAAACCGTCCGCTGGCGGAATGTTAATTCCATCGGGGAACCGGTGGTGCACGCTGCTGTGGCGTGGGTGAAATTTTATACCCTTTTCTCGCCGTTTTTTTCGACCCCCGGAACATTCCGACGGAATCGTCGATAGACATTTTTATTGCGTAACCGTTTGTAATTGCGTTCATTCCCGGCCAGAAAAGTAGCACGTGCATGCTTCTCAATAACAAAATTACTAATGTTGTGACTGTAACAAATAAAACCCCGAGATTACCAACTCAGAATATGCGAATAACTCAAATGAAGTCATAATTTATGTCGAGGTTTAAGCGTGAGGGTTGGCCAAATAGGGGAATGTAATTGAATTTCTACCAGAGCCTTCGTTGTTCCTAATTTATAGATTATAGTTAATTAGCAGCACTAGTAATACTTGAGTATTTTTGTTGCTAAGTATATATAGCTAAACCAGATTCGTAAGAAAACGTAATTTTGATTAACTCTTGAAATATTTTTCTTTTACAAAATACATGATGGTTTAATTTAGGGGCTGATCCAAATTCTGTTTAATGAATTTTGTATTCTACAACAGCATTTGTACAGCATCAATACCGTTTTGTTCCGATAGAAGGCGAAGGGTCAGGATCGGCCTTCGCCGTATTTCGGATCAGGGTACCTATGTACCCAAACTGCAAATGTTTATAAAGAAATAGTTAAAAACTAAAAAGTATATTTGTCTATGTGGCATTGACTAAAGAATATGGATCACAATTCATTTTATTTTGATGCATGAACTCAAAATAGGCAACCTTATTGGGTTGGCAAGAAAGTAATAAGAGCCCAATTATTTTATTCAATCAATGAACTTTAATGAATAAGATATTTTCCCTTTTGTTCTTTTGCCGAAAAGAATAAATAAGGAAATATCTTATTGATTAAAGTTCGTCGCTTGAATAAAGAAATTCGGTTTCTTTCACCTTAAAATACCGAAATTACTTCCTTGCCAATCCAACATTTAAATGAAATGAAAATAAATGAAACAACTAATGTAACAACTTAAGGTTTTATTACAGATGAAAACAGAAAGAAATAATAAATATGACAGTCATTAGTCGACGAAGGCATCGTTCGCTAATTTCAAACGACCGTGTAAAAATCCGGCGAAGTGAAAGTCTTGCGTCGTGCTGCCGGTATTGTAAACCAACAGGTACATATATTTTCCATTGATCTATTATTTCCGTTCTAACGATGGAAAGGTTCGCATAGATTTCAATCCCCAATCAGACTCGCGTCGATTCAATCCCACCCTCGTTAGAAGTTGATTCGACGCGGGGTCTATCTCGTGTCTCGATCTCATTAGCTAAGTCGAAATCTCAATTAATCAATAGAAATACTTTCCACTCGTCAGGTCAGCGAGCTCAATTATTCTCGCGCGTTTAAATCTCCGTGGACACGTCCCGCGAACGATAATTCCGGGATCGTTTCAATTACCTCCTTCACGATCTGCGGCGCTGGTCGCGTTTCAGCCGTACGTACAATAATCGACACCGAAAGTGGCGAGCCTGATATCGAACGGCTCGACGTTTATTAATCACTTGTTATTACGTCGCTGATGGGGTCATTGTTGCGGCGATTCTTTCACCCCCGCCAACAATCGCTTTTTTATTTCGCTCGAAATTTTCGCCGCGCGAACCAGGCGATTATAATAGCAGTCGCGGTGGAACTCGAACCAGGCTGATTTATTGCCTGGATAATGCCGTTTTCCATTAATGAATTAGCACTTTTTACCAAACAATTGGACAGTTAATTTCCAAATGCAAGAAAATAATTGAAAATAATTATGCAACGATTTTTAGGTTGATTTTTCGCCATATTTATTTTTAAACGGATAAACAACGACTAAATACAGAAACGATGTGTTATACACAAAAATGCCTTATATAAATTTTTAGATGTCCACTATTTTTCATGACAGCGTAAACAATGTAAATGAATTACTGCTAGAACTATTAGGTGTAGAAATTAATTCGTGGCTTCGTCTTCATATATATTTGGTGTCCATTTACAAACAAACAAAACATACTCAAGTCTTGAAAATAATCCCCATCATTTTCTATACAGTTGCACGCTTTTACAGGTGATTGATGATCCCAGCTTAAAAGATTTGGATATAAAACAAAATTACAAATAATAATTGTGGAGGCCACGAATTAATTTGTATACCTAATAAATACTCTCAACATACTTTTCCTCTATAAAAATAAGCGAGATACAAGTGATTCCCACTAATATTTGGACACTCTTTAAAAGAGGATAATTTTTTTAATATTGTGCTATACAATTTGAACATTTTTTGGGAAGCTAGAGCAATTAGTTTGCTACAAAACGTATATTTTAAATTTTCAATATAGGCCCACATAAAAAAGTTGTAAAATGCAACTTTTAGTATCAATTGCAATTTTTGAAAATTTTTTTTTCACATCCTGTAGCAAACTAATTGCTCTAGCTTCCCAAAAAAGTTCAAATCGTATAGTACGATATTAAAAAAGTTATCGTCGTTTTAAGAGTGTCCGAATATTAGTGGGTGTCACTGTACATATAAGATGGTCAAGTTAGGTGAAATAGCCTGTACACAAGATTACAAGATTTTCAAATATAATTGGCTTTGTAATTGATGACATAACGTCTAATTGTTTGTATATCCATGATTGTAATATTTAATGAGATTGTTTCTTTAACCGAGAGTTCAGAAACCAGCCCTTTTAGAATTGCAAATATCTTTTCGTAGAATAAAGTTGATTTTGACTCTTGTGAAGCGGTACTGTCCTTATAACTTGAACCTCATGTCCGTTTCCATGTAAGTTTTCAACTCAGCTCCCACAACATGAGCGCGAAGGAAACTTTTCCAATTATTTCTACGAACGAATCTTTCCTCGCGCACAAAAAGAATTGTTCGAAGTCCTATACACGTCGCCTTGAATTTTAAACCGGGATTTATAATGTACCGCAAAAACTTCATGGAAAACGCGACGCTAATTAAGGAGGAATTGCCGTGAGGTGCATTAGGTCGAGGAGGAGCTCGTAACAAAGTCTACAGTCTCCCCTGATGCAATCGTGGCAAAGATGCTGGTAGTGACGACCACGAGCGACGATTAAATCGAGGAAATACTACGACAAACCAAAAATTCTAAACCATACGTAGATCATTCTATCTGAAGTCTTCATCTGATGTGATTGGAATCTAGAAATGTCTTGTACTAATTGTGAAGTCGTCTCTAGCCTAATTAAATCCTGAAATTAGATTTATTTTCACGTGATTTACGAATATGCCATCCATTTTCTTTAATTTTACTACCAGTTCTTAATTTTATGTTTGGGAGAAGCACAGCTTTTTTTTAGAAGAAAGTGTTCTCAAAGATGGGCACAGAGAAAACAGTTGTGAAAGGAGGCAATTTGGATTTGAGTGGGAAGGGTGTAGAAGGGTGAAAAATTGTTGGACAGAAACCAAGGAAAATTTATTTACCACAATAACATTTTTATTTTCGTTTCAGTTGAGCTTTAATCCTGAGGAAGAATCTAAATCTACGAAACACTAAAAGCAGCTGGTATGTATTGCTTTCTAAAATTAACATGATTGAATTTATTTACATTTTGTGAGATTTTTATTATATGTGCTTGGATAAAGAAACGTGTTAATCGTTTCTAATAGAAGCAACTTTATAATTTCAACAACTGTATGACAGAAGAAACTAATCATTTGACTAGTAGTGGTAGGTTTATTGTTAAAAATATCCAGCTGCTTCCATTTTCATAAATTAATTGACAAAAATATTGGGTTGGAACGAAAGTTCCAAGTTTTAGCGTTCGTAAATTAAAATTGAAAGCTAAAATTCAGATATTTATTCATAGATTTATTCAATAACATATTTTCCATTCTGTTCTATTACTTTTTCCCATTTTCGAGGTAACTTCTCGTGTTACTGAATAAACATACCTTATGTTTATACATATGTATATAACCAAATACCTTAATTTTATCTTCGATTCTTAATTTGAAAACGCTACGAACTTTCTTTCCAACCCAATATAATTTATAATTGAGGCATATCCTATTTACTGCCTCAAATCACAAGTAAAAATTCGAGATTATTAATACAATTGCACTGTTTGAAGACCTGTTGTTATCTTATTTTCTAAGAAAATTGGTTGCAGAAACTCGCGTTTCTAAGCATAACCTGAAGACGATATTTCCGTGACGGGACCCAGCGATCTTCGGCTTGTTGAGGACGATTTACAGTCATCTCCTGGATCACGGCAACGGAACGGTACCTTCTTTCACCCGGTAGCTGTTTGCCAGGGAAGAAGAAGAGAAGAAGTGGGAGGAGACTGAGGAGGCAACAAAGAACGAAACGCTCGAGTCACTCGTCCGTCTGGAAGTCTAGGAATCAATCAATGACCGTCTTTCCGAGGAATCCAGTCGGCTCGTAGGCGGATATCTCTTTCTCCTTTTCTGTCTATCTCCGTCCCCTTTGCTCCCGTTCGTTCTAATCCTTTTCCGTCCTTGTTCAGCTTCTTCCTCGATGCGATACCAACGACTCGGCATCGAGGCTTCCTCTCGTTTCCTTGGAATCTACCCCCTCGGATTGCTTTTTGCGCGGAGAATACCCAGCCATACCAGAGAATCTGGTAACCGGCGACTAATCACTTCATTCTATACGTCATCGACGGTAATAGGGGCTCATGACGGTAATGAGGGTGCCTGGATCGTGCGCCGACTGCCGCTTCTCACCGGTACGGTGTTCTGGATTTTTTAAAAGTATTATGTACCATGTCGTGGACGCGTCGTTATAGAAATTTGTTCATTAAAATGGCACTTGTTTGTTACATCGAACGATTCTTCTTATTAAAGATCTAAATTTAAACGAAGAATAGATATGTATATGTACCTCTAGACACAGAACGGAAAATGTTCTGCATCGTTATAGGAACTTTTTCATTGTTTGGCTCATTGAAATGGCACTTGTTTGTTACTTGACACAATGTTTCATATAAAAGATTAAATTCGGACGAAAAATTGATACATATTTAGACAGCGGATATATATGCAAGTGCATATTTTTAGAGAAAGTAGATAAAGTTATGGGACCTGGACAGAAAAGGTTGTCTGTAGAGGATTTTGAAAATATTATAGTAATATTTTGCACATTTTGCATATTGCATATATTTTACACATTGCATATTTTTCACATATGTTACATATTTTTGACATATTTTGCATTTAATTGTACATGCATATATGTGTACGTGTATGAAGAATACTTTTTTGCACCATATGAAACATCATATTATTCTAAATGAAATAGGGTATATAGCAAAGTTTGCATAACAACATGCAGGGAACTTCTCAATTGTAATGCGGCAAAGTGGAGAAAGAAGAAAGGACACGGAAGATTGAAAGAGGTTGCCCCTGCGTTTTCGCAACCGTGTCTCTTTCATTCTGCTTGCACTCGACTTTCCGCGCCTTTCATCGGAGTTATAAAGCGCGACGGAGTTCCAGTTCCTGCAAAGATAAGGGAGGAGATGTTTACAGCGAATAACAAGCGCGACAACGAGCACCGCGGATAGCTTGCTTAATCTACGGCCTGGTCTTTCGTTTGATAAAGTTTCGCGAACGATTCCGCGGCTAGTGATTTCTATGAGAATGGCGACCACGTTTCTGCAATTACAAATTGTAATTAGCAATTATGTCACATTGCACCTAACGAATTACTGTTATACAGTGTGTATAAAAAGTAATTGTCCATCCGTTCTAGGGTTAGGTGAATCTACACCTCTGAATCGGTGGACATTTGTAAAAGAAACTTGTCGCAAAATTGTTTATAACAAAAAAATTGTGGTTGAAGTTTTTTTACATCAATTTTACACTAAACCTATCACCGCCGTCAAATGATTGGTTTCTGGTTTTTTATTTTACAATGATTGAAATTATAATGATGCTTTCACTGGAAATGATTATACACATTTTTGTATCCAAGCACACATTATAATAAAAATCAACTTAAACGTAAACTAACAAAAATCGATAATTGCAGATGGTTCTCGAAAAATGAATATCGCCTTAGAAACGATTTCTTCGCGCGAAAATCGCATTAAGATCACCAAGTTAAGCGTATACGTCATCGTTCCTCCATTCGGCGATATATAATTATAACATATAATGACAAACAATATCTTTATGTAGAAATTGTATTGTACAATGATTGATTTATTGCATTTGAAATATTAGATAATCCGCAATAACACGTAATATATTTTCAGAACTACTCAATTAAACAGTGGAATCCTTTTTCAAAACTTACTGTGTTCTTGTTTGATTTTTTACGATTTTCTATTAAATATTCTATTAAAAATTTTTTCTTTTGCACAGCAGTGTACCTGGAAAAACGTTATAATAGCGAACCGAAGCGACGAGCGGATATACACACACAACACTTGTAAACACGTCATTGACGACCGATGACAATAAAAAAAAAGGAATTTCCTTGACAGTTTCCCACTCTTCAACCTAAAATCCTTCCGACACCTGCGTCCAATAAACAAACGCTACATTTCCCCATCTAAATCCACCCTTAACCATTCGCAAAAAACCCGAGGTTACAATTGCAGAACTATTTTGATCGTGGTCGGAGAAACATTTCACTCGCTGTCACCGTTTCAGAAAGTGTGTCGCGTAGTGTTTAGTAATTATGTAGAAGTGGTATTTTTGTGCTTGACACTTATTAAGACGTATTTGCAGTGTGCTGTGGATCGGACGAAACAACAGAAGATTTTGAAAAATCTGTAAGTACACTCTACAGTGGCCGGAATTAATATTCGGACGATAATAGCTTTTTTAATATTGTACTATACGATTTGAACATTTTTGGGAAGTTAGAGCAATTAGTTTACTACAGGATGTGAAAAGAAATTTTCGCATCCACTCACGAAGAAACTAATAACATCAGAATATGCTCCACTCGATATCATTCAAGGCGCCACTGAAACATTTTTTGCTACGAGTAACAATAGCGAGAAAATCAAGATGTCGAAATCGGGTGGGACATCCTGTATCAACAATAATATCTGACCTTGCGCAAACCATTCCCGCGGTAAAGCAAATACGTCTAATTTAGAACTTGTCTAAATCAACACGAGTTTGTATAAACATCCGTAGCCTTGCAACCCCTTCGAAAATCCCCGATGCCCGGGGAAAACGGATTTTCTCACGGTCCAGAATCAACAGACGTTCTCGCGGAGCTCGGCGAAAGGGATGCGTTGAAGAATGAAGGAATCCTCAGGTCCCGTCGTATCTCCATGCAAATGGGCCGCGCATAAGATGGGCGAAACTACTTATTTTGGGATCTCCGGGAATGTGACGCACCCCATGGTTCCACCGGTGACGGGTGTCGTTATTTCGGACGATGGGTCCCGCGCCGGGGACTCCAGCTGGAGTAACCATAACATCGCCCTCGTTATTCGGTGCTAATGACGCCGCGCGAGCTGGATTTATGGTGTTGAGAGTTAAGGGTCCCGCAGATTTCGCGCGGACTTCGGACGCGAAACGTGTGGGCGAGCTCCTCTCGTAAATCGAGCTTTCGGGGAAGCTCGTTCGCCTAAGTGACTTTACGACGCGATTCCGGAAAAATGTGTCGCGATCTTTCCAACCCCACCCCTCCCTCCATTTCGTAAATTCGCGCCGTAAAGTTACGAGTCTCGTCCTCGTCACGACTTTTTATTGTCCGGGAGAATAGTACATCACCAACTTAGAAATATAAAATAATTTGTTGTTATTTAGATACTGGGTTAACTGTCATGTACATTAGTTATCAAGTACACCGCAAATTATATATTTATTATTATACTTTTTTTAGAAATATGTTTTGAGATGTGTCACTTTTCTTATGAATGAACGATGCATAGTATTGAATCCACCATTTTAAATTTTTAATTTTTTATGTCAGATTCCTTATCAGTGACGTCAAAAACATCCGATTACCAACTTTTAGAAAGTTTCAATGACATTTTGACTTTTGGCCAGTAAAATCGTGTTCTCGGACCACTGTGCGACCGAGTGTTAGTCGAGGCGTGGTTTTCATAGGAAATTCCAAGGGATGCGATTTCTCGCGCGTCAGGAGACACGTTTTTCACCGAGGAATCAATTCCACGTATCCGACCGTGCAATCATCCTGGCATTTTGAGGTGGTCATGAAAATTGCGCGGTCGTAGGACTCGCACTCGGTCTCGGGAACGGCACCTAATCTTTTTGCGGCGTTATTACGGTAATCGAGGTGTTCCGCGGCCATTATCGATGCTCCATATTTTTCGCCCTCCCCCGCCTCACGTTCTGCGGCTCTCGGGGATCTGTGTTGTACACACTGGCACCGAAATCGTCCTGCAATTACTCGCTCATAAACGAGCGACGCTAAAGGAAGTTATGCGCCTGGCCAATAAAAGCAGCGTCAATGACACACGCACGGCCGCCAGCAAAAAGCGTTAATGGCCGGCGTACCATGCCGGGGCCACGAGCACAATGTGTCCCGGGTGTAGAGGTTCTTCCATTTCTGGGGGACCGTAGCAAAAATAGTATTTATAGGGCCGGACTGCATCGCGACGGAATCACCTCGTTAACTTGCAATCATGAATCTCCGTGAGGCATCGCCGCAATTTCGTTCGAATAAAATTCACCGCGATGCACCGGCCATCGACAAAGAGATGACGGATAGCGTCCGTGTACGGAAGTTACGTTTTTCGATCGCAGGCAACATTTATCTTCCGCATACATTAATTTAACAGAAATGTTTCTCTAAATCTAATATGGAAATAGTTGATATAAATGTGTAACTCGAAAAATGGTTTTAAAGTAGACGATACTTATGCAGCTTAGGAACCACCCCAATTTCAATGAACTTAACTCTTTGGGGTTAGGTGGGTTAAAAACTGTCCCACCTTTTGCTTAGCTTTTTATGCATGGTGGGATATATTATGTTCCAACCCACCTCGAAAAGTTGAAGTTATATTGATATTAAAAAGAATTCTGTGCAATTTGGGTTTTTATTATCTTTAAAATCGTGTGCCTCAAAGAGTTAACCGCATACTTCTAGATCTATGCGATTAAATATCGATCTATCTGTTGTGTTATACCAATATACACATTTCTGTGTATTCTAATCTTATTATCAGACTGCAGACTTTAAAATAAACCAGTAAAAACTGTTAAAAAGTTTTAGAATACTGTTATACAGTGGGTGTACAAAGTGTTCGTACATCTTTTAAAATAGAATACTTTTTTTATAATTGTACCAAACGATCTGATTTTTTATAATCAATTAGAAACATTGGTGTATGAAATGATATGCAAAAACGATTTTCCAAAAATTATAATTTACAAGATTACATGCAAAAATAAAAAAGGCATTTTTTAAGACTTTTTTATTTGGGTCCTTAATGAAAATTTAAAATATATGTTTTGTAGATCTATGTTAGTTATACACATACTGAAAATTCCATCGGAATCAGTTGACGCAGAAAAAAACGACACGCGTCGAAAGATGTAAGAATCTGATTTTGAGCAGAAACTGACGAAAAGTCGCGAAAAACTGTGATTTTCACCACATTTAACCACTTGTAGCTCTTCGGTATGTTAATCGATGTGGATCAAATTTTCAGCACGCGTATAACTAACATAGATCTACAAAACATATATTTTAAATTTTCATTAAGGACCCAAATAAAAAAGTTTTAAAAAATGCCTTTTTTATTTTTGCATGTAACCTTGTAAATTATAATTTTTGGAAAATCGTTTTTGCATATCATTTCATAAACTAATGCTTCTAATTGATTATAAAAAATCAGGTCGTTTGGTACAATTATAAAAAAGGTATTCTATTTTAAAAGGTGTATGAACACTTTGTATACATATAGTATTCTTATCTTAGGCTGGTAATCAAGAATTCAACCCCTTGCCCTACGATTTATTTTACGGTTACAGTGAATAGAACTTTCTTTGTAGTTCTTTAGTAGTTGTAGTAAAAAATTTATATCTATTGTATGTGGCTACATGTTCTCCGATAGTCATCGGAGTTAACTATAATCGTTGATTGGAGTTATAGTTATACATTAGCAACACCAAAATAGAATTTCATCTCGGTTTAAAGGAGATTAATAACATACATATATTTATTAGACTCTGTTCAGAATGTTCATCACGAGTCTGACACGATATTGTAGGGCAAGAGTGGTTAAACTGCTAAATATGAATGTTATTTCTTTTATGTTTATGAATACGTATTGTCGACTTAAAATATAAAACGAATTTCAGTACAATTATTTTTAAAAAGCGTGCGAGGATTAATAACGTTTCAACGTCGGAAACACAGTATCGACTAATAAAATACAAGCTTCTGTTTACAAGGCCCATTAATGGTTCAATGGGAAAACGTGTGCCCTCTTTGCCCGTTAATCTGCTACCACCGTAATCCTATAATCGTAAGTACGATCATGATTGCGGCCATAATGACATTTCTGAAGATCCAGAGGTTCGGAGGGACGTCGGTCTCGGAATGGAGAGACGGCAGTCGCGGCATGAGATCATCGAATGATCGAGCTCGGGCGCATCGTTCCCCGGAACACCCTATACAGGCTTATACAGGCAGTTAAACCTTATCCAAAGTCGATGAAGAAGACTACAATAACCACGAGGACGGCGGCCGCGTCCTGCGCGCTGCCCATAAAAGCTTCCCAGTCGGACTACGCGGATAATACCCGCATTAATAATTTATAACTCGGCCGTTAACAGTTCCGTTGATTTTTTCTGGTCGTTTTGGTCCGATTGCTCGTGTTGTCTCTACCGAAGCCGGCAGGAGGAACGTGGCTCCGGTACCTTTTTGCTTTCGCAGGCGACAAAAGGCTTCGGGCGCCGTGTGTCCTGACGTCGCGGCGCTCAGCGACGTCATCCTGAAAATCATGCACAGCCGAATCGACTCCGTTAAGCGGCCCCTAGACGATCAATATTATCGTCAATATATTGCGCAATAATTGATATTGTACATATAAAAATTATATGTCACGGCCACCATAGCGGGATTCTACACCTTTCGATCGGTGAAGATCGGTTAAAAAAACGGACCGCAAAATTGAAAATGAAACCTTGAAAATCAAGGTCAAAATTTTGTCCTATTGCCCTATAGCGTGTAGTAGTCATCGTGAGGAACAAAAGTCTCAAAGGAACCATGGGTGTCAAGTCGACTGTTCTCTTAAAAAACGATGTTAAAGTTCCATTTAACTTCTAGAATAATTTAACTGTTAAAATGTGTTTATTTTCGCATGTTTCCAAAGTAAATAGATAGCAGGGGCACCTTTGATTGCGTTCTCGACTGCCGAGAAGTGATTATCGCACGGGATTAGATGTACATATTGGTGGGACTATACTAATTCTAAGACAAAACCCTTTTGTTATTAATTATTTCCTTATGAAACTTTAACAGATATATTCCTGTCATTTTTCTGATTAAAATGAGACTAAATACGATACAATTTGGTTCGTAGCCGAACCGATATCTGAATTCTCAAGCAGACGAGTACTTATGTGTGCGACATAAGAACAGTTCAATCCATATACAACATGATTTATTGTACAAACGAGTATAGATTTAAACTATCACTATGGCTAGATAACTGTTCTATTATCCGAACACGGTCGGCGCTCAGAAATGTCGTTTTTGGTGCATTGCGGTTGAATAAACTCTTTATCAGCGAGCAATAGATATACACTACAGTAGGACCTCGGTTAACCGCATCCTGATTATAAACAAATATGCGTTTAAATATGATTATATTATAAAGAGAAATAAATTTTCAAAAATAAAAAATTTATTTTGGAATATAATGTACATTTTAATTATTTCCTCGGGTCTCGATTATCCATCGGGCCTTAATTTATCCGGGCTGTTTGTCTCCCGATCAAGCCGGTTAATCGAGGTCCTACTGTATTTATAATATTTATTCTTGTGCTATGATCATTTAAGCATTTTCTTTTGTCCTAAGTAATTATTAAGGATTCTAAGCATTTCTAGTCATTGTATATAGAGGATTATCATTAATTTGTGATTTAAGAAAATGGTGTTTTGTAAAATCTACTTACAAACAATCTTCTAATTTACATTATTTTTGTAGCTATAGCAGTTTCGAAGATATTCAACCAAATTTGTTTCTCATCCCAACATCGGTCCCCTGGAATATGAACAAATACCTATCGAATAATGGTAAGTTTTACTCACAACAATGTAATAATATTATTAAATCCGCAGTGTGGAAGATTCGTTTTTAATGTGACGAATCGTGTTGCCTGCAATGTTTCCAAGCTATATGTTCAATTTGTAAACGTGAATATTCCATTTAAAAAATGAAAAATATTCGGTGCTAGGATTTTACTTTAACCGTGTCAATTTATACAATTATCTGCAATAGGTTGATCATCCACTATACTGAATCCACACGAAAATCTGCCGACACCGCTTCGGTGTGGTCGCCAATATTCTTTTTAAGTTTGATAGGACTTCCGGTAGCAGAAACGCAAAAACCCACTCGACCTCGTAAAATAAGCAGAATCCATTTCGCACTATCAGAGAATTTTTTCAACAATCAAACAGAACTCTACCTCAGCTCTCTCCCAGAGAGAGAGAGAGAACGTTGAGCTCATTTCCAAAATCAAATCCGGTAATTACAGATGCAAATGGCCTTTTATCTGGGCCCTGATAAAAACGTTCCGTAGCCGCGGAACCGTGCCGAAGAAATCTTCATCGTTGCATCGATCGTTTCCCCGAACGCACTTAAGGGATTGCGGCGAAAGGAAAAAGGAAAGCAGAAAGAAACGTTTGATCATCAGGGAGTCGAACGCGAAATAAATTTATTACGCCGCCACCGGTGCGCCGTTCTCTGATTTATCGGTGAAAATAAACCAGCCGGATGGTTTTCGCAACGATAATCGCTCGTTTGGTTCCACGATGCGCGCGATATCTTCGCGGGGCCCGCGAAACGCGCGTTGCCCGCTCTCGACGAATGACTGATTTGCGATACGTAATCGCAAGAACCCGCGCCCTGGAGCAGTTCCAGTGCTCCAGAAACCCTCGGCCCGAACGTTTTTCGGCTCGTTACCCGGGCAAGAATATACGGGAAGAACCGTTCGACGCTTAACGATCGTCGTACCAGAGCTGGGCGGAGCTGCCTCGATTAAATCGCGTGTGCTGGATACGACGGTGAGATTTTTGGCAACAAGAAGTCGTCGTATTGATGCTGCAGCCAATAAACAAGAAGAATGTGCGTCGAAGCGCGTTCAGTTGACTCGGCACGTATGCGTTTAGGTTGTAGGGGAGAATGGGGCAATGGCGGTCACTTGAGCAATAATCATGATAAACTGAAAATATGGGATGAATTATTCATTTATTCGTACAATGAAAAAAAATTGGTTTCATATTCATATGAAAATGGAAAAGATATCTCTTACTACAATTGTCTCTGGGCAATAGTGGCCATTTTGCGGGGAATTACCACCTTGATTTATATGTCATTATTATTATTCACAACGAGAAATTTTTTGATGGAAATTAAATGGTTTCAAGAGATGAACGTACTGGTGATATTAGTGTTTTTGTAGGTGGACGCGTGAAGGATGTATGAAGGTCAACTTTGATTTTTTAAATGGGACCATATATTTTTTTAGGCACCAATCGATGCAGCTTTTTATTCTTTATAAAAAGTTATTAAACTAAGTACGTGGAAAAATGATTAGTTCAGGTAATATGTGCTGCAGCCAATAAAGAAGAATGTCGAAGTACGTATGAACTAAAAATTGCTGTACCATTATTTATAATATTGTTTACATTATTAAATAATCAATATTACTACACATTTAAGTATTGTATGAAGTATTATATCAATTTCATATCCATAAAATTGAAACAAATCATATAGAATGGAATTATTTAAGTCGGAAGAAATTTTCAACTTAAAATAGCACCGACGGCAAAGGGTTAACCTTTATGTATGCATGTATGTCGAAAAATTTTTAGTTTAGGAGATATTTATTGAAGCCAATAATGAAGGAGGATGTAGAAGTATGTTCAGATTTAATCAGTGAAAAATATGGGGAGAAATTAATAGGAGTAGAATCCAATGAAACTAAGAGTCCCAAAAAATAAAGAAAATTAGACCAATAACACGAGCAGAGGTATTGAAAACAATATTCGAAGCTATTCCACTATATGGGCAATTTGCTTATGCAGTAATGGTAAAAATGGGATTCAATTTTCAGTCATGAGCTTACATATTCCTCAATGTTCGGATAATTAATACTTGTAACAAATCCAGCATATTTTTAAAGTATCCACCGTAAACTACCGTCATTGATTTCTTTAAAATCTTTGGACAAAGTTTAAAATTATTACGTATTTATTTGATTGCTAGAAAAGTTTCAATTGTTACTTCCAATCTTTTTTATCTGTGATGTAACTTTGTGATTTTACCTCTCAAACGCATCTGCATTTTGTCCCGTCACGCGTGCATACGAAACGACGATTCTGAAAGAAAATAAGCATATATTAAAGACGCATCTCATCGACAACAAATTATTTTCTAACTGGCTTTACACTCCACCGATAGATTCTTTCCTTGGACATCGAACTGAGGCCACGATGAAAATAACGTACAGAATGAGCATCTCCTGTGTCTCGTTTTCTTCGTTTTGCTCTTGGGACTCGTGTTTCCATAAAGTTTTACAGGCGCGGCGACGCTAATCGTTGCGCTCGCGGCGCTGTAAATCATCGGCGGGAGTCATCGTGAATATTTCGTGCGCGCATGTTCAATTAATCTGTAGAACGTGGCGACCGAGCTCCATTCAAGAAGATTCGTTTTATACTAATCGTTCGCGAGACAAATAGATTAACCATCATTCCAATTTTTTGATTGGATCTTTACTTAACACTTCATTTATGCACAACGTTTTACATTTAGAATAAATTCCCTTAATAATTAGGTTTAATGCTACCAAATGATAAAACCTGAAAGAATTTCTAAAAATGATTGTATTTCATTTTCTACATATATTTTTATAAATAGCCTGCGGATTTTATGCATTTACGGCAAAAATGACTAGATGAAATACAAAACTGTGAATTATGTAAGGAATTTAAAAATCGTGCTGTTTGATTTCCAGGTCATTAAAATGATTGGAACAAGAAATAAATGTCTATGCAGTTCATGAATGCAGACCATTTTGATTTTGCATAAAAATTCGCAATCTAGTTATAAGATATAGGAGCCACTTAAGAACGTTTTCATTTTTTAAATAATTTTATTAACAATAAAGTCGAAAATATTGATGCTATTTACTTCTTTCAATTTTTACACTGTATTAAATTGCAGCTATATACTCATTTTTATCGTAAATACATTAAATTCATGAGTAACCCTTTGCCTTACGATTTATTTTACGATTTCAGTGATTCAAACTTTTTTTGTAATTCTTAATTCCCTAAAAAAGGAGAAACGTACGCCTATATGTTACCCAATAGCTGTACATTAACAAAATCAAGATAGAATTCTATTTCGATTTAAATTAATAACATACATATTTATTATACTCTGTTCAGAATCTTCATCACGAGTCTGACACGATATTGTTAAGGCAAGGGGTTAATCATTTTGGCAAATGAGTGGCTCACATTCAAATCGGGGATGCACTAGAAGCTATAAAAATGTTTTAGCTTATAAAAATGACAATCGATTATCGAATCAATTTTCACGTAAGCAACTTCATAATTTCAATATTTGTAAAATGAAGAATATAAAACCGGTCGTTTGACCGGCACTGGTAGGTTTAGTCTTAAATGCCCAACGTTCCAAAGAAAGGATCTATGATTGGAAATGATCGAGTCAAGAACAAACCTCAGACAGAGCGTCTACTTCCAGTAATTAGCATCGATTGGAAGACGCTCGGACAGCGATGATTCAGTGTGAACGGCGCCTCAGGTGGCAGGCAAAGCGCTGGCACGTCAACAAAGGCATATCTCGCATTCGCCGAGCGTAAGGAGTATTAACTCCAAGAATAGTATGCGTGGGCCGGTCTCCCACGTACGCGTCATACACACGTCATACTCTGCAAAGCCGAGAGCGAGCTGGGAGCCGGACAGGTAAGAGGCCTGTCCGTCTTCCAGCTCGAATTCCGCGGTAGCCACTGCGATTCCGCTTTGCTCGTTTCGCGGATTTCGACATGCAACCGCACGCGATCGCCGACTACTGGAAACAGAATCCGGATTTTGACCAGGCTTTCTCCTCGTTCAATTTCCTCGTGCGTTCAAACGTTATTTTGTAACATAAATCGACAAGTATGCTGTAAATGTTCCCTGCGAATGTTGGAATCGGAAGGTCACGTGTTATTGATCAAATGTTTGGAATCGCTTGCCGATTTACTGCGGAATTACGTGACGTGATGGATGGTAGTATGATTTCAAATGCTGGAATAAACAACGTTGCTTGTTCTTGCGTTTGGACTCTCTTGAGGAAGTTGTTCATCGTCGAGCTTCGAAGTTTAATATTTATCGCAAACATTTATTTGTTTATAGTTCGGGTGAATCTCAAGTGGAATTCCGAGTGCTTAATAAGGAGACAAGCATGTTTCCAGGATTTAAAGCTGACGCGTTCAGACATAGTCGTACGAGAGTTCTTGTTTGATTCCCACAAATGATCGCAAATAGAGAAATAAATTCACGAATACATTCGAAAGTGTTCAGAATTTGTTGGTCGTAACTAGATTGCGGATTTTGACATGCATTTATGACGAAGATGGGTAGTTGCAATTTAAAACAGTGGACAGATTAAATAAATTTAAGAACAAATAAAACATCAATTGGCGTCTCCGGTTTGCAACGTGTTAACCCTTAGCACTCGAATGGTGACTCTGAGGCGCCGCTAAAAATTGCTGCAGCATTATTAAAAATATTGTTTGCATTATTCAATATGTCGGTATCTAATCAGTAGACTGCGGATGTTTATGCAATTTTCAATTTTTGTTGACGAACTTTAAGAAACTCGAATCAAATGGAAACTTATTTTCCGTGGTACTAGCCTCTTTACTAAAATTCTAAAATTCCCGGTACTAAATTCTTTGAAAATTTTTTGAAAATTTTCAAGAGCCATAATTGCACAAAGATCCGCAGTCTATTAATTTAAGTATTGTAGGAGGTATTATACCAATTTCATATTCATAAAATTTCAAAAATCGTAGGGAATGGAAATATTCTAGGTCGGAAAAGATTTTCGAGTTAAAATTACTCCGGGTACAAAGGGTTAAATATACGAACAAAGAGACGATAGCGAAGGTGAGAGTCAGTGGACCCCTATTATCCGAACGATCGGGTTATCCGAATCTTGTCCCCCGAACGGATAAACACAGTCCCGCCGTGCATTGATCATTTCAGTCACGTCTAGGGGCTAAACGAGCACGTTATTTTCGCATTCTTCTCTGCGGAACGATGATGCAAGATCCTCGGTTTCGATCGATTGCGCAACTGGTTGAGCTGCGGTGGCTGATGGCGTGCAGCGTTGGCGGATCGATGGTTGATTTACAGCCTGTCGGATGTCTCGCGTGCCCCGCGAGGGAGAATCGACTACGCAACGCGTAATAGGTCGTTGCCGTGTTTGATGTCGTCGAAGGAAACTCAGTTTGCCTACATTTCTGGTGTGGGTGTCGAGGACTCTTTCGCGAGGCCGTCTGATTGGCGCGCGCACACCACCAGCGCCGATAGAAAGCCCCGTGTAATAAATGGGTAATAAAGTGGCAATGAAATCCGAGCTGATTGCAAGTAATAATCCAAGAATAGGTTAGTATAGTTTGCTATTTTATCGCCGCTATCGTGACGGTGTTGCTCGTTTGTATACATTGCGATTCCATCCTTTTGTTTACCTTTGCTGGATTGGCCAATTAGAGATTTGTAGCACTGCTGGCTTTCTATGATGTTAGACAGTCATTGCTTTAGAGAGTCCCTATGCTGAGATGCTTTTTATAAAATTGGGTTAGTACTTGCTTAATATTTTAATTAATAGCTTATCTACCAGGAGCCTATTAACCCCTACAACATCGAGTCAGAGTAAATACGATGTTATTAATAGACTGCGAATTTTATGCATTTATGACAAAAATGACCATGCAATACGGAACTATGCAATTTTCATGGTATTACAATTTTTAACAGAAGAAATACATTGTCGTTTAACAATTTGTACAATTAACGGAAATTTTTATTTTGCATGAAGATACGCAGTTTAGTTATTAATTTCATTGAAACCGAAGCAGAATTCTATTTTGTTGTTGTCGATATATAGCCATTCGAGAATGTATAGGCAGTTAACTATTAGGTTTAGGACATACGAAAGTCAACATTTTTATACTCGGAATTCGACATTCTTCCATATTTTAGTATAAAAAATATAGTATTCCATTTAAAAAAACAAAGTCGACCTTCAAATCTCCGAAACGCTTCCACCTGTAAAAAAGTAAATACACTTAATGTACCCCTTCAGACGTGTGTGCAACGCATACTTTGGAAGTTATATAGATGTGCAAGTTGCGTGGACCATCCTGTATATAGGTTCTAACTTGAATGGTGGGGATTTAGGAATTGTAAGGGTTAGAATGATAAGGTCAGAGTTTTGAGGATGACGTGTTCCAAGCAAATGGGTCGAATATGATGCGGCAAGGGCAGAGGTCGAGGATGGGGCAGAGTTTGAGGATGAGTCAAGGATGAAATCATGAGTTTGTATAATAAAAACAGGAAGTCGGGTATCTATGTAGAATGTAGAATGAAATGACGCTGGTATACAACACGGTGAAGAATGCGTAGATCATTTAGGGACAGTGTGCGAGTTGTTGAAGGACGATTCGCCTGTGATTCGGCAGGCTAGAAGACGAAATCCCGAAGTAAGGTGGCGTCGAAAGAGGTTTCCCTCGAACCGCTGGCGGTTCTGGTCGCCGAGGAGCGGTCGGCCTCGATTAGAGCCACGGAATAAATTTCTTGCGGAGTGTGGGAGCGAGTCGGCCGGGGTCCTCGTCTCCAATTGACCCCACTTTGCTGCGAAACTCAAGCGACTACGCGGGCAGATTTCAGCACGGCACGCGGGCATGCCTAGATTTTCGCAGATTGCGCGCGGTTCCTGGCTCGCCGCTATGATCCTCATGTAGAACCTGCCGCGTTTTGCGGTCTCTCGTATAAACTGATGCCTCGAAACCACCGGTTTATATAGCCGCGTATAGTATGCATGCTCGCGTATCAAATTTTCTCACCGGCCCGTTTCCCATTTCCATGGCACCCGCGCTCTCCGCCGGCCATTATGTAATGTTAATCATACCGTTTGAGATGAGGGTTCTGTCGAGCGCCGATTAGAAGCTGGACACAAACTCGAGTCCGCGCGGCAACAGCTCGCGAAGTTAATCGCCAAACTATTAGAATGTAAATGTTATGACGAAACTGGTTTCAGACGAAAACATTCAGTTTATTTTGTGTTAAGTGGCCTGCTCGCCACTCGTTCGTCTAACGCGAAACTACCCGTCTACAGAGTAATTATTGGCCTCGCGGGAAGTAATTGCCCGATCACCATTCATGCCTGCAATGTTATAATTCCGTGAGTTTGCATACGCTGCGATTTATTCCCATTTTATGCAGCGAGTTCTAGGAACGATGCACGCGGACTACTAACTATTTCGGGGCAGAGTTTTACGGATTGTGGGGAAGCTTCGTGGCTGCGATTAAATATGTATGTACTCCTTTGTACGTAATATACGAGTAGCTATGAGTACTCGTATGTACTCTTTTCCTTCAACTAAAGTTCACTTAAATTAGAATTTTACTTAAAAAAATTTTTCACTTGTTTTATTATATCAGGTTTCACTGCGTTCGAATAGCCACTATTAGCAGCTGCATTTTTTACATTAAGAATATTTTTGAATGTTATTAGGATCTATTTGTTCATCAATTTATTTTCTAACGTTTCCTTAGTTCTTTTCTTTAATTTGTACACGCGTGTAAACGGTTTATAAACTGAAACAATATCTACTATTTCAGACTAATCCAAACTGAGGTTTTCAAGATATTAGCAAAGAGTAAAAAGTAGATATTTCGACGTTTTCTGAATTGATTGAAGTGTAATAAGTAGACTGCGGATTTTATGCAATTAGTACAAAAATGAGTCCGTGAAACAAATATTTCATTTCAGTACTTTGTAATTGATGCAGAGGATCAAGTTTGTTTCTAGAAGACACAAAGAAATTGTGAAGAGTACTTTATGTTTAAATTAAGAAAGGAGAAATTTGAAATTTCATTAGAAAGTGTTGGAATAAGTTTAATTGGTAAGTAGACAGCGGATTTTCATGCAAAATAAATGAATTATTATAACAAACTTGATCGAAATAGAAATTTATTTTCTTTCATATTACGCCTACTCACTTGTGTCATAAATGCATAAACTCCTGTCTATTGATAAGTCATTTTACTTTCTTCAATAATCTTTTCCAGTTTTCGGGTATGACGATAAATAATGTTGCAATAATCTTAAAAGGTCATAATTAGACAGCGGATTTTATGCATTTATTTAAGAAAGGAAATAAATTTCTATTTCACCCCAGTTTGTTGTAATTCGCGTAACAAAATTTTATATTGCATAAAGATCCGCAGTCTAGTAATAAGTTACATTTGAAAAATTGTCATGCTGTTACAGCCAATTAAATCGTATCGTCTGAATAATGAAACATGAAAATTCCGAGAATATTTATTTTATTAACGGTGTTATCGAACTTATTTGCCTCGTTAATATCAAACCTCCTTCAAAAGCTTTTAAAACAATCTTTATACCCCAATAGATTTTATGAAGACTACATATTTTTAGTTCACTTCAAAATATTTAAATTTGCATCTTGTATTCCCAGATAGTACAAATTTTTTAATTATATTAGATAAGAAAGGGAATATTGAAAATGGACATAAATAAATACTGCTCGGCGTTATTAAGATTATTCATCACAGCCGATGAACACAACCTGAACTGTACCATGTACAGAAATGAAGAATATGATAATAACCACTGATTTCTCCTACAATAAAAGAAAATGATAAAAATGGTAATGTTACTGGGCCAGTAAGAGAGGGAACACCGAAAACCAGCATTTCTCGTGTAAGATCTTGTGAATCGGGTAGGATTCGTGCTGTTGGCAAAATTTGGTGTCCAGTCGGGAAGGTGAGCACCACGACCGCTTGATTTACGGACGGCAGTGGCTTCGGCCCCGTGGTCGTCACACGAATGCGCATTATTCTGCACCGGCGTATGAATCAAGATCGGTATCGTCACCGGCTCTTATAAGATAACAAGCGCGACTCTTGTTACGAACAAACACAGCGTGCCGAGCGGCGTAGTGGGTGGTGGTTTCGTGTGGACGAGTCTTTAAGCGTTAATTGAGACAAGAGACCGCGCGTTGGTGGTCTAAATTCTTCGCTATTCCGGGAAGGCTATTTCCAGATGTATCTACGACAATTCGCCAACTCCACGGAAATGAGGGGTGGAAGATGACAACCTCTCGGATATATAAATTTCCTTCTTTCGGCATACTTCTCTGTGCCGTCACTGCGGAATCGTCAGCCTTCCTGATCTCGGACGAGATCTTAATTCATCTTCCCTGGCGAATTCAGTCGGTACATGTATCATTCTACATGGAACTGTATCAATATGAAATACCAGGGATTCAAACAGTTGTACGACTTTTTAATAAGATTTATTTAAACTGTGGTCCGTCAAACTTTGATTAACACTAAACCTTACTACCGAGCACTAAAAGCGATTACAATGTTTTAGCTGATAAAAATGACAAGGATCTATTCATTTAGATTTTCTGCAATTTTTAGTACAATATGTGCTTGGATAAAGAAATTTATCGAATCAATATCCATGTAAGCAATTTCATAATTTCAATAATTGTAAGATGAAAAATATAAAATTGGTCAGTAAGGTGTTAAAAGAACCCTCACGTTAAATAACCATAGATCGTTGCTACTTCATCAATTAAAGCGATGAATAAAATTCTGACTAGACAGGGGATATTTGCACATAATAAAATTTTTTTACGCGAATTGCAACAAACTGGAGTGAAAAATAGAAATTTACTTCCTTTCTTAATAAATGGAAATAATATGATAGTGTCTTCACATTTTTCTCATGTTTCTACTGTTTTAAATTACACCTACTAATTGTTGCCGTAAATGCACAAAATCCGCTGTCTGATTATGACCTTTTAAGATTATTGCAACATTATTTATCGTTATAGCCGAAAACTGGAAAAGATTACTTATTCAAACACTTTTTAATGAAAATCAAATTTGTCTTCTCTTTAAACAAACTTGATATTTTTTAATCAAGTTTTAGATTGTAAACAACTCTTAGAGCCGTTGCAAACTACCGTCTACTGTTAACGAGACGAACCAAGAAACAAAACTGTGTAAAATAGCTTCTCAACATTCCGTGAGTTACGCTGATTGTAATCGACGCGATTCCGAGCGATCATTACAGCATGAAAATTCTTGCATATTGTATCTCGATAACGTGCTACAATACCAGTAATCTTCGCGATATTAAACAATTTAGCTAGCGCAATTTGCATCGATATTCCAGAATAACTTAAAGCGACCAGCTGTTACATTGATGGAACTATTCCGATAACGAGCCATAAAGAAAATCCGTAACATACGCTGTAGTACAATTCGCATAAATTCAGCAGCATGATATTCCCAGAGACTGCCATAAATTTCACGCTACTTTTCCCCAGATAAATTTTCTAACGATTATACTTCGCAGCGAACAATTTTCCTAAATCCACGTCGACAATCTTCGAGAATAAAAATTCTATGTCGTTAAATAATTCTCGGGTACGTGTGTTCTTCTACGGTTACTTTGTTAATCGTTTTTCCTTTGTGCAAGATCGATGTATCGCCAGCGATTGGCAAACACGTGTTTTAGTGAGTTTGCTAAGCAGTATGGCGTGTCTCCTCCAGAGAAAAAGTTTGCTTTATGATGTTGTCGGTGTTAAACTAGTTTCCAAGGTGGTAGGGCACTCGAGCCCCTTGCATATTTAATTTCTGCGATACCTACAACGCGTTCATAGTCAAGAACAATCGCTTTTCACCTACACACAGTGTACATTACATAATATCAACTTATCTCGTTGTTGCAATTAGATTACGGTAGTACGCCTCCGGCGAAAAGCATTCGTTGCACCAAACAAAAATTGTTTGCAGCGTTAACGACGTATTGTAATCAAATTTAGAATTGGTTTCTTGCTTTAATCATTTTACTAAGTTGATGATAATGTACCGACGCTCTTGAATCCCATTTATCTTTCTACTGATTCATGTTTCAACTACGGGCTTTTTCATCATAAATGCATAAAATCCGCAGTCTGATTATTACTGTTTTCCATATATTTCATTTGGAAAATATTTTCATTAATCATGAAATATTTGTTCCTCTTTTTTACCACGTTTTTATTAGCTCGCTTTCTTGTCTGTCTGTCTGTTTGTCTGTTCCGTACAAATTTTGCAATTGATTTTAAACTAACTTCCCGATGAGCTAGGGACTTGAAACTTTAAAAATAGCTCAGAACTAGATGACAATATGCACTGAATGACTGAATGCAATATTAAAAAAGAAATTTTTTGTTTTAAACTGTGCGTATAGGAGATAAAATTTTCTTTATTCAATTTATTATATTTTCCTATTGACTAGTTAAGCTTGTCAAATAATATAGCTAATATTTTAAACTGCATCGTTGCATTCAGACTTTGAATTATAAACAATTATTATCACACGGGCGATCTGCTTCATTTCTGGCGACGAATGGTAGACTTACGATTTTCATGCAAAATAAATATTTTCTGCATTAATTGTAAGATATATATTCTATATAATAATCTTACAAAATTTTGATTTTTCTTCATAAATGTATAAAATCTGCAGTCTAATAATAATTTTACTCTGATTTAGGAAAGGCCATCAAGATCGCTTTTGTCTGAGAGAAAAGTTATTCATAATGATGACCTTCGCAACATATTTCAAGGTACTTCTAACACTTTCCTAAGTAATCACTATTATATCGTAGATATTTGATAGAAAACCAAAAAAAGAAGGACAGAAAATATTATTTTTATCACAAAGAATTGTGTAATTGACAATAAAATGTTTCTCTTACTTCGATTAAGCAACACAAAAACGAGCTAGCTAGCTGGTCCACATCCCGATGACAATAAAATTCATTTAAAAAAAAGAGAAATAAAGTAAAAATGGAGTAAAGTGATTGAAATGATCGTAAGTAGTACGATCATTTCGTATTTACGTATTTCGATCAATGATTATTCCGAAGAGGTCAATTACACAGAGAAAGAAGCAGAAACAGTTCTCTAGTATCGGATAGATACACCCAGACCACATTCCAGAAGATAGTACGGGATCGGACGCGAAAGGGAAACGGAGACACGGTCGAAGCAACTCATTCCTCACGGGAATCGGTGTAATTACGATTTTTCGCGTGGCACGGACGCGGTTATAATTTCTCGACAAGCACGCGTGTGGGATAAGTAATGCTTATCGATCTTTCTCCGATGTTTCCCGGCGACTATCTGCCTGGTAAAACGCGCGCGCGAGCTCGCCTCGGCGTGGGAGGCTCGGGATTTAATGGCCGTCAGATAATAACAAACGGATATGCACCCGATCGACCACTGAATCAGCCCTGGTTGCTTAGTATTTCACGGTTTACGGGTTATGAACACAAGGATTATTGTTACTATTATCGCCGGACCACCTGCGTGGACGGCGCACGGATCCGCTCTCACGTTAGAGCGCCGCGCGCGCGCGCGCTCTGTGACTGCAATAAGGAAGAGATTTTATTCCCGTTCGCTGAAAAGCCCTGCTACGTTTATCACCCGCGGGAATACATTGTCAAGCCGACGATACTTTCGTTTCGTTACGCTAGGCGTTATAGTCCCAGATCTTTCCCTTCTTTCTTTCCCCTCTCGATGCAATGTTCTTCTAACCATGAAGAACAGGAATGAAATGAAAACTGGCTTTCATTTCAGTCGTGGAGGAAATGTTTCCTTTAAGTCTTTTACTTCCTTTTATTCTTTTTCTTCCTTGAATCTCTAACTAACGCGTCATAATACTTCTACAGCTAGAGTTGAACTCAAAAAATTACAATTGTGCATGTGTATAGATATGTATATTCCATTCATATATATATGTATATTCCATTTCATTCATACCATTCATACAATTTGTGCATGTGTTAAATTTTTCTTTAACTGTTTTCTATTATTCCTGATAATTTTGTTTCAGCTCTTGTTCTTCAATTATTATTTGTCCTATCTTTTTCTTCAATATCGAACTTCACAGTTTACCTAGGACCTAGGAAGTATATTAATAGGATTTTTAACCCTTTGTGTTACAATTTAATATCGTGGAAATCGTTTCAGCATCGATGGAAAATAAAATAATTTGCATTGCTCCAATATCGATATAAAATCAAATTTATAATGAAAAGTTAAAAATAAGTAAATTTATCACACGAAACCCATGATGTCTCCGAGATGTTATTTTAGAAACGTCATTCATAATTGTGCTGTACCCACCGCCCTTAAACAAAAAATAAAGTCCGCTCATAGTGCGACTGACCTGCCCTCTATGACGAGGCCAAGGTTTCGTCTGGATTTACACTCCATTTGGTATGGAATTTTGGCACCAAACTTTGTAGCCAAATACCGAAGCTGTTTGAATCTGTTTCCGCATTAGATTCGGTATTTAGCGACAGGTTTTGGTCTGCAGATTCAGAGCAAATAAGAACCGAATCCTGTTCCATCTTGGTACCAAAATGACCGCCTTTTGCTCGCAGAGTATGATTGCAGATATTTGAAATTTAGAAGAATGAGGAAAGATTAGGTGTTCGATTGAACAAAGTGTAACAAAGCGCAACCATCTCTGGTGATGGCCAGGCTGGTAATTCCTTGCCAGCAACAAACAGTTCCATCGCACGCGCGTGTACGAGCGAACGGTTAGTTATACGGGGAACCCGTGAATTGATTTATTCGAGCATCGCATTCCCGGACACTATCTCACGACCTTAAAAGCGGCTAAACGATTCAATTTGTAGTAATTATAATGCAACCGGCCTGGTCCGGGGCTGGTTGGCTGGCTTGGGCGTGCGCTTTTTTTCATTGGGACCACTTAAGATGCGACGACGTTTCACGTGTGGGCGTTAGTCCGGTCGAGAATCGGCTGAGCGCCTCGTCCCGACAATTTCGAGCTAATCTAAACGATATTGGACTGGAGCGACGTTAAGCACGGCCGACGACGAAAATTTGGTCGTGAGTTATCGTCCCGGTTGTTTGTGTCGATTCGTCGAGCCCTGCCTTCAAAAAATTATGGAACTCTTCATTCAACTCTATTAATCCGTAACTCTTTCTTCGTCAATTTGTTGTGTCATTTATGCGGTGATTTTTGAGGGATTCTTTTGCAAAAAGTTTATTTTATGGAAATGTCAAAGCGTATGTGATTTCAAAATATTTTCATTTGCTATGATTTTCTCCCAGCTTTCTTACAATAAGCAAATTCTTTGTTGAATTCTTTGTTGAATTTTTTGTTGAATTCTTTGTTGAATTCTTTGTTCAATTCTTTGTTCAATTCTTCGTTCAATTCTTTGTTCAATTCCTTGTTCAATTCTTTGTCTTCCGAAGCAAAATACTCGCATGTTTCTGAAGTTTCTATTGTAGTTTATAATCTAGTGGCACAATTGTTGCGATTGTACTGGCTGCACCCTGTACAGACTCTTTTCGAGGAAACGGATTAATACGTTCCTGAATTGAAACATGCATGTTCTAATTGTAAATACAGAAATTTTAACCTTATCATTCTTATAAAGCAGCACATGTTACTTTCAGTGCACGGTACGTTTAATGCTAATGGTAACTGTAACTCGTAAATTGGTTTAAAGTTCCCCTATACATTTTATGAAACATGTTCCATCTTCTAGGCACCCATTCAAAGGACTAAACAAAGGTATGATATCATTTAAACAGTATACTCTTCAAACTCAGCCCAATGATCCCAAACTGGATAGGCCGCAAACATCTTAGTACAACCAAACCAAAGTTTCTGGACACTACCCGGTTTCCCAGCATCCGTGCGCAAGTTCAAGCATTATGTATCGTTACAGCGCAGAATCATTTTCCACAGAGGGAATAGTTGTTTACAAAGCCCGCGGACGATGCGGCGACCACGAGTGCGTTCGTGCATGAAAACGAAAATGCGGCTCTCGTGCGACTCGTCATTCAATCGAATAAAACGAACGACGGGAAAGAGGTAAAGGGGCGGGTACAGAGGGAGAGGGACGACGATGAAGAAGGGAAAGAAAGAGAAAGTTACGTTAACAACTCTACGTTCCGCAGGGCTGCGCTTATCGCGTCGCACGCGTCACGATCGAAATTTTATTACGGATAGGAATAGGACGGGGCTACCTTCGGAACGAGCGTCTCTCTCATTCGTTACG
Organism: Lasioglossum marginatum; assembly: GCA_028455795.1. NCBI lineage: Eukaryota > Metazoa > Arthropoda > Insecta > Hymenoptera > Halictidae > Lasioglossum > Lasioglossum marginatum. Next base: position 1,731,196 of record CM052252.1, read on the forward strand.
CAGTTTATTTCGACGATTATTTTTTTTGTCTCCGCGGCACAGCGCTCCGTAATGTCTCGCCGGTTTCTAGTTTACGGCCTTACGAAAGGCAGCGTCGTTAGACGTACCTTTAATCGAGAGGACGCGAGACGCATCTATGCCGTGCGTACACACGGACGTTTGCTGTCCGATCGTCGCCGGGATATTTCGCGGGGATCGTCCCAGGGTCATTGCCTATAAACGTCCCGGCCCCGGAGATCGGTAATTTACGATCGTTCCCTTGGAAAACGAGCGGCCGACGATTATCGCTCTAATTGTAATTAACGTCTCCCGGCACCGTGCTCGCCGGCCGATCGTTTTATCAGGCCACGCGCATATTAATGAGTTTTCGCGAATCACTTGTCGCTCGCCACGATACGCTTCCTCGACCCGATACATCTGTTTATTACGAGAAGAACTCCTGGGAATTGCGTCACCCGGACGTTTATTAGCGAAAAGCGACCAAGCGTGGGCGGCTTTCAAAATTAAGGCGGTAGACTCGTTTCCAGGATTGCCAGGTTGCGGAATTCGCATTCTCATTTCTCGATAATACAAACACACGGGGTTTTTCAGTAGTCAAAAGCGTTAGATAAAAGATCGATCTAGGGCGCTATCTTCCTCAAAGGTCCTATTTTTTCGTTTACGAGGCGTAGTTTGCATTATTCGGCAGCATATAGCTATGAAAATAGCTACTTGCGCAGTTGTATGCTTCCGAATAATGCAAATTATGTCTCGTAAACGAAAAAATAGGACTTTTGAGGGAGATAGCGACTTAGATCGATGTTTCATCTAGGGGTTTTGACTACTGAAAAACCCCATTTTTGTGAATATAAATTTGTATCTATGCTATTTTAATAGTGAGTAATGAATTCGATAGCAGTGTATGCAAATTGACATTCTGTTCACAAGACTCAAAATTTATATTTAACTTCACAGCTTCAGAGCTTCGATTTTGTGTAACAAGAAGTTCATCCTTATTACAATACATTCAGTCGTGTGATTAAATGAAATCTATTGAATGAAATGAAAAATATTGAATGAAATGAAAAATATTGAATGAAATGAAAATTATTGAATGAAATGAAAATTATTGAATGAAATGAAAAATATTGAATGAAATGGAAAATATTGAATGAAATGAAAAATATTGACTGAAATGAAAAATATTGACTGAAATGAAAAATATTGAATGAAATGAAAAATATTGAATGAAATGAAAAATATTGAATGAAATGGAAAATATTGATGTGAAAAAGAATTAGAATGTCGGACGTCAATTCAATGTCACGATTAGAAACAATTTGTTAATGTAAATTCACGTGCAGCTCGAACGCTCAACATTGGAACATGATTCGTATCTGTTCTAAATACCGTGCAGCACGAAGTATCGTGCAAAATCAATTTGACCGTACGCGACGTTGCACTGCACGCACTTCACATACTGTGACTCCAATTAACATTCCGTTTAATTGCTGATCGTAGTATTTATAGACGTGTTTGCGCATGTCGACTCTGCTACAAGGTGTGCATTCCCATGACCAAAACACGCTCTGGCATAAGCTATTTTGTCACTTTTGCAAATTGTGTTTGACATGTTACAATTACACTTGAGGTAAATATCGCTGTTCCATGTTAGAAGCCGAATTTAATAAAATATACAAATCGCAATAAAAATTTATTCGGAATAAAAACCTTCTAAGTCAATTGTAAAAAACAGAAGCTTAATGAACATGTTCTCTTAAGAATTATAATGAGCCGATGTAACTGTGCTGTTACATTCTTCTAATTTCTTCACAGTTTTGTACATACATTACCGATTCAATTTCAATTTCATCACCGTGAAACGGTGATAGTTAACAGAAAATGAACCATTTTAGTTATTTCTGAACAGCTTTAAACAATAATCGAAGAATCCAGGAGAAAGAATAATACAGGAAAGAAGAAGAAGCTCGAACTATTACAAATCGAGATAGTTGCAAATCATTGGTCGTCTCTATGAAATGAAGAGGAACTTTCTGAACGCCGTTGGACAATAGTCCAAGAATACAGAAATAAAGAAGTTGAAAGTAGTCTGACAAGTGAAAAATATGCACAAGCAATTCGAGCAATGAAATACAATCATTCCCGACTATACCATCTTCATCACTAGGAGGCAATCGCATATCATCCGATGTCTCTACGAAACGAAGATAGTTAACAGAAAATAGGGACTTTCTGAACGTCTCTGTTTAATAATCCAGAAGAAAGAAGCAATGATACGAAAAAGAAGAAGAACTTGGAAACATTCTGAGTGAGAAATATGCAGAACCGAAACGACACGAACGCGGAGGATGCTAAGAGGATTCTCCAATGAATCAATTTTCTCCTCATTGTTGGAAGACAATTACAAATCTCCAGATGTCTCTATAAAACGAAGTTAGTTAACACAAAATAGGGACTTTCTGAACGTCTCTATAAAACAAAGTTAGTTAACACAAAATAGGGACTTTCTGAACGTCTCTATTTAATAATCCAGAAGAAAGAAGCAATGATATGAAAAAGAAGAAGAACTTGGAAACATTCTGAGTGATAAATAAGTATACAGAAACGAAACGACACGAACGCGGAGAATGGTAGGTGGATTCCCCGACGAATCAATTCTCTGCACCGTCGGAAGACAATCACAAATCACCAGACGTCTCTATAAAACGCCTCCTGGTAACTGGAGCCAACTAAGATGTCTCAGGGATCGAAGAAACCCGAGGAGGGATCGCGTCGACGTAGGAAAACGCTTTGCGACGGAGGCTCGAGAGGGACGAGGAGACAGGTAAAGTGAAACGTTGGCGGCACCCACGCGACCACCGGTCTAGATGAACTGTTTGTTGTTGCGTTTCAGTGAATTATCGCCGGGCCGTGGCCCCGTGCTACGAAACCGCCGTATATTAGCGGCTGAAAGCCAGCAAATGAGATCCGGGAAAGATTACAATTACCATCGCAAACAATATTCCGCCGTAGCACGGAGCCGAGAAAACGGTTATTTACAGCCCATTATACTCGCGGGACAAACCTGGGGGAGGAAGCTGCAAGAACGCGTGCACCATGCACACCTGAGAGACAAGTTTTTTGGGCCTCCTTCGGATTGGGGGTGCTGGCAGTCTGAAGTTCTGCGACTTGGAGAGAAGCTCTTGAGCGATATGTGACTTTAACATGAAAGAATTGCGTAGCTTCAAGATTCTCTAAGAACCATTATGTAATTTGAAATCCACCCTTTTATATTTAGATACTGGAAAATACCACCACTGGCAGACAGTATTCGATCAAAGTCGGGTATATGATTTTTGAACGAATTATTTAAATACGAAATATGGATATGATAAAACTATTTTTCATATTCACGTATCTAAGAATGGCAAAATTAGAGGGGGTAAACAGGGTAATTATCTCCCCCCTTTAATAGAATTACACTTATATATTATATAAAAAATGGAATTTCTTATGCGCGGATTATTCGGAAATATCATAAAATCGCTTATTGCGAAAAGTTTTGTACCGTCGTCTATTGACGACAGCCGTAGTTAAAGGGTTAAATATGATTATATTATATGAAGGGAAACAATTTTTGAAAAATAACAAATTTATTTTGAAATATAATGTACATTTTAATTATTTCCCTCGGGTCTCGATTATCCATCGGGCCTTAATTTATCCGGGCTGTTTGTCTCCCGATCAAGCCGGTTAATCGAGGACCTACTGTACTTTCTTCAGGGTGAAAAGCCACCCATTTAATATTTTTACATTCTGTAAAATGATTCATCTCTTCTTGTTGGTCTTTCGAGACCTATTTCTCTATATAATTTGTTGATGTAAATTGTGGAGCAATAATGGGTGGATTGTGGAGCGTATGAGGGTTAAAAGTTAACTAAACGACGTCAATATTCAAAATTTAGATGAGACAGACGTGTAAAATTTTAATGTAACTGCTTAGGTAGAACTCGAGATATCTTGTACACCGTTTTGAAAGATGCAACTCTGAGAAAAAGACGTTTATAGTTTACGAATGTAATTTTTCTATCAACAAAAAAATTTTCGGTTTTTTCAAAATATTACTGTGTCCTAAACCCTTAAACAGTTTTATCGACGAGTCAGGTTCAAGTTCAAGTGGTGTACAATGATATTCCGCGAGCGATCACGGCTCGCGCGAGTTCGTCGCCGCGACGAAACAGTAACTCACGCAATTACCATCAAAAAGTAATGATTTACGTTCCGGTTTTGCTCGTTTTGTCACCGCGACGCGGCGCGTTCCCGGCCACCGACGTATTATCGTTATAAATTTCGCTGAAGATGTCTAAGTTTTAAATCATCCGGATATGTGGCGAATAAATGATCCCTCGCGCGCGGATTCATAAATAAATCATTCCCGCGGACGTCGCGTCGTCGGGAGGCGACATTGTGCATGGCCGACCGTATTTCTTTTTTCACAAACTTTAGTGCTCGCACCTTGGCTGCCGGGAACCCCCGTCGCATTGTAAAAAGAAAGGATCGCGTGTGTGGGATGTGTTCAACAACGTCGCGGTCGCGAAACATGAGCTTTGGCTTGTATTACATCGTATCTGAATCATCCATGCGGATTCCTTCTTAAACATTGCGGATACACAACATTGTGCATAATATTCAATAAGGTCTTCTCGTCTAGAACCGTGGAAAAAGAACGATTTTTCGTTTAAAGATGCCTGCAAAAGGATTTGTTTAAATACGTAAAAATGACGAAGTTATGAATGTTTGAAAAACACAGCTCTCACTGTATAAAATATTAATCGCATTTTTTTCGGAATCTTATTTTTCAACTTGGCTGACAGCTGACAGAATATCTTGAGATCTAATTTTACGATCAACTTCAAATTTTGAGAGAATCTCCAGAACACTTTCTGCTGTTTCCATGAACAAAAAACGTCGACAAATATATTACTACTTTTTATTACCAGCCAAATGGAAAGAAAAAGCGTAAAAAGCTGTTGTGTTAAATAATAAGATATTTTATTTCTTTTGATTATAATGTCATAACCATTTATTATGACCATTTATTTCTTTTTGTATTTCGGACCAATAGTATGGGTGTCTCTGAATGTCCCTCTTCAAAGAACTTTAACTGCAACTACAGTTACAAGTATCTTGGCTTCAAAAAATTATATCGTGCAATCAAAATAATAGAAGATATGTATGCAAAAACTCAATACAAAGCGGCTGTCTGATTTTTTTACAAAAATTTCAAAACAGGATTTACGACGTTCCAGACAAGGAGACTCCATTAATACTATGCAGCTCTTTAATGTCAGACATAAAAGTAAATCTTCCGCGGTTGACAGACAAAACTGTTCAAACGATTGCATAAAAACTGGACGTCAAAACAAGTTAGAAAAACGAAATTGCAGCATGTAAGTCACACTTGGGTATTAACGTTAACGCTTTTTTTTTTAATAATAGTTCGGGTAGTTAACTTCCCGTGACATAATATTTTATATTATTTTAATATGGTAATTTAAAGGCGAAGCTGCTTCTTATGGAAAATATTAATCATTACTATCATTATTTGGGACGAGAAAGAGGAAACGCTGACAGTAGATGATATTAAGAGGAAACGAGACAGAAAAGGGATAGCAAAACATAGCGATATGAGAAATAAGAATGAAGAAGTCGGCGAAACGCAGGTGTGTGTGAGAGAGAGAGAGAGATAGAGATGAATCGACTAAAAGGAGGCACAAGTAAAAATGACGATAATGCCGATGAGTTAACAGGTATAAGATTAACACGAAATTAAATTTGGACGAGACATATACGATGTTAAGAGTAAAGGAACAAGCTCGGTAAAAAAAGCTCTGAGCTGCACGTGCGTTATAAATTATTTCTGATTACTGCTATCAATACTAATTTTAAATGCAAAATGGGGTAGAAACTACACCGCTTAACGCGACATAGAAGTTCCGAGCAGTCAAACTAACTGGTTTGCAACTTCTTACATAAATTACGATAGGCAGTGATTTTAATGAGATTTTACGCAACTCTTATTTGGTTGTGTTTGCTTAACCCTTATTTCAATCGTCGGATACCCTTCTGCACGTTAATCTTCCCAAACTTAAAATGTCTTCCAGCGTTATTTGACACATTTTTTACCTGTGTTCACCGCGATTTTAGTATTTTGTTATCAGTAGACTACAGATTTTTATACATTTATGAAAAAATTGGCTGGGTAAAGTATAAAACAGTAAAAGATTAGAAAAATTTCAGAATATTGTCATGTTGTTTTTAGTGCAGCAGAATCATTAAAGGATGAAACGAATTCTTATTTTACTCCTGCTCCCCACAATCGATGCAGAACATATTGATTTTGCATAAAGATCCGCAGTCTAGTTATCAGGAACCTGCAAAAATTGTCCAAAGTACAATAAAGTCTAATTATCCTATATTTAGGATACCATAAAAAATAAATAAAATAATTATACGCAATTCTACAACAAATCAACGAAAATATTACAATATTTTAATACGGCAAAGAATATAAAATAACTGTTTATTCACTAATCATTTTTATGCCATACTTTTTTACACTTTGTGTAAATCTTTGCATCATCCGATTTTTTACGAACATTATCTTCTTGTTTTCCTACATTATTTTCTGTTCATTTGAAGGTTGAGCGAACAAACAAAACATCAAACAAACCTTTTGTTTTTACTTATTTGTTTGTGAAACATTAATCGTATTTACTTTTTTCGTTTTCGCAAGATTTGATTGTGTGGAATTATACGTATAGACAAAAGCCTACCACTACAGTCCACACGTCCGTATCGATGAGACAGAACATGATCGTGTGCGTGCTTCGGAGCAGATGACTGGGTACGGGTCTAGCGACGAATGTCCCTTTAAATTTCGTTTGTCTCGTCTGGCACGCACACGATCATGCTCTGTCTCATCGACACGGACGTGTGGACTGTAGTGGTAGGTTTTTGTCTATACGTATAATTCCACACAATCAAATTTTGCAAAAACTTTAACAGCTTATATCTCCATAACTATTTGTTTGCGACATATGGCTCCTTTCAAACGTTTTCTCTTCTCGGTGAGTAGAAGGCGTTGATGTAAAAAAAAACTTTAACAACAATTTTCTTTGTTATAAACAATTTTACGGCAAATTTCTCTTACAAATGTCCACCGATCCAGAGGTGTAGATTCACCCCTAGATGACCATTACTTTCTATACACCCTGTACGGTAGTAAGAAACAATAAAATTCAGGGTCAGTGACACTAATTGTAAAGGGTTCCTCTGTGATTTTCACTGAGAACGCGGCGTCTTGGGACACCATAGGAGAAACAGAGGAGCTGGATTCGCTGCCCACGGGATCCGCGGAGGAGTATATCCTCCGGCATGGTTCGTCCCGACGTTTCTTTTTTCTTTCCCTTATTATATCGGCGATGATGAAGTGCCGGCCGGGTTACCTAATGCTCGCACAATGGCGACAACGGCGCGTTCCATGCGCCGCGCATAAATCTCCGAACAACGGGCGTATGTGTGCCGAGAGCGTACGCTTACGAACGCCGGCGTTATCGCGCGATGTATCGCGGCACAGCTCGCTAAATATGTTATAAATCCTCCGGTGAAACATTAGGGAATGCTTTGAATGCGCCTAATGCCGGACGTTGACTTTTCCTCCTGCTGGACGCGACGAGCAGCCACCCTTTCTTTCTTTCCAGCAGCTCGCGGCCATCGAGATCTCAATCGATAGCACTGGAATTTCCGGCGATACGATGGACCATGAAAGAAACAAGCTGATCCATTCATGAGAACGCTCTATGTATACGACGATGCCAGGATTTTCAACATCTGGAAACATCGAGACTCGTTTACACCGCTTGCTGCGTTAAGGATGTTCTGGAGGTAATATAAAAACGCAATAAAATTTTTGAAAATTTGACAAGATATAATTCTTACTAAATTGATGCAATTACCAAAGTTTGGGTTCGATTCACTGCACCGTTTAAGAATTATAGCAACTTAAATTTTGCGCATTTTAACACGTCTTCTTATGGAGAATTCATAAAATTCCACTTCAAACCCTATTTAAACCTTGAAAAAACGCAACTAGAAACTCCAGTTTTTTTATATGTAGTAAAAATTATGTAATTAATTATGTTCAAAATTTATTAGGATTCACTAAACAGTTACAGAGCAAAAAAATTATAAACTGTTACAAAACGTCAAATTTATCGTGTTGTCGCTCACTAGCATGGAAGCGCGACAAGCGTAGACCACTGAATATAGCTACAGAGAGTATAGTATTCGCAAAAGTTTAATGCAAAATATACTCATGAATGGCTTTCATTGCCAATATATTGATGGATTTCGAATTTCTTGTAGTTTCGTCTCCCATTGTACCTCCAGAACATTCTTAAGGCTCGTATCATTTGTACAAAATAGGTGCACTGCTACATAATTTAATGTTTCTGTAATTGTCACCAAACAATTGAGCCGCTCACTTGCCAAATCGATTGATTCCATAAAACAGAAAGTGGAGAAATGCGATGAAATAATATACATTGTTTTTCAAAATTCCCTTTAAGATAAAAATTGAAATAAACATTGTATAATGCATAAATACAGATGTAGCTTTCATATAAAGACATGTAGAATAATTTAATGTTTCTGTAATTGTGACCAAACAATTGAGCCGCTCACTTGCCAAATCGATTGATTCCATAAAACAGAAAGTGGAGAAATGCGATGAAATAATATACATTGTTTTTCAAAATTCAGCGTGAAAAACGCGAATGGCACGTGTGCACGTGGAACCGTTTGTCCAGTACCGAGGAACGGGAAGATATCGGTGGTGGTCGCGTTCGACATCGACACAATAGCCAGGCTAGACTACAATATAAGCAACTGGGTCCGGATCGTAACGGGGCCTCACGTCACGAAAATGCTTGTCGCCGCGCTGAAAACAGCGTCGGCGGCCGGGCGCGGTTCACTAACGACAGCCGGCGACCCGAAGGGAACACGGGAATGCGGTAGGAATCTAAATAAGACACAATCGTTTCGAACAATCGCATACCGCCGGTGCATTGGGACTTTCTAATAAGCGCTTCTCGGCGCCGGTCGGCCTTGCTAGGACTACTGCTAGTCGAATGTGAGGCTGACCTGCCCGCATTCAACAACCTGTTGCTCCTGAGCTACCTGTTCGCGCGCGTGCACGCCGCGCCGCGCCGCGCTGCACAGTGGTTCGAACGGGGAGAAAATCAATTTTTCGAATGGAAAGTATTTAAACCAATAAAAATTTTTGAAGTGAAACTTCTTTGCTGAGGGGGCTACAATTTTCCAGCGTGACGGAATCGAGCGTTATGAAGTCGAGCGTTACGAAAGTTCCGATCGCATGAGAATAAAGTAAAATAAAGTAAAATAAAATAAAATAAAAATTTTTTTCATTTGAGATCATACCCGCATCCTTACTATTCTCAGTTACTATCTCTTGTTGAATAAAAAAATACTAATAATTTATCTCTATCTATATCTAATAAGCAAGAAGTTTCACTTCTGTCGCGCGTGGACTTCACGCACACGATGTTTTTATAAATATCACTTATTTTTAGGAATAATATGACATGAAAGTTAGGAAATAGGAAACCTGCGATTTTGGCTTGTAAATGCGTCTACATATAAACGCACCCGCAAGAGAATCTAAAACATTATAATACATGAACAATATTATATTAATTTTATTATAGATGATTTATTTAACGTAGATATAGTTAAAGTAAGTGTCATTTATTTACCTAAAACACAAATTGAAGAAAGAGGTACATATTTTGAACAGTAGAATTAAAGTTTAATTTGACATAACTTTTTTATGTCAAGGAATTTGACAGTTGCCTGAAAGATGAACCAAACTCATCGAAAATAATGGAGACTATTTCGAAAAATAACAGATGTATGATTACATTATAAATAAATACTAAATTTGTTTTAAAAAGGCACCGAATTAATTTCTACACCTAATAAAATGAAACGCGCAACATTCATATTTGTTAGACTTTGTTAAAAACCTTCATCACGAGTCTGGCTCGTCAAAATACGGCAAGGGGTTAAGTAGGGATATCTTTTCGTTTGAAAGAAAAATTCGTACCACTTGCTGTTAGAGCTTTTACACTGGAACTTCGTTTTAAGAAACAAATAGAATAATTCTGAAACTAGTACAGTTCAACAGAAAATTAAAAATGGATAGTTAAAATAATCTTTTTCATTGAAGTCCAAAAATAACGATTTCATGATTCACGTACATCTTGAAGAAGGGTGGTCTGATAGAACAACGAATTCTTGTTGGTTAAAAAATGTTTAACGATACTTTCGGATCACCCAGTATGCAATGCTGTGAAAAAACATGGCTCAGCCAGGAGATTACTTCATTTACACTTTATAATCGTGTCGTGAATACAGCGGGAAAGGGCGGAAGATGACTAGTGATCTGGGATCGGGTTCCACTGGTTTCGAGGGTCGCTTAATTGAATTTAAGAGGTCCGCCTGTGACTTTGCACAGACGGAACCCTCCGAGAAGCGTCCAGTCGGGAGAAACAGGATTCGAGCCACATGACTAGGGGTTAACCTGTTGTTTCGGAAGTGTTAATAGCGATTTTCCGCTGATTCATTTGCTGGTCGCGCAACTGTCTTCAAAATTCTATTATCTTAATTATGTTTGCCCTAGAGGCCATGAAACCAAAACGTTTCTAATCGTATACCGTATAGGGTGAATTCCATTTTATTCAAATGCGAACCATTCAGACGTCCAGCAGATTGGAAACTTCGAAGTTTAAATTGATTTTGACGCCATCTACCAACAGGCCTTGTATTAGACATTAATAAATCATATGTTTTATTAGGTCATTCAGGAAGGTCTCCGGATTTTCTGTTAAGAAAAATTTGTACAATTCTTTCAATAGATTACAAATAATAACTTTGCCTGTGTCCAACCGTTCCGCAAGCTCATTTGTTGATTTAGCATGGTCCCACTTCAAGAAAAGTAACAATTCGTCTACGAAATCTCCTTTTCTAAACTGTTCATACCAATGTTCATATCTATCTCCAGACGTAATACTGTAATCATAATTCTCAATCAATTGCCACGGTTTTAATCAAATTCAAGACCAGCAAAATGCAATGACGGACATTATTTGAAAATACCTAATTGAGCCACAGAACACAAGCGCGACGCAGGCCAGAGCTTCCTACGTGCAATCCACAGAACATTCGAAACGACCTAATTGTTCAAGCAGTGGATGGAATTATAATACAGTAGGACCTCGATTAACCGGCTTGATCGGGAGACAAACAGCCCGAATAAATTAAGGCCCGATGCGAGACCCGAGGATATAATTAAAATGTACATATTATATATATTATATATATATTATATATTATATATATTATATATATTATATATATATATATATATATTACAAAATGAATTTTTTATTTTCGAAAATTTATTTCCCTTCATAATGTAATTATATTTAAACGTATATTTGTTTATAACAAATATCGACCTCGCGCGGTCTCTCTTTACACGCGCTGTCCTTCTCTATGTTCAGCTCGGCCTTTGGAGATAACAAAAATAGCTACCCTGTACGATAGATGCGACCAAATCCTCCCGAGGCTGTCGCGTCTATAGAGAATTTACTGTAGACAGTATTTTTAGAAAGGTTTTTAGTGTTCTTCTAATGTTTTTAATGCTTGGCCAGCTTTTCGGCGGAACACTGTGCGTCGTGGCTTCGAGATGCTGGGATCGTGGGAGGGTCGGAGGCAAGGATCAGAAGCAGGAGCCGATGGGTCGACCATTAAGACAGGAGGATGATCATAGCCGGTCGCAGGAGCTCGTATTCCCGGTGATCGTCGCGAAACGAAACGAATTGCCTGGGGAACCGGCCTTGTCCAGCATAGACACCTTGTGCACCGGGCAGCTGGCACGAGCACGCCTATAAATACGGCCAGTTTGCATAGCGATCGTCTACCGAGATTACGATCCACGCGCTCGGAAAAACCGCGCGGCTACGGGGATCCTCTTTCCTCTTTCTCGAGATCCCTCTCTCCTCCTCGTCCTGGCGCCCCATCCCCATTCCCCGAGCTTGATCTTCGTCGGATCGTTCGGTGTCAGTCCGTCGAGGCCTGTACCCGTCCATTTCGAGGTGACCGGGGACTCGAATGGTGAGACATCCAATCCACGTCGCCGCGTAAATGTCCCCCAGGTAGCCTCACGTGCGCATAATACATGATCGTAAACGATCCGCCGGTGAACCTGTCGACAGGCTGGTTCTCGAAACGCTGATGGGAATAAGGATATTCGTAATAGCGTCCCGATACCGGGGACAGGATGCTTTATATGGACTACGGCTGTTAGCTAGCCAGATTCTTTATTTCACCTGACCGGGCAGCGTCTCTCAAACTTCCTCCTTAATCCCGCCAATCGTCCGTTTCCTCATGAGCGAATTAGATGGCCAGCCACCCCCGGATCGTCCACAGATATCGTACCAATCATCGCATCGGATTATCGTTAATAAAGAAACGTATCTGATCGCTAGGAATGCTGTCGCTTGAATTTTCTGTCTTACTTAGATATTGCCTTACCTAGATGTTAGCCATGCTTAATCGCCTTTGTATCGATCAATGCTTGCCATCGGAGTTCTTCGGCTCTATTAAAAATTTATGGACTTGCGTCGTGCTCTACCGATCTTACTTAAAATCGACAGTATTAAACACCAATGATACTTAAGGGAGTAAACTCCTTTTTCCAGGATTGCCGACGTGCGGGATTCGCATTCTCAATTCTCGATAATACAAAAATAGGGTTTTTCAGTAGTCAAAAGCGCTAGATAAAAGATCGACCTAGGAAGCTATCGCCCTCAAAAGTCCTATTTTTTCGTTTACGAGGAGTAAGTTGCATTATTCGGAAGCATGCAACTGCGCATGTAACTATTTTCATAGCCACATGCTGCCGAATAATGCAAATTACGTCTCGCAAACAAAAAAATTGGACTTTTGAGGACGATAGCGCCCTAGATCGATCTTTTATATAGAGTTTTTGACCACTGAAAAACCCCATTTTTGTATTATCGAGAAATGAGAACGCGAATCCCGCACCCTTGCAATCTTGGAAACGAGTCTACCGCCTTTTAATCGGAATTTTCACGCGAAAAAGTTTTAACAATCCTAGTAATTACTACTAAATGTACCGATAGGTATTAAACGTGCGAGTATCCTGGACAGAAAATCGTATTGCGAACGTTTGGAATCACACGTGTTTATGAAAGTAATTATATTTTACATTAATTAATTTCAGGAAGAAGTGTCTCAAATTTTAAACCAGAATGTTATCTCTGAGTGAGAAATTACCAAGAAATATTTATAATAATAGTATCTATGATTGGATAAAGTACTTCGTATTCTTAATTATATTTTTTGTAGCAAGAAGAATTTGCACAGTCGTTACTTTTCCTATTTCTGTATTTGAGAAATGGGAAACGGTATTGAAAACTTTTGTTCCGTCGAACACGATTGTGAAATTAGGATGCTTCTGGGAAAACGTGGTGCCCGTTATTAGTTTGAGAAACGCTGTCTCGATCCGCAGTCGATAACATGTACAGTCCATCGGATCGAAAGAAAGCTTCCGTGATAATTTGATATTTGCGGCGGGAAACGTTTACGCGCACTACTGGCACGCGGTATCTTTTTCCTAACACGCGACAAATCAAGTTTTACGAGCGACTTGCTCGAGCACAGTTAAACACACTCTTCGTGTTTCACTCTTGTTACCGCTAACGTTTTAAAGATAGTGTTTCAAGTCACTTTTCTTTTACAACTTGATACCGTTAGCGTTCGAGAATTTACGACAATGTACGCACACACTACTCCACTGTAAACAATGTTTTAGCGAGTACTTTCTCTTCGGGAAACACGTCGAACTCCTTTCAATATTTTTACATTTCATTCTAAATAACATATTTCTGATGTCTCCTCCTATAATTATGAAACTTCTAAAAATATTAGATGATTGCATAAGTTCTGCACAATAAACTTTACTGCACGGCAGAGTGTAATAAATAGACTGCGGATGTTTATGCATTTATGAAGAAATTGGCTGAGCGAAATATAAAACAATGAAAGATTAGAAGAATTTCAGAATGTTGTCATGTTGTTTTTAATGCAACAAAATCATTAAGGAATGAAATCAATTTTTATTTTACTCCTGCTGCTCACAATCAATGCAGAACATTTTTATTTTGCATAAAGATCCGCAGTCTAGTAATAAAGAAAACAAATTATTCATATAGTTACCATTCTTTTCTAATTGTAGAAAAAAATTGTGCTATACATATATAATAATTGATTAATAAAGCTGTATTCTTTAAAATTTAACCATTGAATTCGAACAATCATCTGATATATCGGTAACTCCTTTATTTACGCATAATGTTGAAATAAAAATCGTATGAACAACAATTCTAAGAAGCAGTTCATTAGTTTTAAAAAATGAAAGATTATTAACATTTTCCATATAAATACATAAAATCCATTTATTATTCACGTCTTATGCTCGATGCTTTCAATATTAAAATAATTGTGCACAAACTATATACTTGACATTTAGTCAGTGGCTTTTACAAGATGTTAGCAATTAATTTATATGCTCTCCGGATGTTACAGATGATTATGTCATAAACATGGAACCGTTGCTATTAAATTTAATGGTCAGCTTAAAATTGATGAATAAACATCGACCGAACTCGATATACATTAAAGCGATATTATAGCCTACAGAGTGCAGCGTGATAATATTTTATTGGCAATAAAAGTTCACTTTAAACAATCTATCATCTACACATTGACAGACGCAGAAAACATGACGGACGAACGGGCGCAAAGACATCGACCGATAATCGAGCGACGATCGGCGCTTACATTGTGCGGCAGGAACTTGTTAATTGCTTCGATGACCACACAAGTCGTTCAGCGAAAAAATTCTGCGACTACGCTAAACCATCAGCAGCTCAAACCATCAAACCATCAGCCCGGCCCACCCATCCTCGCGTTTTGACGTTCGTACCTCGCCGTCGCGTCGCGTCGCGTCGCGGCGATCATGAATTTTCTGCGATCTCATGTTGCGAACTTGACTGCGTCATGCCAACGATATTCCTTCTTTTTCCTACGTCAGCAATATTTGGCGCAAACATCATCGCCTGGCTTGAAAAACCTATCGATGCTCAGACAATGCCGAAATTTTTCATGTGCTTGGGATAAGGGTAGAGGGTGGCTTTATCCCCTGTTCTTCCGTGTCTTTCTTCCCTCTTTCTGCAACCATGGGACACCTGTTGCTCCGAGCTTCGAGCTGCAGCCGCTACGTGGTGCCACGAATCAACAATTGCTTGAATCGAAATTGAAATTATTAGACGGACAAATTAATTACAGATCCTCGCAATTGATCAGTAGCAACATTATTTTAAATCCAAATTGCAATTATTAGATGTACAAATTACTTCAAATTAATTCATAATTGGTCTTCATAATTGATAAATAGCAACTTTATTTTATATCCAAATTGCAATTATTAGATGTATGTACAAATTACTACAAATTAATTCCTGGTCTTCATAATTGATAAATAGCAGCTTTATTTTAAATCCAAATTGCATTAAATGAACAAATTAATTCCAGATCCTCACAATTGATCAGTAGTAACTTTATTTTAAATCCAAATCAAAATTATATATTAGGTGTACAAATTACTACAATTTAATTCCTGGTCTTCATAATTGATAAATAGCAACTTTATTTTAAATCTAAATTACATTACATGAACAAATTAATTCCCGGTCCTCGCAATGGACCAGTAGTAACTGTATTTTTAATCCAAATCTTTATTCGTTACATTAAAGATTTCATAATCGTTTGAGCCGTTTATTGCAAAAGTGATGTAAGTTAATGTATGTCTAATTGGTGTAACAGCACATGTCAAGGGTTTAATCACCATTGAACAAAACAATTGTAATGTCATTTTAACGAAGCTTACATAAGTCCATCGATATTATTGTGTTTCATAAAACTTCCGCTTAATTCTTCATTATCTAATCAATCGTTTTAACTCGCATCTATTTATGAAATGATATAAATGCACAGAGAGCGATGGAGATTATTTTCGTTAGTAAATAATTAAGAAATTCGTCGAGGAAGAGCTACAAATTAATTTGTAGACCTAGTATACTACTTCACAATAATTACAAAATTAGATTCATTCAGATGTCGGACGGATAAAGAAGTTTATTAAGAATTTTGTCGATTAACTTTGTTATTAAATAGGCAGCTCGTTAACGCATAATTCGCGGAAAATTCTGGCAAGTTTCAGAGAAAGTGGTCGGCCCGCGGCCCGTCCAAGTTAAGGAGATTGTTAATTAACGATTCAGGGCAGTGCTGGATCGGATGCGTGGCGCGTTCTCGATAAATTCCAGGGACGGTGGAAAACGCGACGCGCGGGAACACGTAGGCTGGTTGTAATTAATGACAGGTGTCCGGCACGCTTTAACGAGCGGAGCCCGAAAATGGAGGTGGCCGTTTCCCTCCTCTTTCCTCCCTTTTCCCTGGGCTTAGGCCTGGTGTCGGCGTACGAGGTTTCCAGGATGTCGCAGCTGTACGAAGAAGCGGCCCGTTTTGTTCCCAATAAATTCTAGACGCGGCCGAACCAGGGCCGAACGTCTCTGGCCGTAGCCCGTGTGTTATCGCCACTCGCCTAATAAACCTATAAATTTCCTGGGAAACGTCGACGTATATGCGCGTCCGAGGAAACAGCGAGCCACTTTATGACACGCCTTCCACCGGGACGGCAGATATAAGACGCGGGTATGAACGTAAAATCGAGCCGCTGCGCCGCGTAATTAGATGAGGGAGTTCTGCTTCCATCCTTTATTCTTCCTTTTTTTTCCATGTCGACTTTGGCCTGCCCCAGCGCCTCCTTCCTCGAAATATTTCGTGATGCTCTCACAAAAAAGCGTCGTGGGCGTCTTGCGTCGCTTCGAGTTACCTGGATCTGTCGAGCGACGCACGGTGTCCAAGAATATGCTTTCTATTCTGCTGAGTGGATGTACTTCTTCCAAAACTTGATGATGGAACTCGTTAAGCAATACAAAATTCTCCTCTACAATTTCTTTCAATCTGCGAAAAGGACAAACTTATAGTCCGACCCAGTTACTAGATCCTGTACATATCAATCACGTTTTGTGCTCGGTAGTTCTAGTGTTAATTCGAGGATCTTGCGAATGGGTATGGCCGGAGTCGCCAGACGAGGAGAGGGAGCACGAATCGAGGAGAAAAAGTTACTCTTTCTCTGTCAGTACCGGATCAGTCACGTGACATTTTGAAACATGCACGACAGAGGCGAAATGCGTCACGCGACCGGCTGCGGCGGTAGCGTGAGGAATAGCGTCGTAGAAGGGGAAGGTAGAGTGTGATAAATGAAATGATTTATATTGCTTTAAGATCAATCTCAAATGGTTAGGTTGCTACAGCATGTGCGAGTTTATGATGGAAAGTTAAAAATAAATGAATTTGCCATCTGAAACCCATAACTCTGAGACGTAATTTTAAGGCAAGGCGTTACTGATGTTTCCTTTAATCTTTTAAGAAAGTTGCTTATGTACATTGTTTCTGAACTGCTAAGTT
Organism: Lasioglossum marginatum; assembly: GCA_028455795.1. Classification (NCBI taxonomy): domain Eukaryota; kingdom Metazoa; phylum Arthropoda; class Insecta; order Hymenoptera; family Halictidae; genus Lasioglossum; species Lasioglossum marginatum. Next base: position 1,748,935 of record CM052252.1, read on the forward strand.
TTGTTTGCGACGACTGCACGTCAGCCTCCTTAATGTCAAGGTTCATCAATCGCAGGACCTCTGGCATCGAGGACAGATACACATAGCGACATTTCTTTCAAACTTTAAGATTGTTACTCATATTGATACTGATTTCAGGAGTCATCGTAGAACCTCTGACATCAGCGACAATCAAAATGTTAGTTAGGTACAGGAAGGGATGGTTATGCGGCCCCCAGTGAACTAAATCCTGATTAGGATGTGATCACAGTAAATTATCGTCGCTTAGCTCGATTTCGAGGTTTCCCAGGTCGCAGAACCTCTGACATCTCGGCCAGTGAAGGAGGTGAAGAGCAGGGGAGCATGAGATACGTGGTATCCCCGCGACCGCGGCTTAATTGACAGTAGCCGGGATTCGAGGGGGGTAACATGGCCGGCTACCTCGCGTCCTTATTATCGTTAATTTTAATTAGAGGTTACTGCCTTGTCCCCGGTGTCCCGGGAAGATACGCGGCGGCCGCAGGAGCAGCGGGACGTCCCGGGCCGGGAAGAAGAGGAGGACTCCGCGGTCCCTGCCGCGGGAGGAGACGCGAAAAAGGACACGGCGACTGATCCTGATTATAAACGACTGCTCCTGCGCGGTGCCCCGTCGCGAGAGAACGTCCCGGTGAACCACGGACGAGACAAGATTCTGTGAGATGATTCGAGGGAGCCGCCCCCCCCTGCGTGAATCTTCGGCTGGACGATATCTGATCCTGCGCGGGACAGCTCCCGGATTCGACCGACGTCGTCCCTTACCAAAGAATCCCGCGGCGAATCTAATTTCTCTAATTTCGGCCGCCGCGCCGTTGCGGGAGGATACGTTCCTCGGACTTTACTCGACCCGACTCCAGGCCGAATCGAGGAATTTTAATGCTTCCGAGCCACCGACTCGCTGGACCTTCCCCTGGAAATACCGTCTTCCTGATTGAGATTTAGATTTTTTCGAGAATTTTTTATCATCACAATCTATTCCCGTCCTCAACCCCTTGCCTTAAAATGATGCGACGGCTCAGAGACGTCATGGATTTCAAATGCCGAGCTCGCCTGATTTTAATTTTCCATCATAAACTGACATATAACACGTCATTTAGCAGCAACTCAACCATTTTACAGCGATTTTAGAGCAGGACAAATTGGTTCACTTCCGACTATTGCGTACGTAGTCCGTCCAATAAATACGCGAACTGGGGTCGTAAGAACTTCATTTTACAAAATTTAGGTCACATCAATCTTATCCCATTCAAAACACTCATTTCTATTGTAGAAGTACACGCGTCCCATCTCCGTTTCTATTATTCAAAACATCTCTGGAAGTCCTCAGAAGTCAGACTCTTCAGCTGCCTCGTTGTGTGATGAATGGAAACTGGATTGTCAACCCGTTGACAAGGTACGTTGACTCCATTTTGAGACAATTAATTTGGTATTAACACGAAACCTACCGACCATGAAAAGCGACTAACGTATATGGTATTATAAAAATAACAAGATTAAATTTATTTATATTTTGTGCGATTTTTACTATAATATATACTGGTGTCAAAAAATGTATTCAATCAATTCCTATGAAAACACCATTACAATCTCAATAATTGTCAAATAAGAAATCTAATCTGGGTCATTTGATGTGGTAGATTTAGTGTTAATCTGCTCGAACAGATTTTGCTGATTGGGTAGCATTGAAGCTTCTGGACTTCTCGAGAGGTACCCAGCGATGAATTTTCCTCACAAATATCGAGACATTGCCGTACTCTATTGCCATGCCAGAAAAGCCACGTCACTGGAAGCTGCCTGATCTCAAAACGGGCGAGCGGCAATCTTCGCGTCGCAATTAATCAAGGTCGATCACGATCATTGCGGACCTCGTAGCCAGAGGGCGAGGGTGGTTCCGCACCATAAGTCTTTGTAATAGCTAATATCTCACGGGAGTCGTACAAACGTGAATTGGTTACTAGTTACTACTTGCACGAGCTGGCGTGATTTATCGCCGCAGGGTGGCAGGCGGAGGCGGTGAGAAGATGGTTGTTCGGCTGGACAGGGAAAAGGATGAAGAGGGGAAGGGGTTTCGATGGGAGAATAAAGAAGACTCTGAGTCGGGTGAAACAGATCGACGAAGAGGGATGATGGGGACGCGAGTGTGAATCGCTCGGGAGGCTCCGCCGCGGCCAATTAAGGGCCAGTTTTAATCGTTCCCCGTCTAATTGCCGACCCATTACATTGTCTCCTCAGGGTAAATACGTCCGACTAAATACCCCCGTCAGCGGAAAGAATCTCGGCCCTCGGAAATCATCGTCGAGTAAACACTGGCTGCGAATCCAGCTCGGAATTAGCGAGCTGGTGTTGTTACCTGCCATCCTACTCGCGACGCGAGGTTATTAATAAAATTTATGCGCCGGCCACGATGGTCGAAGGGAAATGCACTCGTTCCTGCCATTTATCTGCAATTCATTCCACTTTGCAATTCGTTATCGCAGAATGTCTCTCTCTTTCTCTCTTTCTCTAGAGCTTCGATGCGCGGTCTACGGACCGATAGAAATGGCTGAAAGAAGGAGACCGTTCTTGATAATAACCAGACTGCGGATCTTTATGCAAAATAAAATTTTTATACATCAATTGCAAGCTATAGGACAGTGATGGCGAAACTTTTTGAAGAGCGGCTCAGAATTATTTTTATTGCTTTTTTAAATACTAGCCCGTGCGTCATAAGGCAGTGGCCTGAATTACAAAGGGAAGGTAAGGGAAGGGGTAAAAAGGGTGCCAATTATTTGGAAACATCGCACATTTTGTTAAGAGATAAAGTTGACAGTTGATTCTTCTTGGTTCTCACTTTTGAAATTATTCAAAAAAGGTTTTAGTTTCCTTTTTGATTTATAACTTTAACTTTTGCACATTCCACTTGGATTTTTGTTATTTTTTGTTTAGATATTTTATTTTTATTTATTCATTAATTTTTTTATAAATCTGACATTACATATTTACATTTTAACCATAGTATCCATAACAATTTTGACATTATTAAATCAAACCGATCCTTCTAGCTTTTCAAAAGAAAATTCAACTCGTTTGTTCCAGTTTTAAAAACGTTAATCTCGTTTAAAAAGAGTTTACGAATATTAATGAAATTGGGATCAGTCGACTACGGATTTACTGTATTTACGTCAAAAATTGCATGAAGAATTTAACAATACTATTACACTATTTTCGATCTATTAACCAAACATTTTAACCTAAAACCAAACATTTCCCCTGAACTGGAATGTTTTAATTCCATATGATTACTTTCACATCAGATCGCCACTCGAGTGTTGAGGATACGTTTACATTCAAAATTGTCATTTAAGTACTCAATTTCTGGCAATTAAACTAACTGAATAGCTGTTTCATTGAGGATATTGGAGAGACTAATGTGTTTACACGAGATATCATCAAAAGTAAATTTTTAAAAATTATTAATTAGAGCTGTGAACGGTCCTAAGCATTTCCAACTATATAGCTATAAAAATCGTCCGTTGTCCGAGGGTTAACATTTGTTTCTCACAATTAACTTGAACTCGCAAAATAACCTCGATGAAGATTTAAAATGCTTGAACACGGAACAAAAAAATTGACTTAGAAAATTGTTCTTTGGTATAAATCGGTAAAGAGGTTATTTACCTGAGCATCTAATGCACTACGCGAAGGAACGCAACCAGAAGCAAGACGTTCCAGTGGAAGGTCGCAAAGCTAATGTCTCTATGCGTGCACTAAGCTGCGGCATGGACCACCGCGCTCTTCTCTAATCCGAGTCCTTGATTCTCTTCGGTTGGAACCGGTCGCTCTTAATAACCACCCTCGCACATGGCCTAAGGATCACCGTCGCGACCTACAATCACGCCATAGACAACTCGCAGCGACTCGATCATTATCACGGCCAATAATCACCGGGACGTATTCCGCTAAGTGCTCCCCTCTGCTCCAGAGTCGGTCTTTCGCTCGGGCCGCCTCGGTCCCATTCCTCTTCTTCTTTTCCATTCGGCCGTCCCCTCGGTACCGCTTTATCTCTCTGTTATTTGGCCCGGCGACGAGCGATAATCAGGGAGTGGGATTCGCCAGTTGGATGGACGGCATCACTAATTCGGCCCAATTACGCGGGACGATTAAAAAGATTTAATTGTCCGACGCGCCGGGACCCCTCCAGCGACTTCTGCTTCGTCTGCGCGGGAGGAAGGAACTCTCACATTGCATAGCTCCCTCGTGTTCACTCTCCGACGTCGTACACTCCTCTGGAAAAAATGTTAGGTGATAACTAGACTGCGGATTTTTATGCAAAATAAAAATTGTCTGCATCAGTTACAAGACATGAAAGGCGAATAAAAAATCCCTTTTTCTTTAGTGATTTTTGTTGGAATTCAACGATACCATAGCGTCTTGGGTATAAGGGTTTCGGCGTAGGGGGCGGTTTTTCCCAAGGACAGAAGAGCCCGGGAGGGGCATAAAGTCAAGAGCGTAGTCTGATAGTCAGTCTGGTAGAAGCAGCTAGCCTGAGCAGATCGCAACTTCCTAAATCATACTATTCACATAAGGTTAAAATACGGGATACGCGGAAACACTGTGTCGTTAATTAGAGAAACACCTTTATAATACTAATAAAGTATATACGGTATAAAGTGTAGTTTGTATATTATCGTACCAAATTGAAGACATATCCAACAATTTTAAAAGATTGAAAATAGTACATTGGTGCTTCTGTGTCCTTGTAATATTTGCATAAAATCCGCAGTCTAGCATCTATTTCTGCCCTTGGCAGAAAATATTCGATCAAAGCCGTAAATATGATTGTGGACTTATGTATATTAAATGTGAAAAACAGTACTGTATACACGGCATTTCTTTAATTAAATGTAAATGATTTTCGAAGGCACTTTTCATACGGTACGGGTTCTTTTTTGTGGGTGGAGGCGTTTGGGAGATCACTTCCAAGGTAAACATGGACCTTCATATGATCTTTTAAATCCGTCGAGAAGATTATACTCTTCCTTCAAGTTTCCTAAAAGCTAATTAATATTGTTTCAAATATTTTTTATCTGGCTACCGAAGTGCATACGACGAGTGTTATTTTTGCATGTGCTTTTATTAGACTGCGGATCTTTATGCAGTTATAGCAAAATTGAGTAGATGAAATTCAAAATTGATGGAAAATTTAAAAAATTAATGATGTCAATGTATAATTTCTCCTCTATTGAAATCACTAAGGGAAGAAATAATATTCAATTTAGTTTCTACTTCTTGCAATCGATGCAGACAATTTTTATTTTCCATAAAGATCCGCAGTCTAACTTTTATCAATAATGGAAGTATTTTCCACACGTTGTAGATATGAATAATTACAATGATAGTCACTTGAACTGCTTGATTGAATAATTTTCGCCAGGTGTAGTAGACTGCGGATTTTCATTGAAAATATAAATTGTCTTTATCAATTGCGATGTACAGTAGCTACGTATTGATATTTATAATACATACATATAATAGAACATCTAATAAGGAACTCTTTGAACTTCCATGATCTAGAACTGAACAACAATTTTGGAAAAAAAACATCTCTATATTCAGTCAAGTAATTAATTATCATTCCGTTAACATTTATGCGACTCTGCCTGTTTCCCTTTTAACATCATTTATAAATAAAAATAAAAATATTTTGCATTGATTGTGAGAAGTAGGAATAACATAAAAATTGATTTCACTCCTCAACGACTTGTTACATTAAAAGCAACATTACAACTTGAACTCTTTTTAATCTTTTACTGTTGTATATTTCGCCCAATTAATTTCTTCATAAATGTATAAAGATCCGCAGTCTATAATATTCAGCAAACAATTCTCTCACAGTCTTAATCCGACCATGAATGTGGCGATATCTCTGTAAACGCTTCATTATTGTCCTCTAATATTCTCATAATTTCGTACTTCAAGTTATTTATGCGCGTAGCTGTGTTAATGTTCACTTTCCTTCAACATGAATGTTTCGTGATCGTATGACGTGGCTGGAAGTAGATTCACGACGCGACGGTTATTCATTTATGAATTCATGCTAATATTTTCGCGAAAATATCTATAATAATCCGGACCTATAATCAATTCCTTTTTTCATACACATTCGAACCACGTGTTTTTATCTTCAGAATTCTCCGCGAACTGTTTATCATTTTTTGTCACGCGAAGATCTGCCGCCGTAGTTCTAATCGCCATGGTTAAAAACAACGAAGCTCCTATTTCGCAGAAAGCTCGACGCACGCCATTTTAAATAGCCGCGACGAACAAGCCGCCGAAATTATATATGTTTGGACATATAATATTATATTCACGATCATTATACTCTTCTCTATTATGCTCTCCTTAAATCTGTGCCACTTTAGCGACACGCTAATAGCAGGTACTTCGGGCATCACTTTTTAACTTCTTTATTACAAAATGAAGAATACTTTACATTTACATACATAAATATATTACATTAGGAACTGGAAGAAGTTCGTGCGGATTCCTGGGTCAACATTTAAAATCTAGTTTTATTTAACGATGTACTCGCCATTGACTTTGGTGATCCCTTTCCAAAGTTGTACAAGCTTGTACGCGGTGTGTCAAAATTACATGTCAAATTTTGGGTCTCGAGTCAACCGTTCTCTTAAAAAGCGACACACAAATATGGACAATTCTTAAAATCCTGCGGTATTACAGGATTCACTTCAAAACTATTTATTTCTAAAGTTTTATGATACAATGTATACCTTACATGGTGAAAATCGTGTTAATTATTTATTTAGTTCTGTTAAACAGATGTTTCTTTACTATTTTGATACGGTATTTGTGTAAAACTGTCGAAAATGCATCTTTGGGAAAAAATGTAATATACTTCAGGAGTAAAAAAATGCGATATTTTCCTTTGTGACATATACATTAATAGTTTAATTTAACTAAAAAAAAAATAGTTTCGCTATTTATTTCTTCAAGATAAGGTTTACTGCTTATTAAAATACGAAAGCATCTTAATGAGACAAGTACCCTGGGTACACTAAAAACCCTATACAGTGTTATAATTTTCATTTCAGTAATTAGAGGAAATATAAGTATATCTCTCCTATGTACTAGAATTAGAAGAATGGAGAAGGCTTCGGTTCTCGGCTCAGATTGAAGGCGAAAGTGCTCGCGCTTGCGGGCGTCGAAGTCTCCAACGCTCGACTCGACACGAGCGCCAATTCTTCGACTCCGCTAGCGAAATGGATACAAATTACTCGCGATTTCCCTCACATTTCATTCTGTCGAATGGCCGTGTCTCTGGGCAGTCCTTCGCCTGCGGCTGCAACCCCTGGTGATTACGAATTTCTGGTTTCTACCGGGTCCGAGGCGAGGAGGGGCCAAGCCGTAGAGACGACGAAATCATCTTAAGCGGTAAATTACACATATGCTAAGTGGCCACGATTCAAATTATTATTATCATCATCATCCTTCGGCCAGGGAATCGCCCTTCCGAGAATGATTACACGCGGCTACGGGGACGCGGCGTATGCTGAAGCACGTCTCTCTGTTTTCGAGGCCCGTCCTTTCCTCATTTGTATGCGATTTGGACTGGCAGCGGTGCGCATGCACCTTGCTGCAAGGCTTTTGCAACGATTGCCAGGTTTTCGAGCGCCTTCCAATCACCATTTATTATTTCGGAAAAAATAAATACCGTTTCGGCAGACAATGTTGCTGAAATATTCTGTTTCGAACGTCTGGAACTCTTGCGTAAATCGTTCCCTCGAGGATTTGATAATTGAAAAGTTGTATTATCTATGCTAAGATGCTAAGAGAACGGATTTGAATCTTCTACACTGGAACTACCGAACCAGATAGATTACTGCTTCCTAACTTTTTCTTTCGTAATTACCCCTTTGCACTCGGAGCTATTTTAACTCGAAAATTAAACATTTCTTCCGGCCTAGATTAATTCTATACGATGTTTCTCATTTTATGGATATGAAATTGATAGTTATATCTCTACCTCATGGAATACTTAAAAATGTGTAGTAATTGATTAGATACCAACATATTTAATAACCTAAACAGTATTTTAAATAATGGTACAGCAATTTTTAGTGGTGATTCTCTCAGAGTCATCGAGGATTACTAAAGTTATAAAAATGTTTCCATCGGACATTTTCGAATGAACTAATTTATCGAAGCACATGTGACGATCAAAATTGTATGCAGTCCAAGGTGTTGAAGGTTCTAGAACTCGGGGATTGTGGCCTACGTAGAGACAAAAGAAAATCGACGCTACGATTGGTTGCCTCTTTCGCTGCACAATTTGGATTTCTGCGCGCATTTTCGGCCTCGTTTCGTGCAACGAGCGCGATTTTACTGTACATCAGTTGCATTTATTTCTCGGTAGTTATGAATTAATATCCACGATTGAAGGAGGCGAGAAATTTTCTTGTAAAACAGACTCACGATTTATTCAGTCAAAAAAAAAAAGAAATGAGGTTACGCGGTCTAGAATTATTCGCTAAATCCCGTTCAATTTGAAGATGAGTGATTATAGGCATCAATATAAGTATAGCCGCTAATATACATATCTAAAAAAACGGCTCGAGATTGAAGGCGGAGAACCACTGTCGAAATGATAGAGTATACAAAGCAATCCCCGCATTCGAGCCCGATTGGAGGACCGATTCCGGTAATACGTTATTAATTTGAATGGCCCGCGCGCGATGAATTATTTAACGGGGCGATTACCCTAATGCGTCGCTTGTCCTCTTTTATTAAAACACTTTGGTACGTGTCTCGTTCTTAGCCGGCCGATTGGCCGGACCGTTTCTTCATGATTTTCGGTCACGGTCCTTTCTGCCCCTCACGATTCTTTTTAATTGCGAGACTCTCCATTAAGCGCTCGGAAATGCACGATTCTTCCTGGAACTGTGACCGCTTGATTATTATTATTACCTTTCGAACGTTGAACACGTAGCGCGCAAACGGTTCTCCCTCGAAAATTTCGCATTGATGGAACCCCGTTCGCGGCACGTGCCAATTATTTCACACTGCTATTCGCAACTCTTCTGTTTTTCCAAGCCGATCTCCTGGGACGGGTACGATGACTTGTACGGCCGTGTTTGCGATTTAAATGACTGGAATTAGATATTATTAGGATTAATATGGTAAACGGTGTCTTTTTCGAGGGACGATTGTTTTTTAGAAAGCTGGCGATTAGTGTAGCTAGCAATAAGAACTAGGGCTTTTGTCCTTGTAATATTAGCGTGGAATTATTGTTCATTTAGTATGTGTAAGAACCATATGATCCCATGTTCATGTTTCGTTGTAAATTTCTTTGTACTTCTTGAAATATTCATAATATGAAGACCAAATGTCGATAAAGATAATTGTAGATATATAGCATAACGACATCAAATCAAAAAATATAATTTGAACATATATGTTATAACATCACAGACACAACTCGTTAGCCATTTGTATTGTGTGAGACACGAAACCCCATATGGTGATTGGTCTACTCTTGTATCTCGTCTGTGCTAATACACACGATCAGTAAATACAACTGCATCTTATGGGCTTTTCTGTCTAAGCCTCGGGGGCTCTAAGATTAGGCGATATTTCGGCGTCGCGGCCTATGTTACTGTTACATCCTGAGATGGACGTTTTAAAGACATACTTCAAATTTTGAAAGTTGAGACAGTGTATAAAACGCAGTTTTGAACCTATCTGCTTTCACCGGCTTCGGTTCGGGAACTGAGGATTTCTTGAATCTAATTGGCTTTGTTTGAGGATTTGGAACGTGGAAATCTAAGTTGGGTAAACTCTTTAAAAAATGATTTGATATTTTGATTTAGATTTAAATAAACAAAATATGTTTTCTGCAACAAATTCCGGATACATAGAGCTATTAGGACCTTATTAATATTTGTTAGTATTTACCGTATAGGTGGTTCGTTTATCAGACGCAGTCGCTTTGTTGTTCGCTGGTGTTCGCTCTGATGTTGTAGATGATGATGATTTTGAATCCAGCGGGTGTACACGCTTCGGTGATATTTTCACAACTGCACTAATGATGTTGACAATTCGCTCGTATTTGATAACTGATTAGTATTCAGCAAACTGAAAGTATACTTGAATTGTACAGTATTTCGTAATGGTTTAGGATGGTGACTGAACTTTGACGACCATTGACTGACTGCTTGATTTTTAAGATGTGACTGAGCTCGCCTGCTGAAGAGCCATCCCTTCTTAGATCGATCAATCCGTTGTTCTGCTTAATATATAATAAACTTTGTGATTTCGGCGTAAGGTTCGATCATTTATAGAAAAACAGCAAATGTGCAATTAATTAACCATGTTTCTCGACGTTTCGATCCTTATATGGATCATTCTCAAAGAGACATTTTTTGCGTCTGAAAAATAATATAAGTATAATAAACTTTGAACGAAAATTGTAACACAGCCAGTTCTGCTTAATCTTCATAGGGTGAATGGATCCTCATCAATTCTTCGTAATCGCTTTTCTTCTTAATTTGTCATCTGCATTTTGACCAGATGTTTAATTTTCGATTTGTTCTTATCATCCTTCTGCTGGATCGTATTGCTTTGCACATCCTGCCAGGTAATTAGTCATCAGTTTATTATTCATCGATCTTTTGTTCATGTCCTTTATGCAGTGTCTATCTTAGACTCCTCTGGACTATCTTCAGCGACGAACAGGCCTCTACGAATATTCGCTCGCAATTTATATTTCGAATCATCTATTTTGTTTAATAAAATACATTTCGCTGTGTTCTTAATTTGTCCAATGAAGTTCCAAATTCATAATGAATTTAAATTTAAAATAAATCCCATGTAGACAACTGCGAAATGTATCCTATAGATTTTCTTTAATTCTATCGGTTCTGTCGCTCGCAATATAATATAATATATAGTAATTCAATATTAATTAGTGATTATATTATTTGATATTGTATTTCAAAATATATGTCATATATGAATATAATGGATATGAATAAATATTTGAAAATATATGTTATACATGATTGATTTATTAATTATTATTAATGGCTAAACCACCGGACGTGACATTACCGATAGTTCACGGATTTAGGCGTATTAGCAAGAACTGAATATTTTACATACTTCATTTTTACTACGGGTGCTTAATGTGATTTGGAGGCTACACATGTATATGGGTTAGGATAGACTAGGATAGGATATCTGATCGGTGGAAATTAGAGGTAATACGACAGACGAGATATAGGAATAGACCTGACACCTTATGGGACTTGGTGTCCATAGGAATCTGTAGTGCCGTCATAATACCAGTAAATAACCACGCCATAAAATGCCAGTGATTTTAGTGTCCTCTACGCTGTGAGAACGGTGAATTCAAGAACTAGATCCAGTGCGACTCGAGTCACCGCCGAGAAGACTGCCAGCCCCTGTGCTATTCAGCGACACAGAAAAGTGGACACAGGTGGGCACTGGGATAACGTGGAACTTACAGTGATCTGAAATACCACATCGCTACAAGTTCCATCACTAGAATATAAATCCAGATAATTTCTTTTATATTTATGTATGTATATGCACTAGAATATAAGTAATGTTCATGTACAATATCAACATTTTATGTATGAAAACACAATGAATAAATAAAGACAATATCATAAAGAACCGTAAATATTTATTGCACCACCTTTTCATTCCGAATGTCTGGCTCGACGCTGAGTTGTACTACTGAAATTCCGGATACCTCCTTCGATATCATGTTTTCCTAATACAAAGTTCAATTTTCGAGGTTTTCGAAAAATTTTCGGCCGTCTGACTTGTCATCGAGTTGCACTACTTAATTTTCGAAAATTTTCGAGCGTCTGGCTTGCCGTTGAGTTGTACTACTGAAATTCCGGATACCTCCTTCGATATTATGTTCTCCTAATACAAAGTTCAATTTTCGAAGTTTTCGAAAAATTTTCGGAAATTTTCGGCCGTCTGACTTGTCATCGAGTTGCACTACTCAATTTTCGAAAATTTTCGAGCGTCTGGCTTGTCGTTGAGTTGTACTACTGAAATTCCGGATACCTCCTTCGATATCATGTTCTCCTGATACAAAGTTCAATTTTCGGGATGTTCGAAAAATTTCGAAAATTAAGTAGTGCAACTCAACGTCAAGTCAGACGGTCGAAAATTGTCGAAAATTTTTCGAAAACCCCGAAAATTGAACTTTGTATCAGGAGAACATGATATCGAAGGAGGTATCCGGAATTTCAGTAGTACAACTCAACGGCAAGCCAGACGGCCAAAAATTTCCGAAAACTTTTCGAAAATCTCGAAAATTGAACTTTGTATTAGGAGAACATGATATCAAAGGAGGTGGCACGAATTTCAGTAGTACAACTCAACGACAAGTCAGACGGCTGAAAATTTTTTGGAAATCGTAAACTTATATTCTCTTATTACAAAACTTAAGTTTAGTCGAATTTAAATAATTTTGCTTTACTTGAAATTTTCGGAGATGTTAATTTAATTCTATTATCGCATATTCGTGTACAGGGTAGGGAAGAAAGAACACATTAATTGTTGTAACTAATATTTTTTATTTTTCGTCAAAAGATTACAATATTAAATGTGTATCGTGACGAGATGAAACGAAGGTGTCTGGCAGGATTGCGGTGACGTAGAGGTATGAATGTCCATGCGAATACGAATGTAGGTAGCTGCTTCCCAGGCAGCGGCAACTAATTTTTATTTGAATCACCGTAATCCTCGTGAAATTTTGCATTAGAGACGATTGTAACTTGCTGCGTATTGAAGTGCTAGGAACAGAACGGAACAGAATTAGTACATGATGGTTACATAGACATCGGGGAAAGTGATAGAACGATAGCTAGCTCAAAGCTCGAAGCAATATTATTCGCGTTGATACAAAAATCAAATGAACAAGCTTGAATAATATATTTTGTTCTGAGGGAACGTGACGTTGAGAATGTTAGGGAAGGGAATAGGTTTGAAATAATCGTGGATATTAATTTACACTCTAGTATGCAATATTAACGCAAATTCAAAGTGTGCAGCTATTAGCTCGGTATTATCCTTTATTCATAAGATATTTGAAGTTCTTGCAAATAGAGGATGATACCGATTGCCCAGGTCTCATCGCGAGGAGGCTGCTGCACAAGAGACACGGAAAAGGAGTCAGAACGAATGCAATATTCCTTCTGGCTCCCTTTCTTACAACGACGAACTTATACTAAATTACGCATGTATGTCGAATAATTATCGCGGAGCAAAAATTGGAGAAGAAGTCTCCGATCCATGGGGGACCAAAGGCGAATCAGGTAGAAGGCTCTGATTCTTCCAAAGAGAAAAACCAAATCAGAGCAGAAGGCTCTGATTCTTTCAAAGAGAAAAACCAAACCAGAGCAGAAGGCTCTGATTCTTTCAAAGAGAAAAACTAAAGCAAACCAGGGCAGAAGGCTCTGATTCGAGGGTAACGCGAGCAATGGTCAAGAGATGTTTAAACTGCAATACCAACTTCGAATTTGTATACTACGATGTAAGATATAAAGTAAGAATAAAGATCTCGTAAATTAATATCCATGATTATTTCAAACCTTCCATGACATTTTGCCATGTCATCTTCCCTCAGAACAAAATTTATTATTTAAGCTGCTTCATTTGATTTTTGTATTAACGAGAATAAGATGACTTCGAGCTACTATTGTTCTGTCACGTTCCCCAAGTGCTCCTAAACAAAGTACCTCGGTCGAGTGTTAGTGAATATTAGGGTACACTAACAACGATTTCTATAAAAATCAATAGTATACTATTGTGTAGAATATTCATGAATTTTTTCGTAACATCTTGTTGAACATGGTGTGATTAAAAATCAATTTGGATAGGCACTTTTCACCATCTTATTCAGCTATACCTTAAAAATCAACAAAAATATTTGCGTTTGGCAAATATTCTTGAAACTCTGACCGCAAGCCAGGATCCCTAATTACTGGGCGTCGCGCCGTCGGTTACGGCGTTCACTGGTCCCTGAGGACAAAGACCCGCTTCCTGCCTGGTTCGGTACCACCTACGACTGGAATTCCATCCCCTGGCAGCGAGGTAACGCGAGCTGAGCGTTGCGCAGACTTCAGGAATGCCCCCCGAGCTGTGACGGTTCCACGGTAATGTTACGTTTTCGACGCGAGGGAGGGACATTGGTCCCCGGGCCCTACGATTCGAACTCTGGAATAAACGTCGGCTGCTTTTGGGAGCCGGGCCCCTAACACGCGGACGTTTTACAGGTCGAACACAGCCTTTTTTGTGACATGAGCTGTGCAGAGTTAGATTGTTGAGGTCTTCCTGGAATGTTGCTTTAATTGGTTATAATAACATCTGGTTCTTGAAATACAGCAAGAATCTTTCCATTTTAGAGAGGCTATTTTTGGGACTCCGACCTCAAATACACGGACATTTTGCGTCTCGTACATGATCCGTTTTTGGAATATGTGCTGTGCAGAGTGAGAGCGTTGCTGTCTTCAAGGAATGTTGATCAATGGATCATAATATTGCCTGGTTCTTGGAAGATGATAAGGATCTTAAAGAAGCTATTTTTGAGACTCCTACCTCAAATACACGGACATTTTGTGTCTCGTACATGATCCGTTTTTGGGACATGTGAACTGCTGAGTTAGAGCATTGGTGTCTTCAATAATCTTTTCATCTGGGGAAACACACAAACATTTTGTGACATGTATTGTACAGAGCTAGAGCGGTGAAGTTTTCAAGGAATATTGCTCCATTCCATCGTGATGTCGCTTGGTTTTTGAACGACGGGATCTGACAAGAAAATAAGAACAAATAAGTGGAAATAAGAACAAAATGTTCTCTGAACATAGACCTCTTAACCCATAGTACTCGGATGGTGACTCTGAGACACCACTCAAAATTGCTGTACCATTATTCAAAATATTGTTCACATTATTGAATATATCGGTATCTTAATCAATTCCTAAACATTTAAGTACTGTATGAGGTATTATACCAGTTTCATATCTACAAAATCTAAAAAATCATAGGAAATGAAAATAGACTATAGGTCGGAAGAGATTTACTTTTCTAGTTAAAATAGCTCCGAGTGCAAAGGGTTAAAACTTTGATAACACTTTAGAGAAAATATATTCGTGTAATGTTTTATGCATGTTATAATTACTGATAATTCTTATCGGTCTTCAATAATTCTAGTAGATTAAAAATAATGTGTACATTGATAGTCTTCGAATCTTTCTATTATTTCAAATTGCAGCTACTGAATTTTTTCATAAATATTCGCAAAGTACTGATAAACTTTACCGCATTTTCAAAATTGTCATCGTATGTACATGGTCATGTAATTTCGCTATTTGCTTTGCTTATTTTAATGTAGAGAATTGGTCGTTTGATACAAGATAACTTTTTTTTATTTTTGTAACTATTAACTTTTCTCCAGTAAGTTAACGAGCCTCGATTAGATCTCCACCCGTCCAATGCCTGTTCCCGAAAATTCGCAACGTTCGCGTTTCGTCAGCAGCGTTGATTCCTCGACCGTACATAAATTTCTTCTTTACGAAATTGCCGGTTCCCCGGGCGAGTGGGTGCTCGTAATGAGGGCGAATCTGAATTCCCTGGCGCAGTCTTATTTAAAGTTTCGTAAACTAGAACGCCGGTTCACGGAATCGGCCGAAGCGAAAACGCCGAATTCGGTGGGCCCGGTGCGTAAACGTGCGGGTGGATGATTGCCATGATTGCCCGGTCATTATGGGAAATTTTCGAAAAGTCGACGATCCGGGGGCCCCTGTACCCTTTCGACATTCGGAGGTAATCGTCCGGTACCGAGTTAATCGCGTCTATTACCGGAAATTCCGGAAAGCTGACGCAGACGCGATTAGCAAGGAAGACCTCTCTTGATTCCTCTTTGATCGCGCCGACTTTGATTAATCCATCGAGATTACTTTGCTATTAATCAACGCTGGGAATTCTGGTTCGGGGAACTAAGACCTGGCTAAGACTGTTTTCTAGAAACTACTTCATTATTTCACAGAAATGTCTCTGGAACTTGTATATCCTTTGCGAATTTTGAACAACCTGTTATGTTTCTACATTTTTCGCAGGATAAAATGAGGTTGCGGGAAAGAAGAAAAAATTCTCAATTTCTTTAGTGATTGTACATCCTTTACGAATTTAGAACAACCTAGCTCTTGTGTTCGTAGCTCTTATTTTTCGCAGATTAAAATGAGGTTGATTAAAAGAAGACAAAGTACTTACTGTCTTTAGTACTTGTACATCCTTTGCGAATTTAGAGCAGCCTGTTGTGTTTCTACATTTTTCCTAGGGTAAAATGAGGTTGAGTGAAAGAAGAAAAAATTCTTAATGTCTACATTACATTTAGTACTAAAGATCTTTAGTACTTGTATATCCTTTGCGAATTTCGAACAACCTAGCTGTTGTAAAATGAGGTTGAGTAAAAGAAGACGAAGTATAATACTTAATGTCTTTAAGTACTTGTATATCCTTTGCGATTTAGAACAACCTGTTGTGTTTCTACATTTTTCATAGAGTAAAATGAGGTTCAATGAAAGAAGAAAAGGTACTTAATGTCTTTAGTACTTGTATGTCCTTTGCGATTTAGAACACCCTGTGTGTTTCTACATTTTTCATAGAGTAAAATGAGGTTCAGTGAAAGAAGAAAAGGTACTTAATGTCTTCAGCACTTGTACATCCTCTGCAAATTTAGAACAGCCTGTTGCGTTTGTACATTTTTGGCAGGGTAAAATGAGGTTCTGTGAAAGAAGGAAAGGTACTTGTGTTCAAATAAGGTTGATTAAGAGAGAAAAAGTAATGATTTTGCAAAAATTGTTAGAAGCTTTCAGAGACAAATTCTTTCTTATTCAACTGCAGAGCAAAAGAAAAATGTTAAAATCCATTGATTTTTGAAGGAAACTTCATTCAACTTGAATTATTTTCAATGATTTCAAACTCATGAAAATTGCATAACAAAATTTCATTAATATTCTAATCTTATGTGAAAGTAAAAGTCTAACCGAAAAGTACAGAAATGATGAAAATTCATAGAGTTCTACAGGATATTAACACTTTACCTACCGAAAGCCTATTAATAGGATTTTCAATAATCGTGCCGTACCAAAAGAAAGCATAGAAATTTTCTTTTACATTACAATCTTAAATGGAACTATTAGATGTTGTTATTGAGGGGGACTTGTTAGTTCACAATGAAAATTGCTGTTGCTATTGAAGGTTCCATTAAAAAGTGTTTAGCCGTGTACAATAGATTTTTCAAAATTATGCGATAATCACCGGTCGATAATGTGTTAATGTTACATTTTCAGTTGTATTTCAACTATTATCTCGAAGGTTCAAATAGTGAATTACAGAATAAGTGAAAATGCTTTCTTTAAAAGTAAAATTGACTTATCGATAGCGAGCTGTATGAAAATTGTCCTAATAATACCATAAATAAACACAGCCTAAAGAAGATGTGACAATATTATGGATCCCACTGAACGACAGTGTTTATCAACGTAAATTTTATTGTTTAAATTAGACGTGACAGTATTATGTCGTATCTACAGGAAAAGTACAAAGTTATAAGTTATGCTATATGTATATCATATATATTATAACACGATAATAATCGTACGAGATAGCGAAGAGGTTCCTTACTTCAGCGTTCGGTAACGAGTTCGATGGGATGAATTCCGGGACAAACAGGATTAATTAGGTATAGCTTCGAAACGGGGTGCAGGGGGGATTCAGAATATGTGAAAAGGGGTGCGTGGAGTAGACGTGGTGATTGGTTAAGGGGACACGTAACATAGAAAAATAAATGTGAATCGCCGAAAGCAGCCACGACAGAAGGCACGACAAATTGCTACACGGAAGCAGATGCCCGCTCGCAGCATCCTTCTCACGACAGGCTCATCGTTTTTTCACATTCGTTTTCTCCGTTCCTGCATATGAACCTGGGCAACGCGTCACACGGCGTCGGATAAAACGAAACACACGATCGATTGTAAGGCAGCGTTGTGCACAGCTCGTCGATCCTGATTGTGCAAAGGAACGAAATTATTTTTCGTGGTACGTGAAGCAGAATAATTTCGTTCTTTCATCGTGAAAGTAGGGTGAAAGACGATCGTCGAGCACTCGCGGCGAACAGGGAGAGAGAGAGAGCTATTTCGTTTTTCTTTTTTTTGATTTGCCACTTTTCACGTCGCTTTCGGTCCCTTTTCTTCACTGTTCGCACACGTTCGTATTCGCACACGTGACTTTCGGGTGTGAATCACGCGGAGAAAACGGTCGAACGAGGCTCGATCGCGTCCCGTTAGTAAAATCGAAAGAAAATTCAGGAAAAACACGGTTCACTTTGCCGCAAATCGGCGAGTATTTTGTTGAAAACGTGTATATGTACAAGACAGGTGGTTTTTACCTCTCCTCCGGCTTCACGGCCACACTCCGAACTTTGGCGATTGCGACAAGCAACAACTTAACATCTAGACTCCTTAATTTTTCTTTCGAGGGACCAAGGCGGCGTGAACACGTCGATTAATCGGAGCATTTAGCTTCACCTACTTTGCACCTATATGTGTATAGAGAAGTGTACATAATATTTCAATGAAATGAAAAATTAGAGGAGTGATTCGTTCATTCTTAAATATCAAGATTGAACACTTTTTGTTATAAATTGGTGAATAGCCTTTAATACTTGAACTGTTTTTATCTAAGCGATGCGTGAAAAATAAAATTAAGTATTATTATAAATTAAACTCAGGTAGATACTACAAAATGTTTTTCTTTGATATTGTGCTAGTAATAAAGTATGTTGGTCGAGTATCTGATGTACAGCTTTGAATTTATATCGACAACAGTTTCATTTTTTTTTATTTAGCACGTTGATTGCTGCATCGAAAACCATCAAATCCCCAAAAATCGAAATGTAATTACTGGAAAGAAACTTAAAAGTTACGATTTATTATGGTGATTACTTTCGGAAGCCTCTTGTATCTCGAAGATTCACATTGAATTTAATGAGCATGGAAATAAACGTTTAAATCTGGATAAAATATTAATATTTAACTTGCTAAATGATATTGAGATAATGTTGCATTTCTGATCGTGTTCTCACCGCATTGTCGCCTTAAATTGCTTATTTTACTAACTTGCGTTCTTACGCAACGTTTCGGTCGTTTCTTCGACGCTCCGAGAAAATCTCTTTTCGTATCCTTATCGCATTAATCGGTAAAAAATAGTGATTAATATGAGCGTATATGTTGTCTTGATTCTTTTAATACGAGTAGATGTCTATATTTATATGTCTAATATACGTAACATGCGAATATTTGGCGTGACTTCGGGGATCGATGAGACAGGGGCTATCGATGGAAGGGAACGATTTATTGAATGGATTCAAACGAAAGGGCGGAAGACCTAACATTAAGCAAGCACATACGAAACCGCCAATCTCCAAACCCTTCGATTAGAAAATACAAAAATACTTGAATATTAATGGATATTCACATCTCCGCGCGTTCGTAAGAAAAAAAAACAAAATAAAATCCACTATCAAGTTTTTCTAAAATCCAAACCACTTTCGTGTGCAAATCTCGTAAAACATCTCTGCTACTCCGAATTTTTATTCACAGATCTCATACACTAAGATGAATCAAGTTAACCTAATTAGGGAATGTTATAATTTGATTTTTGTTTAAAAATTCGTAGAGGACTTTTATTTGAAATGCTCATATATATGAATTAAATTAGATTAGATTTTGATTAATTTTTCAATGGAACTTAAAAAGATCAATATTCAAAGTTAGGTTTCAGTATTTTAGGTACATGAGATCTCGTAACACTAAAAGTACAAGTCAAGGTAACTCGTTCTGAATCTTCTATAAAAATTGCAAAAATACATTTATTGATATTTTTCACGATTTTTATCATAATATGCACACGAATGAACTTAGTTAATGATCTCCCCCGAACGTACCCGCACAATTGCAGTAATCGTCAACTGAAAAACCTGAAATGCTCATTCTAATATGCGCGGTTCTTTTCAAACAAGATCAAGGATGCCTACATCTATCAAAAACAAAAATTACAGAACCAAAAAGAGGGATAGACATTGTTTTCATCTTACAAAACCGAGACTCTTCCGTATGCACCCTCTTAACAGAAAATCAGCTCGGGAGAAAAGGCGGAGAAAAGAAACGAAACAGGTAGACAGCACAATTTATCCACATCGCATCGTTGCAGAAGGTTATTGTTAAACACAGGCTTAGAATTAATTTGTGAATGACAGCAAGAAAAAATCATTAGAAGGATGCGACTACAATCGCTCTTAATGCTACGCTAACGTATGTACATCAGGGCGAACACAATCACGAAGAAACTCGATACAAAATTAGAGAGACACACGGATACACCGCGAACCTATAAGACAGGACTACCGTCGAAACCGACGAAAGTTGCGTTCGGTTGGTTTGTCGATAGATCACGATCAAATCAGCCCTCACCATCTTTGTCTAACAAGGAAAGCTCTCAGATAAGTAATTAATTTTAAAAAATAAGATTTAGAAGTTACAGTCTCTCTCCTAATAATCTTTCGCTATCCGAATAATTGAGATGAGCGGCATTCGCTCAAAAAATCTGATATTTGACATTTTCTCGTAATTATTTTTACTTTTGAGAATTTTTCTAAATACACGTAAGTAAAATAAGTGGAACGGAATACAAACAATTCAGATGTTGGGTGTTACACATTTTCGTGCAGGTACAATATACATCTTGTTTTACATTTGTTACATTTTGTACCCCTCACTGCATTGATACGGATCATAATTAAATCGCTGATCATCATGCATCGATGGCGTATGAAAAATTATCAGGAGGTGATATACTACAACTTCCAGCACTGATTTTCCTCCGAGCTAATTACTCATCGGAAGAGGTCTCCTTGCAAGTATCCCGAAGGAGATAACGTTCGCGTTTCTTGTCCAGTAAGTTCTTCCGCAGTCTTATGATTCCTATCAGACGATCTATTGACGAATGCGATTATGATTTACGACCGATGATCGTCATCGCGCAAAGAAAATGCACTTTCACTCGTTCCCTCCGTGGGTCTTGGAGCGTGTAACATCAGCTCGCACGTAAACCACCCGGTACTCTCCTCTCTTTCCTTATCCTTATCGCGAACGTCACATCCGATCACGCTTGCCGCGAGGTTTCGGAAAGCTTTTTAATTGGTCATGGTTGAATTAGACGCGTGAAACTTTCTTCCCGGTGTCTGTGTTACGTCGATATCGCTCGCGATCGCTCGTTCTCCTCTTCGACTCCCGTTGCCACGCTTCCGGGCAACGATTTCTACCTTTTTTTTCTCTTTCTTTTTGTTAACCGACGACACTTGCGTCTTACTGTTCGAAGGCGAAATTTTGTCCGGTTGCGTATCTTGCCTTTGTGTACGGGAAAAAAGAATCCGATAATGACACGCCTAGGCGAGAACAAAAGAACGAACGATCATGATCTGGTTCCTTTCGAAAAATGAACGATAGCCGCGTTCGATGAATAGGCGTCTTCCGTGTTCGCCATCCTAGACAGGTGGCAGAGCCCATAGAGTCGCTGTCTTGTCGGCTGAAGTGCTGAGAAAAGAGAACTCCGTTGGATGCCATCGGCCTGAGATTACTTTGTCCTGGTGCTGCGCTACCACCACACTTGGCAGGGGCATCGTTAAGTCACCTGTGAACACATGGTCGATTGGTATTAATGAAAGGTTGGTATTATTACTTCAAGGAAGATAATTATTAGAGATTTGAAACTTTTAAGGATCGGAATCATACAATCTATACTATTGAGGCTTATGAGTGCAAGCTATGTCCTCTTGGAACTGTTTTCCAATGTTTTGCAAGCTTGCAGTTAGCTTCATCAGGGATCAGAAGACAAGCGATACTGGTGTCTTTTTATGGATTGAAACGTCTTTCTTTTGAACTGTGTTCCCAATGTTTCGCAAGCACGTGCGTGTGATACATACTTACAAATTGTCGATACTTCTAGTATTAATTTTATTTAAACTATTGTGCAATGGATGATCATATTATTAGTGACACACGCATGAACTGAGGATGTTACATTAAAATAATGAATTTTTAAATCGAAACCTAGCTACATTGAATCCTTATTAAGATTCGCAGTCTGTCAATCATCCACTGCAAGTAATTTGAATTAAAAGTTCATAATTCAGTAGAAAAGTTCCAAGAATTGAATAGTAGCAGCCAGAAATTAAAAGTAAAGTAGTAGGAAGTTGATGGCGTCAGGTTTCGTGTTGAAATCGCCAAAACTTGCCTTGCAGATCCGTAAGCACGAGCTTATTATCGTATCCGCCGGTGAGCAGGTAATACGCGGATGGCGAGAAACGTATGCTCCTGATGTCGGCCGCATGCGGTTTGAAGCACTGCACGGTTCTTCCGCCCCGGATGTCGAATAAGACGCAGCTACTGTCCTCGTGACCGGATACCAAAAGACGTCCGGATGGATCGACGCAGAGCGCCGCGACAGGACTACCGACCTGCAACGGGATCAAATGCTGATCAGACACAAGATACCGATTCTGTTCCACATTGATACGTAGCACGTCCGATAAAGGTTCGATCCTGAGAGATCACTAGAGAGTGAGAGAGTCGAAAGTCGTGGAAAATGTGATATTCGTGAGGGGGACGAATGACTGGTGCGAGTTGAAAAACGTGGGTCGAAGCCTTTATCGGACGTCGGACGGAAAACGGAACTGAAACAACTGAAAATCGATGTCCTCGGTGCATGCTGGATGCGTTGTCCATTGCAGAAATCCTTTCTGCGCCGAAAACGTAGCATAACGCAAATACCTAGACTACAGATTTTATGCATGTACAACATAAATGAGTAGACGAAATGCGAAACAATGAAGATGTCGAACAAATTCAAGAAACTTGAAATGAATTTATATTTAACCCTCCGTGGACAACCAGGGTCGTTTATGTCTGGAGCAATATTTCACTTTGAATTTCTTCCTTTTCGATATTTATTTTTTCCCATTAATGCTTTAAACATTCAAAGTTTCAATTATATGATAGAATAGGGACTTCACTATGTATTTCAAAATTTTTTAGTAGTTAACTCATATTTCTTGAATTTATATAGAAAATGTTTGCTCTGCATAAAGATCCGCAATCTAGCGATGGCGTAAATATGTAAGATCGATAATAGAAAATTTGTTCTATATTTATATATTTTAATTTAACACGTTAAGCGCCACGCCGAATTTGCGTGCCTTTCCGTTCAGGCCACAGTTACCGTCAGGCGGGCCCTGCCGGTCCGTAGGGACCGACGTGGCCTGAACGGAAAGTCTAGCGTCGGTCCCTAGGGACCAACGTGGCGCTTAACGTGTTAAATGCGAATTTGAGGTAGAAAGAATTTTCGCAACCTGGACCGATGACAGGAGAAGAAAGCGCTAATTGAATCAACTACTTTGCTATTTGGTTATAGAAAATCAAGCTCTTCTGGCCTGATGAATTGTGATAGATACCTGAAACAGGCCTGTTCACTGTTATTCTTTGCTGTATATTACCTTAATGTTTAAGAAATTGAGATCATCCTTGCAAGCAAACTAACATGACGGTTCTGAGCAACATTTTTTTCATAGAGGAACATTATTTCATATAAAATGTAATATCACTTTCTAATAGTGAACAGACCTAGTCTTAAATGGTTTGAGAGCCAAGTGGTACAAACCTGTCCGAACAAACTAAGAAAACTGATCAAAAATATGAACGATAAAAACTGAAGGATGCTCCAAAATTGCGAATCACAGTATCGTTGCTGATTGCTCACTGATTATTGGAGTTGTCGACTAGTTCACCTACTTCAAAGTTTTGAAAACCCGTTTCAAAGTTGATACCACTCAGCGAAAATTATTAGATTGTCCGAAATTCATTCCGTTTTGTATTAATACGCACAATGTAAATTCAGAAGAGTTTTTCAACAAACTAAATAACGTGGTTGCTCGTGTTATCTAACGATGTTAAAACGCGCATATTGCGAAAGAAACATTTCGGACAATCTAATATACTTGTGATTCTAGATAATCATGACAACTGGGACAAGGTAGCTAAACTAACCCTGCTGCCAGGTACCGTAGCGGGTGTGACCATGTTGACGCAGCCTCTCGTTCTGAGGTCCCAGAATCTGACGGTTTTGTCCTGCGATCCACTAACGAACATCGCACCTCCCCAATTGTACAAGGTGAGCACATGACCACTATGGCCGCTCAATGCTTGGAAAGGTGTGCCGGTCGCGCAATCGGTTACGTAGATCTTGCAATCACCTGCCCCGCCGCTAATCAACAGGCTCGACTTGTTCGAAGTGTCTTCGAGGAAGCACAGGTCGCGAACCGTGCCATCATGCATCGTCAACTCGACTTCTTGACCTGGAAGAATCATGACGAAACTGTCAGTTTATGGGAAAGTTCGCTTTTTGAGAGTCTCGTTACACAACAATTATATAAATAGAATGTTACACAGTAATATACACCGCGTCCGGTTGAAAGTTAATGACTGGTCTCCCTTTTTTCTGCGGTAATTTCGTATTCATCCAGATCGCCAAGATATTGGTGCTATTACACATGATTAACGCGGTTCCAAGAAAATCCGGTTGAGCCCAGATGTTTCGCAATATCTTTATATGTACATCGAATCACTCTTATTGATTTATAGCCGAAGAAATTTACTACAAGTTTACGACAAGTTATATAGTTAAATTGAGTCGGTTGTGAACGTTGTAAGAAGATTTTTATTTTGCATAAAGATCCGCAGGATGCTGATAACTAGACTGCGGATCTTTATGCATTTATAGGAAAATTGAGTAGATGAAATTCAAAACCGTTGGAAAATTTGACAAATTCAAGATGTCAATATGTAAATGATTTCTCCTCTATTAAAATTATTAAGGGAAGAAATAACATTCAAGTTAGTTTCTATTTCTTGCAATCGATGCAGACAATTTTTATTTTGCATAAAGATTCGCAGTATGCTGATAACGTACCTCGCATGTCATGTATAAATAAAAGAAACGTGAAAATAAGACTAAAACTTTTGTATACACCTAATAGATATGTCCTTGGGAAGATAATAGACATGTTCCGGGTACTTCAATGTGTGCAATGTCATAAGAAACACATAAGAAACACATTTCCGCGTCAAGTAGAAATTAGTCTAAATGTTAAAGATTTTGATTTACCTTCGAGGTTCGACGTGTCGGCGTTGAAGCGCATCAGCTTGACAGTCTTGTCGTTGCTTCCGGTCGCCATGAGCTGTCCATCCGGTGTCCACGCGAGACAGTATATCGAGCCCTTGTGGTGTTTCGTTCTTTTGAAGAGCACCGTGGGCTGATAAGTCTGGTGATCCTCCCTGCAAAAAGCCGTAACCCATCAAGATCTCGTTAGCGATTGTCCATGCGAGTGTTTCTGCCACGTTTTTCGTCGAACGATTCGAACGAGCCTGTTCCATTTCACCGCGCAAGTATCACTAAAACAACGAATCACGCGATGGCCTAGCGACTCGAGCAGCCGAGACATCAGATTGCCAGTTCGCGAATCGTTTCACTTTTCCCTGGCTTTTCGATACGACTTTCCATTTCGATACCGCTGATATCTCATCGGTAGAATGCGAAGAAAATCGTGATCGTTATCGGAACTTAAATATTTATTAGTGTCCACGCCTCCGTGAACAGTTTTTTACGTGTCCATCCTGTGGAGATATTGCGGATGATTTACAAGCGCACTACGAAACTTCATGCATATTCAGATTTTACGATGCGAAGTAAATTGGAAAGGTTTAGTTTCTGTAGAAGACCTTATCTAGACAGAAATAAAATGAAAGAGTTTCTTCCTCTGAGCGACATTTACTATAGTTTATGTCTTATTGGGGTTGACACTACCATGCAAGTTGTACATGCATTAAATCCGCAATACATTTATTAGATATTAGCGAGAATAAGAAGGATGCTCGACTAATAAGGATTGAGATTTTCACACTGATTTCAATGACAGTTTGATAACCGTTTTGAAATGTGGGAGTGACATTTGTTCCACTTTCGATTCTCTTGATGTATATTCGATCTTTTGCATAGGTACAGTGATCATGAAAAACAGAATTATTATTGTGAATGAAGACGCAATTTCACTTTTATCCATTTCAGTTTAAGAAATGAATCGTAGAACTACGAAAGATTATCGTGAAAACAAATTACTATTATTATTGTTATGTCCACTGACAGTAAAACGAAGTATTTGTAATATTATCATCATCGTACAAAGATTTAATTTTTTTCTAGCAAAATAATGCCGCAATATTTCTTCACTATTGGCGAGTGTAATGTTTCCACAACTAGACTAAAACGAAATTCATTAGAAATTGTTTTTATTCCACGTTAATGGAAGAATTA
This sequence comes from Lasioglossum marginatum, assembly GCA_028455795.1. Classification (NCBI taxonomy): domain Eukaryota; kingdom Metazoa; phylum Arthropoda; class Insecta; order Hymenoptera; family Halictidae; genus Lasioglossum; species Lasioglossum marginatum. The sequence goes on from CM052252.1 coordinate 1,775,479, forward strand.
GATATACGAAGCTAAGAGATTAAGAAGATATTGTACGCTCTCTGCCACTTAATTTTATGGATACTTATCAGGATATTCTTTTAAGAAGACAGAACATTATAAACGAGTGCAAGATGTACCAGAAATTTCGATCGCAAGAAGTAATTAAAAAGGATCTCGTATTCTAAATACTAGTTATACTAGATTGCAGATCTTTATGCATCCGTAGCTTACGGTAGTAAAAGAGAAATTAGAATGCAATTCTGTTTTCTTACATTTTTAGTTTAGCGTAACTCTTGAATGAGAGTTGAATCAGGTAATTCTAAAAATTGCTTGAAAAAAGTAGTTAACTCCTCTTATAGAAAGCACTTGTAACTGAAACTGTGATTGGACTGAAAATAGTTAGCTTGTAAAGCTTTTGATAAATTGTATACAGAATACAAAATATTATCGCGTTATACAAACTGCATTAAATAATTATCACAATTAAATTGGTACCTTAAGCACGTCTTTCATTTTTAATATTTCGATAATTCACAGTTCAAAGGTTGCTCGTGTTTTCCTTATACAGGGTAACCCAAAAATGTACTTTCTTGAAGTGGGTGATTTCTGAGGTCAATTGAAGTAACTCTTTCTTTTGCAAAAATGTTCTCCGCCGCTTTATTAAAAAGTTATTAACGAAAAACTCGGACCAATCAAAGCACGGCTACAGTGGACGATTTCCGGCTCGGCCAATGGCAACCACGCTCAGCGTGACCTGTCGAGCCGGAATCCGTCGGTAGCAGTGCCATGATTGGTCCGTGTTTTTCGTTAATAATTTCTTAATAAAACCGCGGAGAACATTTTCGCAAAGGAAAAAGTTATTTCAAATGAAGAACAACATTTTTGGGACACCCTGTAGAACCTCTTACACCGAAGATAAACTATTGGGTTGGCAAGAATGTAATTTCGGTATTTTAAGGTGAAATAAAAACCCAATTTTGGGTTAATTAAAGTTCATTGCTTGAATAGAAAAATTAGCTTTTTATTGCACCTTAAAATACCGAAATTACTTTCTTGCCAACCCAATATTTTTCTCGATCCTTACGAGCTGATTGTCGCGAACCAAAACTATGCATGATCAGCTCTAAAAGTATAAACACCGCCCGGGCCCGTAAGGTGTTAAGATTAATTTTTAGCTCGTCCAAGTCGACAATAATCATCGATTGCTAATCGGATAGGAAAATTTGTAGCGTTGCGTAGCGCACTTGTATGGGAGAAGTGCATTTGCATGTGCAACCACGCTTTCTGAATTCCAGGAAAAAGCAAATACTCTTTCAACACGGAGAACATTTGCTGACTGGCAGAAATGTTCAAGTTCGAGCCGCGCTGTCATGTCGTTTCGATCCCGCCCATCTCGGAAACCGAGCTTTCATCTCGCCCACTCGCCAAGTCCAGAACGATAACCGCTTCACTCTGTTTCCGTGTAAATTGGCCGCGTGGAACGTGATAAACGTGCGGCTGCGTGACAGCCGGTGATTAATAAGCGAGAGCGTGGATCTTCATTTGTCGTGAAACGTTTCGCAGAAACTGTATCACCGGCCAGTCTTCTCGACGAGCCGGTGTCGCCCGACTTTTCTTGTTTCCTGCACTTTCGAAAATGCATAACTGTCGAAGATATTATACGCGACGAGAGTTTACGCGTTACCCCATTTTTTTTAGGGTACTTCGTCTTCGCAGAAATGGAATAGAAAACGTTTTCTATTAACGAGTCGGAATGATTGAGTGCGAGAGGGAAATTGTAAATTGAATTGTCGGATTTTTATCGCAGCCCCGATTCATCATGATTATCATCTGCAATTATCCCTTCCCTTGATCGTAATATATCATCTAGTCTCCGATTTTTATAAGATAGAGCTTCTGCGTTCCTCGAAAGCAAATTCCAGGAAATAAATTCTCTGTACGTGATCTATAGGCTGCCTTTTCTTCCTTAAATCGCGATAGATCATTTGTCTCCGATTTTTTACAAAGATTGTAACTTCCGAGAAATATTGCGGATTTTATGCACTTACGACAACAACGAGTAGATCAAGTGTGAAACAGAAAAACATTTTAAAAATTTAAACATATTATTGTATTCTTATGAACTCTATAAAATTATTTAAAAGAGAAGCAAGTGCCTGTATAACCCTTGTGACTTGCAATTAATATCGACAATTTTTATTTTGCGTAACAATCAGCAGACTAGTAAACTATCTTGAAAAATAATTAAGCATCGCCAATTTAGCTTTATACTCTGTATACCAGCTTTAGAGAAAGACCAATTTCCGTAAATAATATTAAATTAGCGCTATCCGCGTAATAATCGCTTGTTTAATCAAAACGGACTAATTTGCTGCTTTTGCGAACGAAAATAAGAACAGTCGGATATAATTAACCAAGTTAACGGAAACACGTTCGAGTGGCCTATTTTTCGTGAAACGGACGGCATTCGCGGCGAAGATTCCATCGGAGCGATATAATACCCACCTTTCACGTAAACAAGAAATCAAATTAGATCAGTGGTCTAACGAAGCGCAATTCGTAGCAATTACACTGCCAAGCAAATTGTTTAAACACGGTTCTCGATATCGGCGTCTATTATTCCTCGATCCGGCGTTGTTCTAGGTGTATGGTCGCGTCGTTTTTCACTGGGAGAAAGCGAAACGTCGGATTCTAATGAAGCAATCGAAGATTCGTTCGTGATCGCGGCCGACTTGATAATTTCGAGCACGCGATACGCGCGTTTTCGCGGAAGAAAGTGAACGCAGGCGGCGGCTGGACCCTGGTTTGTTCGGATTCGCCGCGCGGCTTAATCGGCGAACAGTATGATACCGGTGGATTGGGCTGGGAAAACTCGCGGCTAATTAGAATCGACGTAAATAGGAGCAGCCGGCGTGAAAGCGGTGCTCCTCCTCGCCTCTTAAAATCGCGCCGGAGATCCTCTCCCTCGTTTCCACGGCCGAAACGCTACGCCGCGACCCTTTTGCTCGGTGGCATACTCTTTACGTTAATTAAAGGCAAGCCGCAAGCTCGCGGATCTGGGAACCATGCGAAAGACGAGGCTGATGGAAAGTGACGCCTGAGAACCGTGGATGCGCTCTGCACTCGACAGAAATCGATGTCGTTGGAACACGGCGAACTGCGTGCAAAGTGTTGCATCATTATTATTAGGTACTTGGATCAGTTTCTGCTGCTCTTTTGGCAAATAGTCTTTTGTTTGAGTGGACATATAGAGAACATTTTATATAATTCATAAACTGAAGTACTGCTGGGAAAGGCCATGCTGCATTGATCAAAATAAATGGTGATTTGATGGGACAGTGTGTGGCAAAAATTGCGGGTGTGGTAGAACATCCCTTTGCAATGTGTGGTCTGGCATTGACATGCTGAAGAGTCACTTTGTCATGTCGAGACTGTGGACCTTTATCCATTTACGGCTTATTAAAAGTATATGTCACGTGATGTATATTACTAGACAACCAATCTTTATGCAAAATACAAATTTTCCACAAACAAGAATGCATAGAAATTTATTTTCTCTGTTAATATGTTCAATAGATTGAAAATGATATAAAAGTATTTTCAAATTCGTCTAATGTTTTTAATGTTTTAAATTACATTTACTGAGTTTTGTCATAAATGCATAAAATTCGCTGTCTATGTATCATACATCTATATCAGATATATGTAATTGGACGTTATCCTTAGCCGAAAGGCAACGATCATATAATAATAAATAATAAGCTACTATAATTTTGTTTCTTAGTCGTATCAATTCTTTTGAATTCGATTTAAATCTTAATCCATTTCAATTTAAATTTTAATATAATTTTGTCCAGCTAGTTCCTGTCTCTCAGAGCACCGTGTGATGCGGAGAAAACACTGTTCCGGCGATCGAGTTTCTAAAGCTTGCGGTTAAGCAGCCCTGGGTTCAATCGCAGGACACAAACAAGGTAAACGGCTCCCAGCGAACATAATTGAGCGATCACTTGGCATTTTAATGGCCGCGTTTACAGGAACCTTGCTTTTGACGACTGACGCAACCCGGCATTACGCCGTAAAAAGTCACTTCCTGTGATTTTGCGGCAGCGAATAGTTGAAATTTACGTATCGTATAACGGCTATTATCTTTCCATCGATTGGAAACGCGGAGCTCGCGCGTCAAAGAAACTTTTACGAGCTGTGTACGGGCGTGCAACGATCGAAACTCTTATTCTTTTTTCTCTCCCCCTGTTTTCAACGAGTTTCACGTGGTGTTGGTTTCACGGCTCGAAATCATGATTCGCTTTTTACTGGCAATCAAATCCGATATAATATATTTTAACGAAATTTGTCGTAATCTCGATCCGTAAATCCACTCGGTTGCGCCGTCGTCCGAGACTTTCACCCCGTGGTAAATATTAATTTAGCGCGTAACGTAACACCTCGCTCTGGAAAGCGCGTCGTTCCGTCGTGACGGGCGTTAAAATCTGAAAAAGGGACGAATTATGTAAACCGTTTGTATTTTTATCGCTTACGGTGCCGTGGCGAAATGTTCTCGGTATGATTCACACTGTTTTTTACGCTCTTTTAACCCAAAGTACAGTTTACGGAGTCTCCTCTGTGTGAAAGTTCATAAAAGTTATACTTATGGCATAAATAGTAGTGTTAGACGGAGACTATTGTACAACCCGTGGCAGAAAGTTTCCGATCGGAGACATTGATACGGATTTTACAGAAAACATTCATGTTTCAAAAGTATAAAATATTATTTTATGGAGTTAAAACTGATGGGAAATTAAAAGGGGCTTATTTAAGAATGAAAAACAACAAAATAACATGAGCATTCATTTATTATAATAAAGAAACGAGAAAATAAACAAAATGTTACACGGAAAGAAGTTTCTACTTGCGAAGTATTGTAAACGTTGCAAAAATACGCGAATAGTATGTCGTCAAGGGCGATTGCACTCTTCTGACCGAAATATCGATCCAGAAAAATAAACGAAATTTTGGGAGGAAGTAAGAGAGAGTTGTGAAGTAGAACTCATTTCTAGAATTGAACAAAGTAGGTGTAGAAATCCGGAATGTTACATGTATCAATCGTTCCGGAATCAATCTACCGCGCGTCGCACAGTGATCGAATTAAACCGTGAGCACAGTCTACAATGTGCTGACAGCTCCTTTCACGCAGATCACCGATGGGAATCGCAAAAAGTCTTTCCAGCCACGCTAAGACACGCTTTCATGTGTTTCCGTCGGGATAACCCAGATCAAAAGGCGGAAAGCCGCCGTGGAGACTGTTAGCGTTACACGGCCGAGAAATTATAAATTATAAATGGGACACCAGCGAATCAGACGAATTATAATGGGCAACATACGGAACGGATTTGATTTGTTAATAAAAGTTAGTAAATAGAACAGAAGGAATGTCGACTGATGGATGACGATAAACTGTAACGGTGAGGAGTATTCCTGAGTAGAGTGTGAACAATCAAAACTGTTAGAATAGATGTATAAATAATATCTACTAGACACTATTCGAATCAGTATTATACTATAATAAAAGCGAACAATGAATATCTAATAAAACACAGGAATTCTCTTGAGAGACAATAACCTTGGGTAGAAAGTTGGTCAAAAGTATTCACATGAAAGATTAGACAACAAGGAACAGAGTAACAAAGAATATCAAATGGGCTTATCAAGCCTTATCGGCTTATAATGGGAATATTATAATGGGAATATCAAGAGAGAATAGAGTTCTGAAGAAACAGTAAAATAGGGAACAAAAAGCAATAGATTAAACAAAACAATTAGCAATACACGTGAATGTGTCTTAATCGTCTCATTACAGTATAAATAATGAAATACTGTGATTTTATTACAATTGATAATAAGGGTTGTAATTGCAAGACAACGCCGAGTGCAATTAGAGTTTTTCTTTTTTATTTGATTCAAACGAAAGTCTATTCAGATTGTTTTAAATATTATATATCTACGTGTAAATAACGTTTCCAATTTATTAGCACAGCTGGAAGTTGGGTGAATCTACAGGAAAAATTAAGTAGAAAATGTAAAATAAAATTTTGTTGTCCAAGACTTCGTTTTCCAGAAAATCGAATTAACTTAATCTGAGTTGTCTGTCTACAATCGACTGATTCTACTTAATCCTAGATGCTGATTCGCGCGAGTCGGCTAAGAAGTTTTCTTAAAGTAGAAAGATAGCAGAGAATTTTTGAACAGAGCTGTTTTGATTTCAATTGAGAACTTGTCTCAATCGTTAATTTATACAAGTGACTCTAATAATTGTAGGCCTTGGTACAAACACGAGACGAATTAATTTTTTAGCGACATTCTACTTGTTCAAGTTTTATACGTTTTCTACATTCCTGACAAATTCATGGTTTGCGAGAATTATACGATTTTTAAATTCTGAATTTACCAGGTTGTTGCACTAAGATTTTCAATTCGATCATTCTCTGTAAATGCTCTAAGATAAATCTCGATTTACCTGACATCGTGGAGCTTCGGATACGAGCATATTCTGAGCGTCTTCGAGTTCGATCCGACAGCATAAAGTTTCCCATGGGGGTGAAATTCTGCGCATCGAACAGCTTGCACATCTTCGAGCGCCGTAACGGGAACGAATCTCGGTCTTCCGCCATTGCTGCTGCCGTTGCTGGCGTCCAATTCCGACCTCGGCTCTTGCTGGAAACAAAACAACAACCAGTTTAGTATAGGGTAACTGGTACCGATTACTGCGGTATCATGTTTCGATCGTACTTTATTTTAATATTATTCCTCATTTATGATGAAATAATATGTGTAAGCATTTTATCGGAGAATGATGTGTTCAGAATACAAAATAAAATTGGTAGCCCTCAAAGCCTAATATACAACATAAGGAAATACTAAAAAATAAAATCGATAACATTTTGTACGTGTTACCAACGTGTATGTTTAATTGAAATAAATCCTGAGTACAGTAACAAATAATTTTTTTACTTATTACATTTTAAATAACATTATTAAATAACATTAAAACATCATAAATAACTAAATACATTCTTTTAAAGAATATTTGGTTTAATATTTATTATCTTTAGTTTGAAGCTGTTTTAAATTAAGAGCATTCTAAAGTTTACAATATTTCACAATTACATTATTATGCTGGACTGGTGGGCAGACATTAATATTTTTATTAAATGTTAATAAAACATCAGGACCCACAGTAGAGTCAACTACAATATTATTATTGTCTTCATTCACAGCACTTGAATTAATTAGTCTTGTATTGTGGTATTACACTATTGCCCAGGCAGTGCTATTTTTATTAGAACTTATGGTTATGAAATAAAAATGTATTATATAGGTAATAATTTATTTGAATTGAACATATAGGTACTATATTATACATCATATTAATGTTCTTATTACCTAGTACAATTTTATATATACATATATTGCAGTATAAGTTTGTATGTACAATTTTAATAATAATGATTAACCTGGATTAGACATAAATAATTCTTCATACTTTCATTGAACATTCCTAATTATGAGGTGTTCCCTCCAATGGGTCAGTCTTCAGAGTCTGTATTTCAGTGTCCTCATACTTACAATTAACAAAATGTCCCGCAACATTAAAAGTCTGAAATGATTATTTTATATTTAATAAACACATCTGCTATACATTTCAGATCTAATTTTCAAATACTCACATTCACATTCTGTTCTATATGTTCTTTTTTTTGTTGCACTACATGTGACAAGTCAAACCACAAATAAAATAAATTTTCGTCTTCCTTTTTGCCGCACCATTGACGACACTCATAACTTTTAAATATAAGTAGCTTATCTTTCCCAATCATACTTTCAATACATTTTAATCCACTCAGTTCATCATGAGTATGACTGACTGGAATGTTATCAGCTTGGTAGGATACATTGGCGATTCTGCTAAAAACATTGTCATAATTTACAACGTTTTCATCGATAGGGTACAAACCACAAGTCCTGAATCCATTTTGAATAATTTCTCTTACTCCAATACTTTCAAAAGTACTTTGCAGAACAGTTGCAACTTGATATTGCTTAAGATTTAATAAATCGTTACTTCTGCAAAATTCCATGCAATTTTTTTGCCAGGAAGATTTGAAAGTATGAAAGAATTCCACATCCAGTGGTTTTACGATATGCGTTGCATTTGACTTTAAAGCCACCAACTCGATTCTGTTTTTTTGACAAAAGTTGCTAAGAGGCAATGTTATGTGCGAGGAGTGTCCGTTAATGTATAAAATAATGGGAAATACTATATTATTGTTCAACAGCCAAGGATGTAGTACATTAACCACATATTCGTAAAAGTTTTTGGCTGTCATCCAGCCATTATCAGAAAAACCTGCACTAAAACCAATAGGCAACAATTGTTCCACTTGAGGTGGAATCTTCTGACCACTAAACAGCATTAAAGGTGGTGCAAGCTGACCCGTAGCATTTGCTGTAACTAGCACCGTAACATTTTCCGTTTCATTGTTACTAACAACGTTATACACATTTTTTGTGCCTTTTTTAACAAGTACTGCTGAGGCTTCCGGATTCAGAGCAAGTACTGCCTCATCGCAGTTAAATATTCTGCTACTATCAATATGGAAAAGGTCTTTCGATTCCAAATATTGTCTAATCTCCTTAAACCACTCGCTAATGCCAATGTCAGACACTCTTGCACGGCTGAGAGTTACGTTTTCTGATAATTTTCTTGATATATCAGTATGCCGTCTTAAAAATCCTTCGTACCAATGACGACCTGGCACACCATTGGGGAAAGGATTTTGTCTTTTCAATTCGGCCAAAAGCAACTGCACACTTTGTAATAAGTGTTCTTTCGTTACAAGGAAGCCTTGGTCACCGCAATGAAAAATCCATTTGACAAGGCTATCTTCTTCCTGTTCCGACAAAACCGTATTAGGCCCAGGTTTTTTATCACAATATTTACCCTGCACACGAGCTCTGATTGTGGATTGGGGCACGTTATAAATTCGACTTGCTGCAGCAATACTATTTCCCTGCCTAACCTCATTTATAGCGTTCCGTAGGTTTTCACTTCCATAAGTACTTCTTTTCGTGCACTTCACTTTACTTTCTTCTTTATTTTGGTTACTGTTTTTTCCATTACCTTTCGATTTAATTTTTGCCATATCTTCTTATTTTATCCATAATACAATAGAATTACTACTCCGGAATCGTAACCTTCTTACGTGTGTCGAATCGTACCTAACCTCAACTACGTTCTCATCGTAGTTGCAGTTCTTGCCGCAGTATTAGGGACATTTCTAGTGATTTTTGTGCCGCAGTAATGAGCGCCTCCATTTTAACAGAGAGGATATCCTCTCTGATTTGAATGCACGTAATGTAAGGGCTTAATTTATGCTATTCCTGCTATTCCTTTACACCTTTCATGAAGAATATTTTGTCATATCCTAAGATTATAAAAATATGAGAATGATTGATAATTTCTAGACTGCGGATCTTTATGCATTTATGAAGAAATTAGTTGGATGAAATATAAAACAGTAATAGATTAGAAAAATTCAAGAATATTGTAATCTTGTTTTTAACGTAACAAAGTCATTAAAGGATGAAATCAATTTTTATTTTGTTTCTGCTTCCCACAATCAAGGCAGAATATTTTTATTTTGCATGAAGATCCGCAATCTAATAATTTCGTTTGCTTCGTCAACGAGAATACATCCTCATTGAAATATAGGGCGGGCTGGAAATCGTAGTACAACAGGGTAGGGGGTGATTCTGAATGCAAAAATAAGTCGCAAAATAACATTTTTTCGTTTGACGATTCGTTTTTCGTTTTCGAGATAATCGAGTTTAAAGTTCCGCCAAGTTCGCGTGCTTCAGTATATGCAGGAAGTAGAATTGGTTGATCATGGTCAGACGCGTCACACGATTCCTATGCAATAGCATGTGTATTCGCTGCATTTTCAAACTCGATTTTCTCGAAAATGAAGCTTCGGATAAAAAAGTGTTATACCGAATTTTTCTCTTACTCTTTTATGTAGAATCACGCCCGACTGTACTACGATTTCCACTCTGTATACAAATTTATTCAGGGCAAAAATTGATTTTTACGTATTTTAACCCTTAGCACTTGAGTGGTGACTCCGAGGCATCACTAAAAATTGCTATACCATTATTCAAAAGATTATTATGAGGTGTTATATCAATTTCATATCCATAAAATAAAAAAAATTAGTGCCGAAAAAAATAGTTCCGATTGCAAAGGGTTAATGTACGTACTTCTGACGGCTTAATTTGTTTATTAAAAAGGCAAGAGAAGTTTCTTTTTATATTTTTATTGTATCGAAGTATGTATCGAAATACTAATAAGTAGACTGCGGATCTTTATGCATTTATGGCTTAAAAAAATGTTCAAAAAATGCTAGGAAATAAAACTCCACAGAATTTAGTACGATTTTCATTCATTTCAGATCTTCAAAGACTACTACCACTGAAAACAACATTTTACATGATTCGACTTTCTTAAAATCTATCTACAAAAATTGAAAATTGCATAAACATCTGCAGTGTACTAATAAGACTTTCCTTTATGCAATTTAAAATAAAGAATGCACAATCATGTGAACAACAGTTCGATGATCGAGATAGAAGAAAAATTGTATTATTTTTACCATTTATGAAAAATATTTTTTCAAATCCTAAGATTATAAAAATATGAGAATGATTGATAATTTTGTTTACTTCGCCAACGAGAATACATTTTCATTGAATCATACAAATTTATACAGGGCAAAAATTGATTTTTACATATTTTATTCTCATTGGGAAGAAATACCGCAGTAAAGCGTACACCCGTAGTAATAGGTACATTTATCTTACAGTACTAGGCACACAACTAATTGTGGTCGTTTGAAGTTTGTTGGCGATTAATGACGGCGATCGGCGCGATTGAAGGCATCGAGATCGAGATTCGATACGATCTACATGGACCAATCGTCATAAATGTCGCTGGCGGAGAATGTGCGTCATTCGTGCCGGGCTTTTAATGACTCTTGAATGTGGCATTACTGGTTGAACTATGCTTCATGTTCCGCGACACATATTTGTGTCAAAGAAACATTGGAGCCTTACTACATACTTTGCACTACTACGGTTGAAGATATTAATATTGCCATACAATAGTAGACTATAATATATTTTTAATTTCTTGCTTCTAAATTATAGTTATTAGACTACAACCTTTTCTGTAAAATAAAAATATTTTGCATCGATTGTAAGAAACAGGGAAAGATTAAAAATTTACTTCTTCTTTTGATAAATTCTTTCAATAAGTTGAAAATAATATAAGAATATTTTTATATTTTTTTGAAGATTTTACTGTTTTGTATTATAAATCTATAAAATACCCAGTCTCTGGGTATTACCATAAATGATCACAGACTTCTTGCTGCAGTGTGCGATGACAACGAGACAACTGACTCCTTATGAATTAGTAAAGATAACGTCGTTTCTTAATTATCGAAAAGTGTAGTGTGAAATAATAACAGCATTTGAAGGGAGATTAATTTCTGTGCGACTCGCATGCAGATGTTGTTTAACCTTCGGACAACGGACGATGTTTATAGCTATATAATTGGCAATGCTTAGGACCGTTCACAGCTCTAATAATTAATAATTCTTAAAAATTTACTTTTGATAATATCTCGTGTAGACACACTAGTCTTTCCAATATCCTCAATGAAATAGCTATTCAGTTAGTTTAATTGCCACAAATTGAGTACTTAAATGACAATTTGGACGTTCCCGGTCAAAATAGACTCAGGTACAGCCGTCGAAGGGTCAATACACACATGACAGTTCAACCAAAATGACGGTCAAGATAATGGGTTCCAATATTTTGAATTTACGATTATTAAGATTGTAAAGAGATATCCATGGAGAAATTATTCATCAAAATTTCTTTGGGTACATGTTATGGAAGGGGAGACTAAAAATTCGGACAGATACATTTCTGTCATTTTTACAAAGTAATGTAAAATTGTCATTTTTTGTGGCCCGTAAACCTAGTGTTAAGCAAGAAAAAGCGAAATTGCGGCAATTTTTGCCGACCAGACGCAACCTTTCCCAATGTTTCACTTTGAAACCGGCTCGGGCGCCGTTAAATCGTGTGACGTCTATTTTGACCCCTTTGTATGTGCCCTACGTAATCAAAGTTACACGGCTTTGGGACATTTTTCATTGCGAACCAGTTCGCCTGCGCGCAAACCGGCGCATTACGACTAGCGAACGCAACGAACGACGAAAACTTGAGAGGAATTAGAAAGTCAGACTTTGAAAGGATTTCTAACGCCTCTTTTCTACACAATTATAAAATTTATTTGTATGCTAATCCCGGCGGAGCTTCCCGCTCGCGGCGATTCGACGTTTGAAACCACGTTCACAATACGGTTGCATTTATGGTGCATAGGCTTAGCAATGCAACGAGCAGTGGCCGTGTCAAATGGTGCAAATAAACGAAAATTTAAACTTGGTGGATTGAGAATGTTTGGACGTAATTTTGATTTTCTTTTAGTTGAACGATACGGAGGGATCTTGTGACTTTGTCGCAGGATAAATAAATTATCTTAGAATATTTTCCGGTGGAAATCGGGGGCGTCCGAAATTTGTTCGCGGCTCGTTTTGCGCAACGTTTCGCGCGCCTCGCCGCGCTTTTACTTTCGAGTCCCGCGAGTTCTTCGGCCAGGATTATCTCGATCGAGGGAATTAGCAAAGCAAATGGGGACGTTCTGTCGGGTTCTGTTGTTGGCCACCTCCTCTTAGTGGCCAAATTTCTCGGTTTCACAGTAAAGTAATCTGACTTCATTCTTTCCGATCAGAACTTCATTTGTTATTAGTAGACTGCTGCTTTTTATGCAAAATAAACGTTGACGGCATTAGTACAGTCAGCTACAGAAGCTACAGAGACCACATAGACATTTATTTATTTTCGTAATACTTTTAGTAAGTTGAAATTAATCCTGCACTTTTCACTGTTTTGTACTTGACCTAATAATTTCTTTTTTATGAGTACACAAAATCCGTAATCTAGCTCGCGCTCTTGCATTTTTAGTACGCTCTTGCAGATCTTTATAACAATTAATTCATTATTTTGTTACTAGAAGTATGATTTTTTGCAGCTGACAATTATTTACTTATATTACCTTTTCATTTAGTATCACATATGATTATGATGAGCTGAACCTTGCTCATTCACGCTATCATTATTTTCATTGTTTTATATGTTAGATTATAACCATAAATTCTGCTCTCTTTTATTGTAATTGAATAACGATGAATTATTTCAATAAAGATGAGTTATGATGATTGCACATTAAAGATGTTAGAAATAAAGTATTTAGAATGACAGGTTTAGTTAAAATGAATTCTGTTTTCTGGCGAATGTCTCACTTTTAGTCTACCATATTATTTAGTTACCTCTAAATAATATGTTTGGCATTATGAAATTCAAGTAAAAAGGTCCTGCTCTAGTAAACAGTTATGCTTTCTCAAAACGATGATTTATAATTACTCTTACTCTCGAGTGTCTGCTCGAGAGTCATTGATCGGGAAGATATTATGTTTCACGTAATGATGATTAATCTGTCCATTGTGCGTCCATCAACATAGCATACGACTAATAATTTTCATTGTGCAATACTGTGGACAATTGATTTCCTGTAACAACGATGATTTAGATACTTGTTTAGACTTATGTTGCAAAATGATTTTTGTGTGAACAGTCGTCAAACATTTGAAGGCTCTATGATCAATAGACTCCGGATTTTATGCATTTATGACAAAAATAGATACGTACAATTTAAAGAAGTGGACACATTAAACAGACTTAACGACTTTAAGTCAGTGTGTTAGTTTCAACTGTATAAGATAATTAGAAGAAGAACAAATTTTCTAGGTGGCCCCTGTGTTTTGCCATTGATGTAGGCGTTTTTTATTTTGCATAAAGATCCGCAGTCTAATAATCAATGATATATCTACATTGAAAATTCGTAATTTTTTCTTTCAAGTTTTTACAATTGTATGTACATATAAAACAGTCACAACCATGACAATTACAATCTGATAAAACATTCAGTTTCTTTACTGAACAAACTTCTTTACTGAACAAATTAATTATATGATTCCTATTAGCACGCAAACTACGATGCTAATTACGAACGAGTCCAAGTCGTAATAACGATTTGAAACTGAATCTAAGAAATATAAATTATTCATTTTCACCAAAGTGAAATGCTACAAATACTGAGAAGTTTGATGAGAAATGTATAATTGTAACTAGACTGAGGATCTTTATGCTCTTACAGTTTAGAAAATGTTTGCAGAAACATTGGATTTCAAAATACAACGAAATATATGCATGTTTTAATTATTTTTGGTCTGTTGAAACTTTCATTATGGAAATGAAAAATTTTAAAATGTGTAATTGTAAATTGTGGACCGACATGCTCCTGTCGTTTAGAAAACGTCTCTAGAAACAGTGGACTTCGAAATAAATTCGATATCATTTTTGATTCATTGAAACTGTCATTACGGAAATGAAAATTGAACTACGAAAATGTAGTTTTCGTAAACTTTACTACTTTTGTAATGAATGATTAGCAAGGGTCCAAGCGACGCGATCGAAATGAGAGATTCACGTGGAAAAAATCCGAAAGATCTAGGACGAGACAGGTGTAGACCGATCCCGACAAACAGTACGAATCGTTGCTTAGTCACGAACACCGTTTCTCCATCGGTGTTCACCGTACTGTATCGTTCTCGAAGGTACATTGAAACGGGCATGATCGAAAGAATGGGCACGTAACAATCGAATGTGCCAATTGAGAGGCCATTTGTACGAAGCGTATAAATCTGTCTAGTCTAACTGTTATCACTAGACTGCAGATCTTTAGCAAAACTGAGTAGGTGAAATTCAAAATTGTTGGAAAATTTTAAAAATTGAAGATGTCGATAAATGGACCATTTTTTGTTGTTTCGAGAAAATTAAAGGTTAGCATATTAGTCAATTCAAAAATATAAATTAATTATGTCAAGTCTGGCACTGTTTCTACTAATTTAACAATATGTAATTTGATTATATAAATTTCTTTTAGGCGAATTTAACTAACTAAAATAATATATATTTACGAGCTTTAAATGGACTTACACTATTTTCACAATTAGTCAATTGTAAAAATCATTTAATTTCAATTATGAAAAATTAAATATCACTTAAGATATATTTTGTATAAACAAAAAGTTTACACTAAATTAATCACAAATTATGTGATAACTCATTTAAAAAAACAATGAACTTACACCACTTTCAAAATAAACGGTCCATATGATTTCTCCTCTATTAAAATCATTATATATAAGGGAAGAAATAACATTCAATTTGGTTTCTACTTCTTGCAATCGACGCAGACAATTTTTATTTTGCATAAAGATCCGCAGTCTAGTTATCAACTATGCCACGCACAGCCCACCTATTTCCAAATTCAATAACATAAGAAGCAACATCCAGAAGGAAAATAGGGGAGATCTATTCATAATTTAAAATAGTAAAAACATCTATAGGAAATTAAGAAGAAAATCCGACCCATGATTAAAATCAGTCATTATCCGAACAAATAATTAATATTAAAATGAATGAAAATAATCCCCGAATGTTAACGAACATGAAATTGCAATTGATGAAATTTAATTTAGCTGGTCATGCGTAAGAACTTCGCGGGAATTAAAATGTCAACGGTCATTAAATAACTAGAATTACGACGGAACTTTCACGCAATGTAGAACTCCGTATCCCGGAATGATACTTGCGGCGATCGTGCCACCGGTTTGCTTCGTTTGCTCTCTTATGAATTATGAACAGCGGCCGGTAATAGGCGAGGTTACAACAGCCGTTTCGCGAAAAAGAAATCGACAGTCCGCCAAAACGATTCAGGATGGAACGTCCAGACGATTTATGAGTGAGAACGGGGTCGCTGAAAGGAATCGATCCGTCGATCCGTCTCGAGGATTCTTAGCTTCGTGGAAATTTCATCGGGCAGGCGGCGGCTTTCTTCCGGACGATTTAACGAACCGGAAACGACTCGGTAGAGAATCGTCCAGGAATGAACAATAAATTTCGAAGGATCCAAGCGGGAGCCTGTAGTTTCTCCAACGGCTCACTAATCTTGCAAATTATTGACAGTTACAGCCTGCGAAATGATTTAACGGGTCGGACTGCTTGTCGCGA
The DNA here is from genome assembly GCA_028455795.1 of Lasioglossum marginatum. Lineage (NCBI taxonomy): Eukaryota > Metazoa > Arthropoda > Insecta > Hymenoptera > Halictidae > Lasioglossum > Lasioglossum marginatum. Next base: position 1,791,773 of record CM052252.1, read on the forward strand.
AAGGAGAGAAAACAATGAACAGGATGTAAAGAAATTATTAGGTTGGTAACTAAGTTCGCGACCTCCACATTTTCTCAAACAAAGTCATTTATATATATCTTTTTAAGCACAAGTATTTTATATCAAATTAATCGCAAATTCAGAACTTTCCAATGATATACAGTTCAAAAGGAATGGTCACTGAATGAGGTCATAATGATACAATAAAAGAATTACGAAACAAAAGGTCTTGAATTTAGTTGCGAACCTAATATTGGGTTGGAACGAAAGTTCGTAGCGTTTTTAAGTTAAAATTGAAAGCTAAAATTCAGATATTTATTCATAGATTTATTCAATAACATATTTTCCATTCTGTTCTATTACTTTTTGCCATTTTCGAGGTGTTATTGAATAAATAGCTTAATTTTATCTTCGATTCTTAATTTGAAAACGCTACGAACTGTCTTTCCAACCCAATATATGTCGCGGCTATCATAGCGTGATTCTACACCCTCGGTTTGGTGGACATTGATGTAAGAAAGAAAAGTTAATTTCACAGTCGAAAGGTCAACAATCTTTTTCATCGCATCTTATTCTACTCAACATATCGATAAGAAGTGCAAAAGAAACATATGGCTCGAAACTCAACTGTTCCTTTAAAAATTATAATAAAATTTTTTCATTATCAA